>JANVCQ010000231.1:17962711-17995780 GCA_025531925.1 Erythroxylum plowmanianum
GTATAAGTATGTAGCAATCTATGCATGAACATAAAAATGCATCCTTAACTCTCATAGTCACTCACATTTACCATTCTACCCTTCCCACTAGTAATGGGATGTTACAGGTTATGTTGTGAAGGACCTTTTTACCAAGATTTCACTTCTTGTGGGAAACATCTATAATAATCTCTACCCTCTCAAGGTTTCTATCAATTTAACAAATCCATGGATTTTACTACTCAGTGTGCTTCTTCACACCTTTGGCATCAACATCTTGGTCATCGATGTACTCAATTTTTTTCAAAATTATTTACGTTTGATCTAGTGTCTCGTATCCATCTTCATTGTAATTCATGTCTTCAAAGCAAAAGTTGTCTTCCTTCTTTTCTTACGTCTACTAGAGTATACAATGCAACTCTTCAGCTTATTCATTGCAACATTTGGGAACCATCACCTTTGTTATCACTTTTTAGTTCAAGATAATTTATAAAATTTATTGTTGATTTTGGTCGTTACATCTAGATTTTTCCTTTAGATCATAAGCCTCAAGTATTACAAAAATTTCAATTTTTCAAAACCACTACTGAGAACTTATTCTCATCAAAAATCAAAATGTTTCAATGTTATAGAGCTTTTGAACTCATCAAAGGATATTAGCTACTTTTCTCAACACTCATGGCATTTCTTTTGCATTTCTTGTCCTTATACTTGACAATAAACTGACATTGCTAAATGTACACATTACTGAAATATGAATAACTTTTCTTGTCCATAGCTCTCTTTTGAAACCATTTTGGTATGAAGCCTTTTCCACTGTTATTTACCTTATAAGTTTTTTACCATCATCTACCTTACATTTCAATCTCATCACAAACTATTGTTCAATTCTTCTCTTAATATTAATCACCATCGTGTTTTTGGTTACACATGCTACCCTTTTCTTTGTTTACACTAGAATTGATAAACTCACACTCAAATTCATTCTATGTGTATTATTAGGCTATGGCTTTAATTATAAAGGATACAAATGCTTTGATCCCTTCAAAAATAATTTCATGATGTTAGATTTCTTGAAACCCAATTTCCTAATCTCTAACCTAACTCCTCTTCCTCTTCTACCACTTCTCTATCTTTACCATTACAAATTCAATTATCATCTACTCCTCCACCACTTTCTAATTCTCTCTTCTCACTAGCCTTGACTACTTCTGTCTCACCCATGCCTCCTGTACCCTCTTCCCTGCCTATTCCACTTGCTTCTCAACCATCATCCTCCTCTTCTCAACCAATGATCCCTCGCACTCGGGACAATAATCGACCATTAAAATCTTTTCCTAGCCACATTACTTTCAACACCACTGTACCTATGTCTCTTGATCTAGACCCTATTTCTTTCACTCAAGCAAACAAATTTCCTCACTAGAGACAAGCCATGCTTGATGAATTCAAAGATATTTGTCATATTACAACAATACTTGGTCTATTATTCCCTCTCACCCTCCTCCAAGTGTAAATATTGTCAATTGTAAGTGGGTATCATGCACAAAGCTTAATCCTGATGGTTCCCTAAGTCACTATAAAGTTAGCCTAGTAGCTAAAGGCTATCATCAATCACTTGGTCTTAATTATACTGAAAAATTTAGTCCAGTTGTCAAACTAACCAACATTGGCCTTATTCTTACACTTGCCTTAGCTAAAAATTGGTCCATTTGTCAGCTTGATGTTAATAATGTTTTTCTCCATGACAACTTACAAGAACCTGTTTTTATTGAGCAACCACCTAGTTTTACTGATTTTCATCATCTTCATTATGTGTGTCATCTATACAAAGCTCTTTATCATCTTAAGCAAGCTCTTATAGCTTTGTTTCACTGTTTAAGTCACAAACTAGCGGACCTTGGGTTCACTTCCTCCAAAGCTTATGCATCTCTTTTTATTCACTCCACATCAACTCGCACCACCTTTCTCCTTGATTATGTGGACGATATCTGGTAAATGGTTCTTTACAATAATTTATTCAAACACAATCATTGATGCCCTTCACTCTGCTTTCACCATAAAAGATTTAGGTCCTTTTCATTGCTTTCTTGGCATTAAAGACACACATTTACACCCACTGTCATTCTTCTCGCACAATCTAAATAAAATCATGACCTTTTTCACCGCACACACCGTGACTCTTCCAAACTTGTCTCCACACCCATTACCCCTCTCTACTACTTTTCAAAAATCATGGCCTTTCTCTTTCTAATCCTACTGAATATCGAATACTGTTGGAGCACTTCAATACCTCGATCTAACCAGACTAGATATCCGATTTATTGTTAACAAAGTTTCATAATTTTTACAATGTCCAACTGATGTTCACTGGACTGCAGTTAAACGCATTCTTTGGTATCTTCACTCTATCTCGTCCCATGGTCTACACTTAATTAAACCTCCTACCTTAACTATCACTACTTAGTTTGATGTTGATTGGGTTGGGTGTCCTAACGATCATCGATCTACATTTGATTATTTCATTTTCTTTGGCACCTCTTTAATTTCTTAAATTGTGTGTAAATATAGTGAACGGTTATAAAGCAAAATATAATTATAACATCATTTTCCATTTCTTAACTTTATTCTTCCTTTCATTTTCTATTAGCAAATGGAGTCCATCATATTAGAGTATGTGATATTGTTCATAATTTTTTGATTGACGTAGGTTGTTTATTTCCACACTCTGTACTGAAGATATGCATTTTGATATAGATTGATTAGATTTGTTAAGTAAAAGTCCAACACAAGAAGTAAAGAAGATGCATGTGAGCTGACCAGGAATGAGTTTTAATAGATATTGGCGTGATATTATGTAATTATCATGTATATCTTGTATATCTTTATTCTCAATATTTGTATACATCAATTACGTCATTTGTGATTTCCATGTATATCTTATTATGGCTTCCAATTGTACATATATATAAACACATATTGTTAATAACAATTCATCAAGGAATTCAGTCACCCTTGAAACTCTTTACTTCCAAAACCTAATATTTTTCCCCACGGCCGACTCCACCATTGATACCAAATCACCTTTTTATCTTCATCCTTCCGATCATCCTGGCTTGATCTTTGTCACCCAAACCCTCCGAGAGAATGGTGAGAACTATCATACATGGTGACAAACTTTTCTTGATGCATTGCAAGCGAAGAACAAAGCAGGCTTCCTCGATGGCACAATTCTACGACTAGCTGATGATTCTTCGGAACTACAGGCCTGGATTTAATGCAATGCTTTGGTGCTAGCATGGCTTTCGAATGCTCTTAGTAAGGATCACCAGGATGGCACAGCTTATGTGGAGACAGCCCAAGATGTGTGGTTGAATCTCGAGGAGCAATATACACAAGGTATTGCATCGAGGATAAGTGAATTAAGACGTTCAATTGTTCTTCTTCAGCAAGAAAAGGCTCCTATATCTGTGTACTATGGAAAATTAAAGAGTATATGGAATGAGTTACAGGTTTCACATCCCATTCCAAACTGTACATGTGGAGTAGCAAAGAAGTTATGCGATATGCATGAGGAAGAGAAAGTTTTCAACTTTCTGATGGGTTTGGATGATTCTTCTTCTACCATTCATTCACAAATCCTTGTGCTTGATCCTTTGCTGAATCTTGCCAAGGCATATGCTATGGTTGCTCAAGATGAGAAGCAGGCTCTAGTGGTTTCTAATCGTACTCCTCACATTGAAGGGACAGTACTGACGATAGGAAGGCTCAATGTAGGACGAGGTATGGAAGATGTACCCAGATGTTGTCATTGTCACAAACCTTATCACACGAAGGAAAATTGTATCAACTTATTAGTTATCCATCCATATGGAGGCATGCCAAGGGTAGTAAACCTCGTCAGCAGACTCCTCAATTTTCAACGTCAGCGGCTGTCACTACATCCATTGACACTAGCGCATTGCAGGCGCGACTTCCACAACTCACTGCAGCACAACATCAACTAATTTGGTCTGCTCTTAATCCCTCACCAATGCAGCAACCATTGGTTACTTCTTCCATACTTGGTAATACTCACTTGACTCAGAACTCGTTAGGTACGTATGATCGTCCTTGGATATTGGATAGTGGTGCTACAAATCATATTACTTGTAATATAGACTTATTGACGAATGATACATATGATCCTATATTGTCACCGATTAAAATACATAATGGAGAGTCCATAACCGTGGAGGCATTGGGTAAGGTTGAGCTGAGCAAGTGTCTAGTTTTGGAGCAAGTTCTTGGTGTTTCACAATTTTGTTTCAACTTGCTCTCTATTAGTCGTTTGACAAAGGACCTAAACTTTCCTTAATCTTTTGGTCTGATTTATGCATCATATAGGACTTAGCCTCGAGGATGCTGATTGGAGTGGGTAGAATGCATGACAGGCTTTACTATCAGGAACTAATGAGAGAGGGGGTTGCATTAGCGGCTTTGGATCAATCTAAAGATAGTAACTTATGGCATAGGAGATTGGGACATCTTCCAGTGGCTCGCTTTCCTTTTGTTCCAACTTTATCTTGTACAAGTGAACATGATTTCTTTTGTGATGTTTATTGTCGAGCAAAACAAAATCGGCAGCTATTTTCAGTTAAAAATAATAAGACTTCGCATATTTTTTATTAAATTCATTGTAACATTTGGGGATGTTATAATACTCCATCGTTCTATAAAGCAGATTATTTTCTCACTATTGTTAATGATTTTAGTCAGATAACTTGGTCTAATTGATGAAATATAAATCTGAAGCTAAGAAATATTTACTTCATGTTTTGCATTGGGTTCAGACATAATTTCACTCATAGGTTAAGGTGATCCGGTCTGATAATGGTGCTGAATTTAAGGATAATGAATTATTGCAATATTATAGTGATTATGGTATTGAACAACAGACCAGTTAAGTCTACACTCCTCAACAGAATGGGATTGTAGAATGCAAACATTGCCATCTTTTGGAGGTTGCTGGAGCGCTGATGTTTCAAGCCAATTTTCCTACTAAATTTTGGTGAGAATGTGTGCTCACTGTTGCTTTTTTAATTAATCGCATGACATTTTCAGTGATTGGAAACAAAACTCCTTTTGAGGTTTTACTTGAAAAGGTACCACAGTATGATCATTTGCGATTTATTTAGTTGTTTATGCTATGGCATGACTATTGGGAAGTTTAGAGATAAGTTTGATCCTTGCTCTAGTAAAGGTTTGTTTCTGGGATATCTGAATGGCCAAAAGGGGTACAAAGTTTTTGATCTTCAAATACGAACTCTCTATGTCACTAGAGATGTGTTGTCTCCTGAGCATATATTTCCATTTGCTTCCCCACAGTCAGCGCAAGAATTACCTCCACTGCATGATACATTATGTGGTTCAGATTGGGTAGATATTGTGCCAGCAGAGATATTGGTTCATTCCATAGACAATGTTGACTCTCATATTGTTGCTCCAGTGAATAATGTCCATACGTCTCATTCCACTGTGGAAACATCTGTCATCCTTTCGTCTACAAAAGAGGTAATAGTTCCACATGTGAATAGGCAAAGTACTCACATTTGTCATATTCCTCGCAAGCTTAGTGATTATTCCTTTACTTTGCCACCCTCTCTCTCTCTAGCATCTTCAGAGTCACACTCCCCAACTCCTTCAGCTAACTCGACTGTATATCCCCTTTCTCAGTATCTCACCTATTCGCATACTTCTTCTGCTCACAATGTTTTTTTGGCGGCCATTACCACTCACGATGAGCCTAGTTCATTTTCTCAAGCAGTTTAGGATAAACATTGGCAACAGGTTATGAAACAAGAGATTGAGGCCTTAGAGGCTAATCATACCTGGACTTTGTAGTCGTTGCCTCTAGGAAAGCGAGCTACTGATTCAAAATGGGTGTATAAGATCAAATATAATCCTAATAACAATGTGGAGCGCTACAGGGTGCGTTTAGTTGCCAAGAACTATACACAGGTTGAAGGCGTTAATTTTCACGAGTCCTTTGCCCCAGTAATGAAGTTAGTTACTGTTCGTTGTCTTTTGGCTGTTTCATCCATTCGACGTTGGGAACTTCACCAATTAGATGTGAATAATGCATTTCTACATGGTGATCTTGAGGAAGAAGTTTACATAAAAATTCCTCTGAGTTTTGTATGTAAGGGAGAGACGCGTGTTTGCCAGCTACAAAAATCTTTATATGGATTACGTCAGGCTTCCCGAAATTGATATCACAAATTTACTGATGCTCTTCTTCATTTTGGCTATATTCAATCTCTCAATGATTATTTTCTTTTTACTTTTACTTGTGGAGACTCTTTTGTTGCCGTGTTGATTTATGTTGATGATGTAATTGTCACCGACAATGGCACTTCTTGTATCTCTCATCTTAAGAAATATTTTGATGATCATTTTCGTAGCAAGGATCTTACCCAGCTTAAATATTTATTGGGCATTGAGGTTGCTCGCTCTCTTGCTGGTATTATGGTGAATCAACGGAAGTATGTTCTTGATGTTTTGGTTGATAACGGTCTATGAGGCTGTAAGCCTATTTCTTTCTGATGGAGACAAATCATAAGCTGACTATTTATGAGGGTAATCTTTGCTCTGATCTAGCACAGTATCGTCAGCTGGTCGGACGCCTCCTTTACTTGACCATCATTTGCCCCGATATCTGTTATGTAGTTCATATCTTGAGTCAGTTTATGCATCACCCACGACAACCTCACTTGCACGCAGCTTATAGGATCCTCCAATATCTTAAAGGTTTCTCTGGGTCAGGGTCATTGCTTCCTTCCTCTGACTCTTTATTACGATGCCGATTGAGCAAGTTACCCAACTAGCCGGCGTTCCACCACTGGTTACATTATGTTACTTAGTTCTGTTCTTATCTCGTGGCGTGCCAAGAAACAGATTATATTCTTCAGGTCTTCTGTTGAAACTGAATATCGTTCCATGGCTATCACTACTAGTGAGCTCGTTTGGCTACTACGACTTTTGCAGGATCTTCAGGTCCCTTGTTCTTCCCCTGTTCCTCTCTATTGTGATAGTCAAGTAGCCTTACATATTGCTTCAAATCCTGTCTTTCATGAGCGCACTAAGCACATTGGGATTGACTGCCATTTTATTCGCCATCACATCCAGTCCCACTGTGTAGCACCTCGATCTATCTCATCTCTTTTTCAACTTGCTAATATCTTTACTAAGGCACTTGGTCGCGATCATTTTCATGAGTTACTTTCCAAGTTGCGCATTTTCAACCTGTATGCTCCAACTTGAGGGGGAGTATTGGTGTGATATTATGTAATTATCATGTATATCCTGTATATCCTTAATCTCATTATTTGTATACATCAATTACGTCATTTGTGATTTCCATGTATATCTTATTAGGGCTTCCAATTGTACATATATATAAACACTTATTGTTAATAACAATTCATTAAGGAATTCAGTCACCCTTGAAACTCTCTAATAGATATGTACCGTCTTATGCCAATAATGCTATAATCTGTCTCCAACTTTAATTAGAAAACTGAATTTGAAGTTTCGTGTCCTACAATTTGTAATATTTAACGACAAATTCAGTTTTCTAGTGTTGTAGGACACGAAACTTCAAATTCAGTTTCCTAGTTAATAACTGTATTGCCAATTTAACTACAAACTCTTTACAAGACTCATTATTAAATAACTACATACAGTACTTACTTTCGAGGAAGTACGTCCATAATGGAGACTTACGAAAGAATGTATCACATGCTTGTTTACTTTTTTGTTGGTAAAAAGATTGAATTAATATTTAACATTTTATACTTCTAAAATAACTTAATTTTTAATGTTTCCAAGATTAAAATTATGTCAATGAAATGGTTACCTTTTTCCCAATAGATTATTATAAAAATATAGAAGTTGAATTACTAGAAGTTATGTGAGGCGAATAAGATGAAAGAAGTTTAGAGGGGCAGTCAATGTTTAGGGGCTAATAACACGTGCTATTGCACGTGCCCACACTCCGATTCTCAAATGCACATCACAGTTGGACGACCAGCGTTGGGTTTGGGCGATGATAATGCGAGAACACGTGACTTCACATACTGTAACCACCTAGTCACACGTGTGGTCCTCTGTCCACTGCAAAAAATGGTCTTCATCACGTTGATTACTTACGAGTTGTTTGGAAACTTTTGAATTGAATTTATTAACGAATTGGATTCAATTATATTAATAAGAATGAATTAAATTCAATGTACATTGTTTGGAACAAACTCAGTAATATTAAAATTGAATTCAGTACACTATTTGAAACATAATTAAAATGAATTCAATTATTTCATATGACATTTTTACCTATGACTAAAAATAATCTTATTAAATAATATTCACACTTACATAAAAATAAGTTATAAACATCAATTTCATTATAAGTGATCATCAAAAAAGTTTATTGTTAAAATAAAAAGAAAAATTAATTGTAAATAACATTATGTTAGATCGAGCTATGAAAACAATAGAAAACTATTAAGGTGGTGTTATTTCGTTTCTTGATGGAAGGAACTCTTTGAAATAGAAAGGGTTGCTTAAAGTGAAGAGATATATGATAAGATCAGATGAATATTATTGAAAAATATTTTCAATGTTCAAAAAAAGAATTAAAGTCCTAGTTTGTAATTCAATTCCGAGGTAAATTCAATTTATAAAAGATGATATAATTCAATTCACGTAAGAATTGAACCCATTCTTTCTTCTATTTCTAAACACTTGAATTGAATTCAATTTATATCATTCCAAAACACCTTGTTAGTAGAATTACTCCCGTCATTATCTTTTTTTTTTCAATTTTCATTTCTTAATTTAATATTAATATGATTATATTTTATTATTTATAATAATTAAATATTAAATATAATAAATTAGTACATTCATTCTATCTAACATAAATATTAATTTAATATATATATATATATAGTTTTAATTATATTAATTTATAAAACTATTACTATTTAGCATTAAATATTTGATATTTACAAAATTTTATTTCATAAATGACATTTGAATTTTTCATTTCAATTATTTTTAAAAATTATAAATTTAATTAAATGATTAAATTACGTTAGCCATCATAATTAATATAGGATAATTAAATAGTAAAATAACAATCATAATATTTAATAATTTTCATAATTAAGAAAATTAATTTTTTATCAGATACATAAATAAACAAAAAAATAAAGAATAAAGGTGAAACCAAGCAGATACTAGTAACGTACAAGAAGAAAATTAAACGCACATAAATAGTAGATGCAGTTTCTATTTCCTACGCTTGTTCTGGTTTATTCTCCATCATTGTCAATCTTAATTACGGATCAATTACTGAAGATATTATCATAACTAGTTTCGATCAATGCTGTTATTCATATCTGCACATTCCGTTTGCTGCTTCCTTCAATATAACTCCATAAAGCTCCTAATATATATATATATAATCCCAAACAAAAACATATGTAAAACGAAATAACAAACCAAATTTTCCTTGATGATTCTCACATGCAGATAAGGCCTAACAAAGAGGCAAAAGAAAGATACAGGCCGATAACAAAATGAGTTGGTCATCAAGATGAGGCTATTTTACCGATGGGCACGTTATTGACCAAACTTTTCAGGCATTGACCGTTGACTTGAAGTGATCGTCATCGATGGTTGAGTATACGAATCCATTGTCCACCAGCGATTGTAATTCTTCCCTGTCAGAGGTCAAGTCGTTAACTGTTAAATAAAGCATATATCAAAACATGGGAGCTTGGGCACAAAAGGAAAGTTAGGAAAGCAGATACAGACATGAGCTTATTCATTGGGATATTTAGCTGCTGAGCAATAACGTTGCGATGCACTCCATCCTCATTGGCGCTGTTATGATCAAAAAGATCTGTTAGAATTAAAATTCAGCAGGGGCAAATATCCAACAAAGCTAGTATCTGACTAAACAATTGAAAAAGAAGCTCAAAGGTCAAAATGGAAGAATCCGTTCATGTGAATTGTAGAGGATTATCTAGCATGGATTGACTAGCAACTACTAGAATTTGGGGCGCTACCTAGATTCTCACAGGGAAGCCTAATGGTAAGAGTCTCCGACCCCAGGTTTGAAGTTGGGAAGGAACAATTCAACTAAAGTCATTAACCATTACACCTCATCCCCAATTACAATGTCTATTATCGTCAACATATGTTTCATTTTAATCACTTACTCACTGGAGTTGCTGAATCCACAAATGGATACATAGTCAACATATCTTCACATGAGAAGTTCATAATGGCGCTGAATCAACCAAATGCGTGTGCACAAGCACAGGCATGTACATTCATCCTCAATACATCCAAAGAGATAATAAGCTATTGACCAATTATTTCAACGAGTTAAACTAACCATATGGATTATCTCAAAGCGAGAACAATGAACAGGCATTGAAGCTGATCCATTGAAGAATTGTGGATCCAGCACTAATTTTTCATACGAAATGAATTGAGTTGAGAGTAAGACAGTATCAGCAGAGCCTACATAGAGAGTCCCTGTCCACAAACTATGCTTCTTATTGTCTAAGAGGTTTATTAGGGAAAACGTTTGTATATTTCATGCACCGTGTATCAACATCTATGCCTGTTGGCTATAAATAGAAATTGCAATGTACAAACATATATAAGAAAAAAGAAGACTACAGAAAGGAAGAGAATAAAAGCACATCTGTTCATAAAATACTCACAGGTATGCTGGCTGTTGTAATAGATTTAATATCACTTGACCAGCATTGCTCAGACCATCAGTACTAAAATGGGCAGAAAACTGGAAAGAAATGAAAAAAACTTTAAGATTGGCAAATAAAATCATTCAATTTGGCAAAACTACAAGCAAATCATTACTTGATTTTGTGAAGCAGCTTGGTATCCCTTTAAAGTGGAACCCATTGCTGAATTTGTCACTTGGGCTTGACTAGGATGACCCTGCAAATTGGAAACCCAATAAAACCAAAAAAAGAATGTAAGAGCATTTTCATCAAGGAAGTGTGTGCGGAGTCGCATGGATTAACATTTGAAGTGATAATGGAAGACCAATACCCGCAACCTGGTATTGTAGAAATGGACATATATACAATCAATAAAGTGGCTTGTCATCTCATTGAAGTCAGTAATAGACCTGAATAGCACATTGAGATTGAAAGTTAAAGCTGCAAAATTAGTGATGTCAAATCTCTAATCTAATTGTTGCGTAAACTAAAATTCAAACACCATAAAGTTGTGGAATGATTTTTTTTTTTTAAAGGGAAAGAAGATCATCACTAAGAATAATGCTAGTAGATGCAACTAAACTATCTATCGAAATGAAGATTCAATAGAAAGTTGACTACTATGAGTTTTTCTTATGAGGAACCAAAGTAGGGCAGTAAAAGCTCAGCTTTGGGCTATTATTTCCTACTTCCTAGACAGCACCAATTTTATGCTCCCTTAAAGAAGATTTGTAAGCTAATGCAGCTAATGCGAGGCAAAAAGAACATTAAATGTGGGAGGAAAACCACCAGTAAAGCAGCAATGTCAAGGTTTCGTTAAAGTCAATCCCCGCAAGGAAATTAACAGGAACATCAAGTATCCACAAAAAGTATCCCCCTTCATGAAAATTCAAGTACACCAAATGGATTCCTTGAATGTAACTCCTTACAGCATCAGGGATAAGAAAGGAAATTATATACAATACCTAATGGAGAAAACATTGATGAACCTTCGACCTTGCAGGCCTCGTAATTGTCCATGAACACGAACATACACCCCTATCCTATAGCACAACACAATTAGCATCCAAGAATCAAATCAAGATATTTGAAGCACATTTTAGTATTAAAATGAGATTCCAATTTCCAAAATTCTAAACTGTAAAAGCTCCTCTGCATGGCAGAGCAAGGGAAATTGAAAGAAAGTTTGAACTGGAAGCTTTCAGCTGAGTTCTGGTAACAGAAACTTATCATTTTTACTCAAACTGCTAATTTCTAACTATATGAAGACATCATTTAACAAATTAAATGATATTAAAGAGTTTATGCACAGACAAAATACAAGCTTGACGTTATTGATCGGATGCAACTAACAGGTGGAACAAGAAGCATACAAGATTCCACCCAATTCATCGACATCTAAGGATTCTTGGATCCTGCAAAACACACAAGAAGTTATTCCCACTTAAAAAAATTCAACTAAAAGATTAAACGTCAGTATCTATCTACTTCAACATTAAACAAAAAAAAACAGAAAATCTCGAAAATTTTTACCATTTGGTACATTCAATCTGTCCTGTCCCATCATCTACAATAAAAGTGTACTCGCTGGTTTTGTCTTCCTTTTGGCATACCCTTCCCAAGATTGTAACCTATACATGAGCCAAAATTACAACCCCAAGATAGAGAGACAGAGGGTAAGAGAGTTCAATAAAAGGCCAAGTTGGGACAAGCCGTACGTTGTTAACTTCAACACCATCTATGACGAAATTGGACTCGTCATTACTTGCCAGCTCACGTATCTGCTTCACTGTAAGCGGAAGCAAACACCGAGCTTCACGATTCTGCAACAAAGAGTAGTCATGAAATAGGCAGTGGAGTTGTGTAAAATGCCACATGTGACCTAATAGCCGCCACCATAATCAAGTACACAACTCTTGACTTAGAAGAACAAAATAGGGTTTTTCAGTTAATTTGACGAAAAGGGAAAAATTACTCTGGATGTAGAGAAAGACGAAGGATCGGGAGTGTGGGTAGTCTGAGAAGGCATGAAGCCGCCGCCCATGAACGCCGCCGCGCTGCCATCAAAATCGTTGGCCCCACCGTACATCTTCCACTCTGCTTTTATTTATTTGTTTTGTTTCTTTTCCTGCTCTCCTTAATCCTTTTCAGTAAATTTTTACACACATACATGTATATATTTTCCAAAATTAGACGTGCAATAATGCCCTCATTTTTCCCGCCAAACTTATTTGCCAACAAATTTAGAAAAAAAAAATATATATATATCGTGACATTAAGCTTCGCCACGTGTAATAGGACATACCTTGCTATGTACGTGAATCAATCCATATTATCGTCTGTTACCCTCTTACTCTCTCTTGCCTATAACAAACTCTGGCACTCACCTCACCTCTCTTTTTATGCACTCTTATGTATAACAACCCTGGACCATAGTCGGTCTGGTTGAGCGTCGGAATCAGAATGGCGAAAGGAACACAAGGAGCGGAACTGCGATGACTGCAGGAAGGAATGAAGATATTGCTGGAAACCTAGGTGAGAAATGAAGAATTGCTAATGGAGAATCAAGTGCGAACGGACAAACATGAGAAGGAATTTCGAGATCTGAACATTACTAGAAAACAAAAGCATTTTGTGATTTTTTGAAACATAACAGAAAGTCAAAAAATATTGCAGAATATATTCTATAATATTTTAAAAAATGTCGCGGAATGTAGTATAGATAAAAAATTTCTGCGACGTTTTATGTAAAACATTACGAAATATACTGGCATTCTATGACGTTTATAAAAACGTCATTGAAAGTTTGAACTTTCTGCAGCGTTTGTAGGAAACGTCGCAGATTCTTTCTTATTTCGCGACGTTTCTAAAAAATGTCGTAAAATCTTTAACATTCAGCGATGTTTTTAAAACGTCGTAGAATGTTAAAGAACCTGCGACTTTTTATGAAAATGTCGCGGAATCTGTTACATTTCACGACGTTTTAAAAACGTCGAATGCCTTAGTAAAATGTGGCAAATACAATTTTTTTCATTTTTTTCAAAAATTATTTTAATATAATAATTTTCAATTTAAATAATTATTTTCCTTTTATTTTTCATTTTCTGAAAATTTTAATTTAATAATTTATGAATTTGAATAATTTTTTAAATAAAAATTTTTTAAATTTTATTTATTTAATAACTATTCAATATTATTTATAAATTTTATTTATTTAATAATTCTTCAATTTTTTAGTATATCATTAATTTTAATAATTATTAATGTATAACAAGAATTTCAAACGTGCAGACAATTTATTATTTAACTACAATTTCGAAACATGTCATAATACAATAATTAATATAAATAATATGTCATAAGTGTTTAATATATCAATATGAGTACATATATCTAATCTAAACGAATATTATATGTAGAACATAAAAGTTTTAAGAACGTTGTTCAACTTCAGCAGTTAATCGATCCTGTAGCACCCCACTCTCGTAAAACTCATATCCGACATCCTAAGTGACGTTCGAGTGCGAATCCCGCAAAAGTGGCATGCTAGAACAATTACTTAGTCAATTGTTTTTGGAAACAATGCATGCATATTTCGAAAAATCAATTAAACAAATCGGGCCATGCTTTTATTCCATAAACACTTTCAATCGTAGCATTACCATCATTAAACATATCGTCATCAATTCAATAGCCACTTGGGCCCATTACAGATACCAATTACTTGTAGTCATAATATCAATACATTTCCAGAATCATTTACACATTGAAAAATATGTGTGAATACATATTTTGATACAAAACAATGACAATACTTATGCAGACGCAAACTGATCCTGACCTCTACTTCTTACTTGTATGCAGTGGCTATACTCCTGTTAGCCTATCGGGATAACTCTTCTGAGCCTGAAAAATATTGCAAATTTTGGGTGAGTTTTGGGAACTCAGTGAGTGACTATCTTTGATGGCTCACTCAATCATATAACACATACAATTCACATTTAAAATCATTTAAACGATTTAAAATACACATATCACACACATATGCAGTGCTCATGAGACTTACTTTCAGTTATTACGTTGTTGTGACCGAGTGTCTATAACTGTCCCATATCTATTGTAGATACCGGGCTCATTAATAACTGTCCCGTATCTGTTGGGATACCGAGTTCATTTTACATAGTGAGCCTTTAGCTCTTAATCACTATCTGAGCTCTAGGCTCTTTTTCACATTCTGAGTTTTAAGCTCTTTGTCGATGACTACTCTGATCACAACTGCCTTTATCTTTCATGCATTCATGTAATGAAATGCATCAATCACATTTGCATATACTCATTCAATCATATGCGCATATCATCGGACCTTAGTTCGACATTCAACATTAAAGTTCAGAATCACTTTTTCATTCATATGCAAATTCACATTCAAAACACATTTATCATCCGACCATAGTCCGACATTTAAAATCAAGTTGTGTACACTTATTCCAATTAAATTCACATACAAGGAGTACTTCAATGTTCTCACATTTATCAAACTCCTCGGACATATATTATCTAGAACCAACACATTCACATTGGATAATCATTCAATTCATAATATAAACAAAACAAACAGTAAAGTAAGATCATTTAGGTCTACTCACAGTACGCTCAATATTAGCATTAGCTTCTATGATCTGGAAATGTCTGAATGCGAACATTTAACCTACACATCACAAGTATGCAATACGAACGTTGCATACACATTAATAATTGCACAGTCACATAAACATTCAGTGTTAAACATATGTATATGTATAATGTATAATGTATGCTCAATGACAATCCCGGCTATATTATCAAACTTCATATCTTAAGCTCATTTTCATTTCATAATTCAATCACTCATCATTTTTTTTCTAGCATTATTTACTCTCATAATATCCAATTCTCATTCACTTTTGATACCTATTGTTCATCTCCTTTGAATCAAAACTACATTCATATGAACATCTTCATTCCCATTATACTCATGCCTTTGGTATTTTGATATCAACAATTCATTCACTAATGTTATTCTAACATTATATGATCATACAAGATCCAAACTCTCATTTCTTGTCACAATATCTCCAATATTCTAAAACTTTTGGTTAATTTTTGCATGATCATTATGACAAGAAAAATGAAGTAATTTGAGAATATTTTCTTCTAAAAACATTGTTCTCTTATCTCTTGAGTTTCTAATGATACCAAAATCATTTAATTTTGTTGAGTATTTTGAAAGTTATACTCCAAATAATCTAGACTGTTCTTAAACTATAACAGTACCTTGTATTCAATTTTAAGTAAAAATCTGGAGTTCTTAGAGGCATAATTGAAATTAGATTTCTTCAAAAAATTTGTAGCCTCATGTCTCTAGTTTACTGTAAATCAATAATCATCTCATTTGAATAACTACAGAACAAGTTATGACTAAAATATAGAAGCATGTTCAGTGAAAATACTCCAGTTATCATTTTCCAGAACTCCTCATCAATTCCGTCCCAAATTCATCAATAAATCTCTCCATAATGATTTCATATGGTTATAATTTTTGGTGGAGATGAAGATTAATGTGTTACGAGTCCAATGGTTTAAGTCCCATGTCATTTGGAGGTTGGGAGAAAAGTTATGGCCAAAAGATCAAAGGATATTCACATATGTCAACTTTCACTGCACCTTCACTATGCACGATCGTGCTTTTGCAAAATCATGAGATCTCTTGTGACCCCTAAGAGTCACGATCATGCTATCCCCTCTTTTTCAAACTTCATTTTGGCTCTTCTAAAAGCAAACCTTCAGGTCAATGTTTCATGGCCATTTTGATAAGGAAAATGAAGGATTTAGGTAAAACACTCTTCTAAACACTTGTTCCTTTATGTCTTAAGTTTCAAATGAAACTAATTTCATACAATTTGGTTTGCTATTATGCAAGTTATACTAAAAAAACTATAGACTATTCCAAACCACTACAGAATCCACAAACTCAACTTTGAGCTAAATTTTGTAACTCTTAGAGACAAAATTCAATTTCGATTCCTTCATGAAAAATATATCCATACGTTTTTAGTTTAATATGAACATAAAATCATCCCATTTGGATGTATATAGACCAAGATACGGAAAAATATAGATGCATATTTAGTGGAAACACTGCATCTGTACATGTCCATCACACTTCAACAATAATCATCTTTAACTCTAATTCATCTCTACATCAATTTATGAATCATTAATCATCATACACGTAAAAGCAAGACATCAATGTATTGATTTCTTTACCCACAGTTCAATATACATAAAATCACCATTTTATGTCCATTTAACCTCTAACTATCATCAAATATGCTTCCTTCAACAAATCAAGAAAAGTTCATGCTTATACTTACTTGTTTAGCTTCATTTTCTTCAAATCACCAAGAAACCCTAACTCCTCCACATACACGATCATCACTGTTAAAGAAGGAATAGATTGGGTCTTTCATCAACAAGAGGAGGATAGCAAGGTATTGAAGTATAAGATTACGGTCAAAAATGACTTGGTGGAAGGTGGTAGGAGTTTCGTATAAGGAGAGAATAGTGAGGAAGATGATAATGTGTTTAGTGAAAATGAAAGACAACGAAGTTGTCTTTCAAATGGGCAATTAGGTGGGTTTTAAAAACTTTATGGGTGTCATGACAACTCAAATGGTTTATGCTAAATAACACTTAGTTGCTTGGTCCATTTATCTCCAATTTCTAATCCAATTTTCTCCCAATTTTCAATGACACTTGACATTAAACCTTAATGCCATTTATAAAAATTTCCATTTTCATTTGACATTTATTTCTATCACTATTCATCAATTTACTTGTCACTTGGCATTTTTCCTAGTCCAGGAATACCCAACATTTTTCAAAAAAATTATCCTAAAATTCACCAAACTTCTAAATCAACAGTTTATACACTCCGATTGGGTTCTGAATACAAATAAACCATAATTATCAATAATATCACATTTATAATTCAATTATACCCAGAAAATGTCAAATGAGTGCATGTATAGTCATTTTATTGTGCAAAAATTCAAATTCACGTGCGTGTATGCTAATATTATGCATGGGCATGAAATGCATTTTTCTTAATCTCTCATTGTTATTTTCTCAATTACAAAAATCTAGGGTTCTAAGCTTTAGCGTGGGAACGGGATGTTACAAATCCTCTATTTGTTCAACTTTTTTATTCAATTCATCGAATTGAGACTGTAATCCCTGATTAACCTTTTTCGACTCCTTTAGTTCATTTCGAAGTCTCTTTCTGACTAAAGTCTTCCTTTGTGGTCAAGGCCCAACTCCCATGCCAAACAACATAATATGATCTAGTGCCCAAGATGTCGCACACTTCATCTACAGTCATTGGATGACCTTATTGTTGGATTGGAAAAAGAAAGCATGCCATATTTGGAGAAACAGTAGATTTCAAAACTTTTTAGAAATATAAATTGTAGCGGAAGCAATATATCCAAATCATCATGCTAATCTATACATGATAAGGTATAAGGATAATAATAAACATAAACAAGATAGAGATTATTATCCACTACTTCGCTATAGCTTTAACTCCTCGCTGTGCTATCCTCTCCTCCTTCTTGTATCCAACCCTAGCTTTAACCTTGCTTTTGAATCCTTTCCTTTGTCAATCTATCCTCTCCTTGTTATTGTATCCTTAACCAATTTGATCTACCACTTCTTCTTCTTGGATAATTTGATTAACAAGATCCTTTGGTGGGAAAGGAGAAGAAATGTTTGGAGGAGATATTTCTTAGAAGAAAGAAAGAAATAATGAGACTCTTCTCAGTCAAGGTTTCGGCCATGCATAGGTGAGAGGAGAGAGTTGGTCAAAATAATGGAAGAACCCTATCTTACACACCTCAATTTCGGTTATGCATGAAAAGAAAGAGAGGGAGAGCATCCAATGCATTATACCTTTCTTTAATCAAACATAAAGAAGCCATTAAATGAGACACTTCTCATTTGTTTTAAGATGGTTATATGAAAAGACCAATCACCTAATATGAGACCTAGCAATTTCAATTTTTGATGATGAAAGAAGGAAGATGGTCCATCCAATGTACCTCTTTCTTCTATAATACAATGAATGCTAATAGGTTACTTGCTATCATTAAAAGATAACTATTAAACCATTTAATGATAAGATCATTACTCCATTTAACGATGATAATGCATGATAAATACCATCTTTATTTAGAAATTAAATGCTAAATGTGCAGCTGCACATTCAGCCATTAAAACTGAAAATACACCTCATTTCTCTAAGAATTTTGTTTTAATATAATTAATCTAATTAATTAAATCAAAACTAAAGTCGAGCCCATTTCTAAATGTTCATTTGGGCTTCTAATTAATCATTAATTAGTACAAGCCCAACATTTAATCATGGGCTTTAAAACCTCCATTTTTATTTCTTACTTAGCTTGATAACATTCCTTGAACCCAAGAGAGAAATTTTATTGGACTTAGATAATTCAAGCTCCAATAAGCCCATAATTAATTTAATCTTATTGGAATTAATTTTAGCTTATTAACTAAATGTCATTCCACTAAAGACAATTAGTTGAACTATTGAATTACTAAATATTATAAGTACACATATTTCAAATAATATGTCCAATTGCAAACCCTATTATAAATCTTATTATAACTATCCACACAATAAAGGGTAAAATTACCATTTTGCTCTTATGTTAGTTTTTCCTTCTAGATCTCTTGTTTTATTCTATATGGTGATTAACACACAAGATCTCATCTTGTTGTTAATACTTGATGGGTAGCTAATCCGTCAAACTCCTGGCACCAGTTTAATCACCAATCTCCATAAAACATCTATAATTGATGATATCAATATAAACTCTTTATTTAAGTGCATGTTCCTTGATACATGTTTCAATTAATAATTCTAACATACAGAAACTAGATTGATACTTTGTAAAAATCCATTATGATCATATCAAGAATTATAATGAAATATATATGAGTTTACCATTCATCAAGATTATGATCCATACTAAGCAATTGTTGAAATGTATGTTTTAAGATTAAAGTAACAGCCTACTTTATTCTGTAAAACACACGTGATTCCAGATTCATTTAACAGTTCATTATCGATAGTCAACTACTATCATAATATGAAACTCATCATTCCCTCGAAGTAAACTACTTTACTTACATGGAGATAAATCGCAATACTACAGTCTAAACCATAATCAAGTGACTAACTTGATTATTCAACTGTGAATCAATTAATTTAGATTCTAATAATATACATATTTCCTATACATCTCCATGTATGTGTATATTATTTACAAAAGAATCTTGGTACCTTATGACTAGTTATATAATGCTCGTACATATAAAACCAAACTTCTTTGTTTCATTAATAATAAATATTTTCATTACAAAACTGTAACTGGAATAAAATTAAGTTACATATAAATACACTTGCTTTCTAGGGCACTATATCTACATAACTCCAACATTTGTTCTATTGAATCTACCAGTTCCTGACATCCGGGGTACAACTCTTCAGTTGCTTTACTCAACAATTCATGAAAGGCACCCATAATAGAATCTCCGATGTGTGTAGGAGGACTCCTTCTATCCTGATTAATTGGACAATCATTTAAGAAAATACCCACATCATCAAGCAAATCTTGCATGTCATCATCCTCCTTGTCACCACCACCTTCATTAATATCATTGCCTGTCCCATCTATGTCTACATTTGTAGCGTCAAGCCCTTCTTCCATAGAGATAAATCTATATTCTGGCACTTCACCATGTAAAATCCAACGGGTGTTTGATTGGTCCATGCCAAATTGCATTAAATGTTCAAAAACATTCATCTGAGGCCTCATATAACAATTCATGCAACGTGCACAAGGGCATGAAATTTCACACTCTTTGCCCTTTTTCAACCATAAAATTCTTATAAATTCTCACTCCATCAATGTATTAACAGGAAACCCTAACACTGTTCATCAAACTCTTATCCATAGAGTAAAAAATACCTATTAATTCAATATAAGAATGAGAACATGATGTTATGTTAGTGGCAAATCAACCATAACTTAAACACAATATTTATAGTAAATAATTACTATAAATGGAAAATCTAGAAGGAATTGTCGCATTTTAGTACCTGCTGGTGCTGCCTGAAGCACTCCAAGGACCAGCATGTGCTGTTGTAGGCAACATCAGTAGGTGCTACATTGCTGCACCTTAGTGTGGCCAATGCAGTAGCCACTGGTTCTACATTACTGCACCAGTATGTGCTGCATAGTGTCGCGAGCAGTAATGAGGGTCGTAGATAAAGAGTTATAAGAATTCTAACTACCTATGAGAGTCGTAGATAAAGAAAGGCCTAAATCATTGTTTAATGACTTAGAAAAATTAAAAGAAGGAAGATTTTGATAAATACATAATCCAAGCTAAGACATCCATAGAAAAATTAGCTTTCCTCTACACATACTAATATGTGGAATTTGTATTATTATTTAATAAACTATATGGAGAACTAGGGAGAGAGTAATCAAAAAATTCATAAAACAAATTAAGGAAAATATGGCATTTCATATCGCTTTTAGTAGCAAAACAATGTTGAATAAAATTTAACACAATTAATTGAACAACATTAATCAATCTTCATCTTTTAATATAAACGTATTAATTAGCAATAACCAATTTTCTTCTCTAGAATTATAACATATTATATTTATAGTTATGTGGTTAGAAATGGACCTGGAAACACAGCATAATAGAGCAAACATAGTAGAGGAAGAACAAGTTAACAGAAATCTTGTATACGGGTCAAAAAAAGTGCCCTTTTATCACATAAACATACATATATACATAAGAGGAAGTATGAAACTTGTGTAGGCTATCCCATACATCTATGATTTTACCAAAATAAACAAGCAAAAGTAACTTGCAAATTAGAAAATGTTTTTTTTGGGAGGAAAAACATTAACATTATTTATCTTTTTGGTTATTTCTAACTTAAGCTAGTATTATAATCATAAATATTGTTATATAACATTACTGTAAATACATGATTGAATCAATACAAAGATTATTCCTTATGCCTCACGTTAGCATCCCATAAAAACAAAAATGAACAATTCTTCCATTCAACTTGTTCATGCCTTCAATATTTCTTCCTTAACTTCTACTCACCATTATTTCTCACTCAAGCATATAATACTAAAAATTACAAAAACTATCTTGCATAGAATTCATTCCTACGCTTAGTTATCAAAATTTGCATGGCTTTATTAATAACACATCTATTGCACCACTAACAACAATCACATCTTCTCTCTCTACAACACATGCAAATGCTCCATATGTTCCTTTATGACTTGACTTTTATTCTCCATTACCAAAGAAATCTTCCTTGTGTTAGTGGTCTCACTTCTTCATATGAAATATGACAAGCTTCAACAAATGCCTTTAGTTTCATTTCTCAAAACGGATTATCCCATTTACATAGTGGTAGACAAAATTCTTTCCCCAATAAAATTCAATCTCACTTTTTATAAAAATATTAGCATTAATAATCATTTATCATTAATAAATTGTATATATGACTAGATCCTATTCCATTTCATGAATGTCATGGTTAACTAGTTGCTTATGAAATTCTTCCTAAAGAATTCACAAACTACTCAATTTGTAAGTATGGTCTCAAAGTCCATAGTTTCTACACTAATGTTACCATCTCTACCTACAAGAACAACTTATCTATGTTAATTTGATGGCAACACACGATAAAGCCCTTATCCCTATGTTCAAACTATATAATTAATGTGCTTAGTGACCAATACTTTATTTATAAACCACTTTGAACTTTTATCGAACACTTCAAAGGCATGACAGATTTATCCCAAATCACCTAAAGAAATAATGTCTTTTTCCGTAACATACTGTAACACAATGCAAAGCCAAATGCACCACATATAATCAAAACAAATGCAAAAACACACTAAAAATAGATTAAATCGTTGAGTATTTTCTTTTAAAATACCATCATAGTGAACACGACATTCATAACAGAGCATAAATGTTGAATGAATTACCTCTACTAAAAGACAGAAGCACTCTGACTGGAGAAGACAGAAGGACGCAAACATCAGCAAGGAGAAGAGAAAACAAAGGCAGCTCTGTCATAAGGACAGAGGGAAAAGGCAAAAGCAGTAAGCATGCGGGATTGAGGAAGAATGAATTACCCTTGACATTTTTCCATTTACACAGAAGTTGAGATGATGTTGTTTTTTTTTTTTTTGGGGGGGGGGGAAGACGATGTTGTTTTGGTGGGGGGAGGAAGACAGATTTTAAGAAAACCAAAACGATGTCATTTTGCTCATGAAGCAGAGTAGTTTAAGTAAGCCTTCCGTGATGTTTTCTTCAAGAAAACGTCACAGTTTCTATTTTGTGACGTTTTATTGATGAGGATGTCAATTTCTTTTGTGTGTCTGATAGAATCTAGAATTAAGTCTCCTTCTCTTTTGAAAATCATCTGCTCTGCTATATTTCCTAGATGGCATTTCTTTAGTAATTTAGACTAAGCTTCTTGTGCCAGGATTTTAGTTTTCTAGAATCTAGATTGTTATTTGTGTACACCAATCTTTCAAACTGATTAATTGATCCTTCTGGAAGTGACCATAGTCAATAGTGATTGTGTTTTCTTTGTTACTTGTGCCTATGGCTCCAATAACCTCAATCATAGGAAAAATGTTTGGGCCACCCTATCAAACATTCAACCCATTGTGGGAAACCAACCATGGATTTTGGTTGGTGACTTTAACATCATTCTGTTTTCTCAGGAAGCTGATCCCCTTAGTCCCTCGGTTATAAGTGGAATGAGAGACTTTAGGAATTGTGTGCAGAATTGTGGTCTGTTTGATCTTAACTCAAGTGGTCCTTCTTTTACTTGGTCCAACAAGCAATCTAAAGATCTCCACATAGCTAGAAAACTAGATAGAGCTTCTTATAAACTTGTCATGGAGTTATCAATTTCCTAGATCCTTTGGAGAGATCCTTAACCTGAATATCTCAGACCACTCCCCTTTAGTGATTAGAACTTCTGCTTTCCTCAAAAGACAATCTTCACCTTTCAGATTTTCAAACTTTCTAGTCTCCCAACCTACCTTCCTTCAGACAGTAGAAGAGGCTTAGAGCACTCCAATCCGAAGGACTCCTATATTCTGTGTTGTGTCAAAGCTCAAACTATTCAAAAAGGCTCTCAAATCCCTCAATTCAGTCCTGGTAGGGGATATCAATCATAGAGTTGAGGCTTGTCAAACTTTCTTGAATAACTTCCAAGACTAAATGAGGATTTTGCCTAATAGGACCCAACTTATTGCTAAAGAGCGTGAGGCTATGACAAATTTGTTTAATGCTTTAAATGATTAAGAACCCTTTTACAAATAATCGTCTCGCATAAAATGGCTTAAGGAGGGGGATAAGAACACTAGGTTATTTCATAATTCCATCTTGGAAAAAAGGAATAGAAACACTATCCACTCCTTACTGTTGAGCAATGGCCAGAGGATTACTGACCTAGAAGACATTCAAAATTCCTTTCTGAATTTCTTTCAAAACTCTTTTGGTAAAAATAAAGACCTAGATTCTACAAAATAGTATGTGTCACCTCTTTTCCCCACCCAATTCTTGAGTACCTTAAAAATAGTCTTATAGCCAAAATTACTTATCAGAGAAGTTTTCTTTTCTTTCAATCCTAATAAGGCCCCTGGTCTGGATGGGTTCAATGGGTTTTTCTTCAAACATACTTGGCATATCATTGGTAATGAGATCACTAAGGCTATTCAAGACTTTTTCCAACATGATAAACTTGTCAAAGAGCTTAACTCTACCTTTATTTCTCTTATTCCAAAAAAGAATCAATCTTCCACTGTGTTGGACTATAGACCTATTTCTTGTTGTAACATGATCTATAAGGTGATCACAAAAATCATGTCTAATAGACTTATACAAAATTTGCCCCTTATCATTAGCCTAAACCAAAGTGCTTTTATTCAAAATCATCGTATAGGGGATAACATTCTCTTAGCCCAAGAAATTTTCAAAAATTATCACCTTTCCAATAGCCATAAAAGATGTGCTTCTAAAATTGATTTGCAAAAAAGCTTATGACTCTATTCAGTGGGATTTTCTCCTCATGGTACTCCTAGCTGTAGGACTCCCTCCTATGTTTATTAATTGGATTGAAGAATGTTTTACCTCTCCTTCTTACTCTATCCTCCTTAATGGTTCTCCTACAAAACTTTTTCGAGGAAAATTAGGATTAAGACAAGGAGATTCTCTCTCTCTGTACCTATTTATTATATGTATGGAGGTCTTTTCTAGGAGTCTCAATGATTTGATATCAGAAAATCCTACTTTTCAATTCCACTGGAGATGTAAAGCCCTCAAACTTTCTCATCTTTTATTTGTTGATGACTTGTTAATGTTTTGTCATGCTGATTTGTCCTCGGTGAATACCTTGCTTAATTGCTTGAGCACTTTCTCTAAATTCTCTGGTTTGGAAATGAATATTAACAAGAGTCAATTCTTCTTATCTCTTGATATGAACCATTGGGCCATTCAATTAGAAAATCTTTCGGCCTTCAAAAAGGTTATTTCCCTATGAAATATCTAGGTGTCCCTCTTTTAACAGGTAGATTGACTAAGAGAGACTGTATCCCCTTGTTGGAAAAAATTGATTCTAGAGTTATTAAATGGACCCATAAGGCTTTGTCTTATGCTGGTAGGCTCCAGTTGGTTACTTCTGTTTTGGCTACTTTTCAGATGTATTGGGCTAGCCATTTCATTCTTCCTACTTCAATCATTAAAGAAATAGAGTCTAAGCTCAGGAGCTTCTTATGGTCTAGGATGGTTGTGCCTAAAACTCATGCCAAGGTTAAGTGTTTTGATCTTTGTAAACCTAAAAAGGAGGGTGGTCTGGGGATTAAACATTTATCTACTTGGAATAATGTTTTGCTAGGTAAAAGAATCTGGATTCTTTTTACGAATAGGGAAGCTTTGTGGGTTAAATGGGTTCACACTATTATACCTAGAAGACATAACTTCTAGAGTGCCCAACCAACTAGTGATAGCTCTTAGAGTTGGAGGAAACTCATTCAGGTTTGGAAAATTATTGGGAACCAGTTTATATTTAGGTTAGGGAATGGAGTTACAACTTTCTTATGGCAGGACCCATGGCATCATAGAGGATTAGTAATGGATCTCTCAACTCCAAGAATTATCAATGGTTCTGAACTTCCAATGAATGCAAAAGTTGTTGATGTTATCAGAGACAACGAAAGGAACTGGCAAGAGGCCTCGATTGAAGCCATTCATATCCTTGAACCATTAACATACCAACCCGATGGCTCTCAATTGGATAGGTTAGAATGGATGGCCAACCACACAAAACCTACACCACATTTCAGCATACACTTTGATGAAACCTCCTTCTATGAGAATACATTGGTATGAATTGCTGTGGCATCAAGGTACAAACCCAAGGTATGCCTTTATCTTGTGGTTAGCTTTCCTTAATAAGTTACAAACAAGAGATCAGCTGCTTTATACATTTATTCCTAACCATTGCTCACTCTGCTTCTCTGACAACGAGTCTACTAATCACATATTCTTTGATTGCTCCTTCTCAAAATCAGTGTGGCTACATTGCCTTAGTTACTTTCACATAAACATTCCAAACCTGTCAACCCTCCAATTCGTCCAAAATTAGTTTAGTCAAACCTAAAACCGTAGAAATAATGACCTCAACACATTTATTATCTTGCTATCTGTTATTGTGTATAACATATAGGCAGAGAGAAACCACCGAACCTTCAAAGAAAAAGTTATGGAGGTAGGGTGCATCAATGCTAAAGTGATCTTCCAAGTAATGGAACAACTTTACTCAAACCCTGAGAGTAGGTAAGTTGTGCTTTTGGTTATTTCCTCTAATTTGTTTTGCAGGTATTTGTTGGGTCAATTCCTCATCAGCTCTCTCCCTCGTTGGTAATCATATGCCTGCTAAGAGATAGGCTTTTATTCAAAAATGATAAGAGCAGCAGGTGTAAAGACATCTGTAAAAAAGTACTGAAGAGCATGGTCTCATAAGTTTCAACATCCCTGAACATGCAACTGGAATGCTTGGACCCCTGATGGAAACTCAAAACCTAAAGTTCCTCAGCAATTCGGTTATCAAACTAATTAACATGTGTTCTAGAAACGAGTTATATTCTTTCCTACAGTATACCTTATGATTTTGTATTGAAGGTAGTCTTGCATTGTTTAGGTTACTGCACCTACTGCTACGTGTTTGTATCTTTGGTAAGGTGTTCCTTGTTAAGGACACCTTGTGGGCTAATGACTCTTAGGTTGCTGTTATGAGTTTATAGGCATAGGGAATTTATAGGTCCCTTATGCTCACTTGTTAAGTCTCTTTGTATAGATAAGAGTCTGGCTCACTTGTAAACCTTTTGTTGTACATAACCTTATTTTTTATTTACTTATAAATTCACTAAATTACCAAAAAAAAACATGTACTAGTTCATTTCTAAAATGGGAAAAGAAATCTAAATCAAGTGAGTTATTTAGATTATTTTAGTGTTTTCCTTTATCATTTTATCTCCCTTATTTACTGCAAAGTGGTATCAGAGCCAATGAAGATATTGACTTACTATTTTCCCCAAAAGGAAGTCTATCATTTAAGCAATTGGAGAAGGATTTGAAGTCTGCATGGGGCAAGCATCCTAGTAATAGTTTGCCTCATAAAGGGGCCTATTTGATCTCAATAAGAAGTTTAGCCCTAATGAGGATTGTTCACGTACCTCTCTAGATTGTCCAAGTAAAAAAGAGACTCACATATGAGAGGGAGTGTTGAGAATACCCATATATGAGTGTCTCACATCGAAGAAAGAGAGGAAAGAAGACTAATATATAACCCTAATGAGCTACTTCACCTATAGTCAATTAGTTTTAGGATGGGACCTCACTTGGGCTTGTGTGTAGTCTAACTTTCCTTCTCATGTGGGCCCGTAGGTCTATTGCAAGTTCTAGCATCGTTGCAATTCACTTGAAAGGGGCAGCACAAGATTGGTATCAATAGGTAAGTTGGAATAAAAACAATAAGTGTTGAATCGGAAGAAGTTTACCGTTGAGATATTTCCTCCTTAATTATTAAGATTGTATAGTTGTACATATATTCTTAGACTCCTAATTATAATTGTAGAATTAATTGTTAGGATTTCCTCTCTTATTATATATTATAACTAGTACATTTTAGAGAAAGTAACATGAACATAAGTATTTTCTTTCTTCATCTTCTCATCTATGAAGTTAGAATCAAAGCGTACAAAACCTTTAAAAATGAGTGAAAAACAAATTGAAGCATCTGGATCAAAATATGTTCATATTGTTGTTCAATCCAAAGGAGCTTTTTATGCAGACACCATTCTTTTTGAAAAAAATAATGATGTTTAGTTCCAACTGATAGAGATGCATATTGTTGAAAGGGGGAATCTCCCTTATATTTGTGGCAAAACAAAGCCATCTATAGAATCTGAAGATGTGTATAAAAATTGGTATGCTAAAAATAAAAAAGTTAAAAGATGGTTGTTGATGTATATGAGTCCATAGATTATGAAGAGATACTTACGATTACTCATAGCCTATGAAATATAAAGTGCACTAGTAAAAGCCTTCCGTGATGGAAGTGATGAATTGCAGTTTGTTGCCTTAAACCAAAAGGCATTCACCACAAAACAAAATGCAAGACCTCTCTTTAAATACTATAGAGAGTTAGCTAATTTTTAACAACTAGATCACCGAGACAAATATTGTCATGAAAGATCCTGATGATGTTCAACATACTAGAAATTGATTGAATGACTAAGGGTGTATATATTCCTAATAGGTTTGGATGATGTTTTTGAATATGTTTAATTCCAAATCTAGAAGAATGCTATGCATTAAGTCCGCAAAAGGCAATACACTGGGAAATATTGAAAGGAGAATTTGTAAACCTTGAAGTTGTTGCTATAGAGGTCAGAAACAAATCAAAGACAATAACTTAAGGTGAAAAGTCTACATACAAATGCATTTATTGTAACCAACTGGACATACTAAACATAGTTACTATGAACTTATAGGATATCCAGATTGGTGGGACCATAATCAAGCACCCTGAAAGAAGAATTCCAAGAAGACTTTAACTGTTACTGTTGCTAAGACCAAAACCAATGATGATGCTGTTAAGAACATTTGCATTTGTAGAAGCCACAGATAATGGTGATAAGACTTCTAACGTTTTTGCACCTGTTTCTAATAGTACATGGATAAGACTTTTGATTCTAGATAGGTTATTGAACTTAATGAGTTCTTATAAAAATTTGTTTCTACTGCCAATGGTCATAAAGCCCCAATTATTAGGAAAGGGTCTTTAACTGTCACTAATACTCTAAATTTGAATTATGTTTTGGTTTTTCAATTATTGGATTATAACCTATTGTTTCTTTCTCAAATAACAATATTCTTATCTTGCTTTATAATTTTTGGACCTAAATTTTGTCTCTTTAATGACATCTAAATAAAGTAGACAATTGATTATGGTATTAGGAGAGGGAATTTGTATTATCTAGACCTAATGTCAAGGAGTTTAGACAAGTTGTATCAAGTTTTTGGTCGTGGATGACTTAAAGTTGGAGAAAATTAAAGCTAAGCTCTAGCTGTGGCATTGACATTTGGGGTATGCATCCTTTGGATATCTCAAAAAAATATTTCCTAGCTTGTTTGAAAAAATTGATGTCTCTAGTTTTCACTCTAATGTTTGTGAACTTACAAAATGTCATTAAAATTCATTTCCATCAGTGTTAAATAAAAGTCCCTTGCCCTTTATGGTTATTCACTCTCATGTTTGAGGTCCATCCAAAAGTCCAACTTTGGGTGAGTATCATTCGTTTGTTAC
This sequence comes from Erythroxylum plowmanianum, assembly GCA_025531925.1. Taxonomy (NCBI): domain Eukaryota; kingdom Viridiplantae; phylum Streptophyta; class Magnoliopsida; order Malpighiales; family Erythroxylaceae; genus Erythroxylum; species Erythroxylum plowmanianum. The sequence continues at coordinate 17,992,550 of JANVCQ010000231.1, forward strand.
TTTTATTTATGATTATATGAGGATGACTTGGTTGTGATTAATGAAATCCAAAAGTTAAGTGAGTTTATTGTTCCAGAAATTCCATAAGATCATTTAAACTCAGTACAATACACCTATTCTAGTTCTCCACAATGATAATGGTAGAGAATATCAAAGCTTTGAATTGAAACATTATTTGGAAACATAAGGTATTACTAATCAAACTACTTGTGTAGATACACCGCAACAGAACGGGGTAGCCAAGAGGAAAAATTGACATTTCCTAGAAGTTGTTTGTGCCTCATTAATTGAAGCTCATATGCAATTGGCTTACAGGGGAGAAGTTTTTTCTTCTACCTTATATTTATTTAATCAAACTCCCTCTCACTTTATTGAATTTCAAACACATTTCAGGTTCTCACTAATGTTGTAGCTACTCCAACAATACCAAATTTGCCTCATATTTTTGGATACATAGCATTTGTGCATATTCATAAGCATTAATGCAATGAGCTAACCTTACAACCCTATGGTGTGTTTTTCTTAGGTATGCGACAAAACAAAAGGGGTACCGATGTTATTATCTTCCAACTAAACATATGTTCATCATAATTGATGTAGTTTTTCATGAATATACAATGTATTTCTCTGATTTTGAACTATAGGGAGAGTACAAGAAGGAAATTTAGGCTCTTAATTTATGGACTTCAGGGGAAGTGTGAAAGTGACTGTATTTTTTCAAATGGTAATGATGTTAGTGATAGTGCTAATAATCAGTTGGAACATGAAGAGAAGCAGGAAGGGTTTATTGAATAAGAGGATATTGAATAAGAAGGAACTACTAAAGAGTAGGATGTTGTCCCATCAAGTGTAAAAGTTGGGACTCTCATTAATATACCACACCAATAATTTATTGATCATGTTCATGTTCCTAACCTTAGACAACCCATAAAACAACTACTAGAGTGTCTTACTAGAGGTATTTTTGAGCCTACATATGAACCTGAAATTTCAAGTAAAGTTAAATATCTTATGAGTCATTATATGTTAAATAAAAATTTGTTCGTCATCAAATAAGTTATTTGTAAATCAATTACTTATTGTAGTTTTTCTTAACAGTGTCCAAGAAGCTCTAGATGTTCCTAACTGAAGACTTGTAATGAATGGGGAAATGGACTTTTTATAAAAAATAGAACTTGGGAAATTGTTGAATTCCCACCAGGAAAGAAGGTAGTTTGATGTCGATGGGTTTACATTATACAGTATAATGCAAATGACAAGGTTCAAAGTAAGATTAGTGGTATAGGGATTTACCCAAACCTATAGGATTGATTACACAGGGATATTTGCTCTTGTAGCTAAAATCAATATTGTTAAGTATTGTTATTCCTAGTTGCAAACTTGGATTGGCCTTTGCAACAATTTGTTGTAAAGAATGCCTTTTTGCATGGTAACTTGTCTGAAGAAATCTTTATACAACTTTCATTGTATGGTAGTAGAAAGGTACATAGAGTAAAAAGCTTTGTAAATTGAAGAAATCATTGTGGGGCTAAAGCAGTCTCCAAGAATACGGTTTGGAAGGTTCTTAAAGTGTAAAATAACTTTTGGATATCACCAAAGCAAATTTGGCCATTCTTGAAAAGAAGGCAAGGTAAAATCACTGCTCTTATTATATATATTGGTGACATTATGGTGACAGGAGATGATCCAGAAGAGAGGAAGGCACTATAAGAATACTTGTCTAGAGAATTTGAAATAAAAGATCTTGGTTGTTTAAAATAATTTTTTTGGAATTGAAGATTCTAGATTGAAGAAATGAAATTTTCTATCCCAAAGAAAATATGCATTAGACTTATTATAGGAAACTGGTATGTCAGTATATCAACCAACTGATATGTCAATTGAGGAAGGCTTAAAGTTATGTGAAGTTATGTGTAGAAGAAACCAAATACCAGTTGATAAAGGAAGATATCAAAGGCTTGCTGGAAGGCTAGTGTACTTGGCTCATACAAGACCTGACCTTGCTTAAGTTTTGAGTATTATTAGTTAGTTTAAGCATAATTTTGGAGAATAACATATGAGGGCAATTATGGGAATTTTGAGGTATCTAAAATCTACTCTAGGTAGAGGAGTTTTATTTACTAAAAATATAGATTGGCAATGTATAAATGTGTATATAATGCTGATTGGGCTAGCTTAATAGAAGATAGACAATTAACTTCTGGCTACTTCACATTTGTAGGTGGTAACCTGGTCATATGGAGAAGTAAAAAAAATAAAACATGGTCACTCACTCAAGTGCGAAAGCTAAATTTAGAGGAATAACACTTACTCTTTGTGAAGCTTTATGGCTTAGACTAATTTTACAAGATTTAGGTTATCCACTGAAGTAATTAATTAGTCTATATTTTGACAAAAAAGTACTATCTAACATGATCGAACAAAGCATATTAAAATTTATAGGTTTTTTATTAAGAAAAAGTTATATGAAAAAATTGTAGAGTTGCCTAGGATTCGGTATGGAGATAAATTAGTTGGCATTCTTACCAATGTAGTTTTAAATCATATGTTCTTAAAATTTTTTTAGCAAGTTGAGCATGTTATGACATTTATGCACTGACTTGAGGAGGAGTGTTGTAGTTTTTCTCCATAATTGTTAGGATTGTACAAGTGTAAATATATTCTTAGACTCCTAATTATAGATGTAAGATTAATTATTGGGATTTCTTCCTTTATCGTACATTATAACTAGTAAGTTTTAGAGAAGGTAATGTGAATAGAAATATTTTTTTTATGTGAATAGAAATATTTTCTTTCTTCTTCTTCTCATCTTTCAAGTTTACAGTGACGATGAAGAAATATTTGAGGACCCTGTAGGGGATTTCAAAGAGTTATGTCAAGAAGGAACACTCTAGGAATATTGTGCACAGTTGGATATCCAATTCGGATAAACTGGCGCTTACAGAGGAATACCTCATAACATTATTCGTTAAAGAGCTTAAGTTGCAACTGGGGCTAATGGTTAAACCATTGGATCCTTAAAGTCTCCAATAAGCCTGTGTACTCATCAGGAGATAGGAAATGGTGATATCAGCTATCAGTTATTGTGATCTCGTATAGCCGAAACGTAACCCACAATGTAGTGGGATTGAGTGCAGCAAACACTGGGAGAACGGTGTTGAGTGTTGGCATTCAGTTTCCAATAGGCTAGAATTTTAGTTCTAGTAGGATTTTTATTCAGTTTCACTATAG
>JANVCQ010000231.1:18003029-18014860 GCA_025531925.1 Erythroxylum plowmanianum
TCATGAATTAGGAGTCAACAAATGCATAATTACTTAAGAAAGCAGGGCCAATTTATAGTATAAATTTGGTTCAATCAACTATGCAGACATCAGGAAGAGGAACATTCAACGTTTTCAGTCCAATGTGGAGATGGATCATTCTTGATATGTACTCCATCACTTCTCCTTCTTTAGTATACCCCATAAAGAATAATTCTTTCATCAAGAAACTTATCTCAACATTAGATGAGATCGTGTATCTCTAGGAGACATTATCAAGAAACTCCTTTGTTATGTTTGTCATCGAAAGTTCACTTAGCAGATGATTAGGTATGGATCTCTTAATAGTCATGCAACATAATCTGTTCGACTAATTCCAATTTGCATAGGTCAATGTTGTGAATATCGTACTGGCCCTAGTACTGCATTGGGTTCTAGTACAGTACTGTACCAGTACCGGTCAATACCGGGTATCGTTTTAAATATTTTTTAAATTTATGAAATATCCACTGAATTTAAAAAAATGCAAAAATAGTCCATTGTCATATTATACAGTTGTACTATATACTTTATAATTTTACATCAACCTAGTCTCCAAAAATCATAATAAAAAATAATAACTACATTTAATATGAAATAACAATAATTTTTAGATATTTCAGATATAAATAATAACCACAATTAAAAAAGTGAATCACCATTATACGAATGTAAAATTAAGAACAATACAAAGTATTAAAAATATTACAATGTCATCATATAATAAATAATAATTACATCAAAACTGCTAATAAAAAGAACAATAATGTCCTTGACACTCAAACTATTACAATTTACATCAAGAGTTCATAATGAAGAAACAACCAAGTAGATATAAAACCTGAAATAAAAACATTTAGGATTACATTACATATACAAAATTTAACATATGCATCAAATATTAATAAATTTAAAAGAAGAGGGAAAATAAAAACCTAAAACTTCATTCAATTGTCTAGGGGGGATACTAGTTATAATTGCATTGACCTTAGTTATCAATTGGTACAAAATCCTCATCATTAAGAGGAGTCTCATCATCATCATCATTCAAATTTAATGCACCAAATGACATATCAATGCTTTCCCATCCATGATTATCTTCCAAGTCATCCACATCTACCAAACCTAGTTACTTAGAAACCTAATCCATCAAAAGATTGATATTATCAATGAAAATTGGATCTGTTGAACTACTTGTGCTATTAAGAGTCTTAGTAAACAATAAAATTTAATTATTAGAAAATTATAAGAAATTATATCAAAATTAATAATGATAATAAAATACCTTTCTTGAAGCTTAAAATTGTGACGAACAAAAACCAAGTCATTAAATCTTTTGTGATCTAGTCTATTCCTTTCCTTGGAATGGATGAATTCAAATGCACTATAGTTCTGTTCACAAAATCCTCATCATTAAGAGGAGTCTCTTCATCATCATCATTCAAATTTAATGCACCAAATGACATATCAATGCAATTATGGAACACTAGTTTCGAATTGATTCTACCAATAAATTGTAAGTTGTAAGATAACAAAAGTAGAGTTATAAATAAAATAAAATGATAATTAATTTTCAAAAAATAAAAAAAAGGAAATAGCTAATACCTGAAGAAAGTTTTGTTCTTTGTCAAATAGAAATTGGTATTCCAAAATTCCCAGAAGACTACTTATAAAGCTCCATTTGTGAGCTCAAGAGATCTTGCATCATTTTATGACCAATAATTGTTGTAATAGTGAATGACATTCCTCTATTAACTTTATCTTTCTTTGTAAAATTTAGTCTGAAATAGACCCTAGGATTAAAAAACACCCCATCTGTAAACAATAGAGAAGAAAGTTGTCTTTCCCATCACTCATTAATAATAGTAAGATACGCTGTGTTTACAGAAGGTCTATATCTCAGAATTGCCTTAATTGCTTCCTTCGCCCTCTCCAGAACATTAAAAAAACCCATTGTTGATTTTTCTTCACTATTAGTCAAGTGAAGCACCCTCACCAAAGGCTCACAAACTCGGATAAAAAATTGACATTGAGACCAAAATTCTCTATCTTCTAGTATAATTCTAGAAACCTCCAATCTAAAATTAGACCTTGCATACTGAGATGCAACCCACTTATTGATTATAAACATTTTTCTTAACTCTTTCTTCTTCTGAACAAAAGACTGAAGTGATTGGAAATTTGTTGCAAGCCTTGTCACAGTAGGACGACACAAATTCCTACCATTGGTAAATTCCGTTCTTATTATATTCAACACCTATGTACGATTATATATGAACTTGGTCACCTTTTTGGTTTTCTGCATAGTCTCATCAATAATAGGTTAATGCAATGTGCAGCACAAGGAGTCCAAAAAAAAGAATTACTAATATGAAACCTTCTTCCTACTGCTTTATAAGAGAAATCATTGTCAGTAATGAATTGAACAATATTTTTTGACTCCACTTTATTCACAACTTCATCAAATATCTCAAATAAATTATCAATATTTTTAATAAGGCCAAATGCATCAATAAACTTCAATAACATTTAGCCATTTGCAAAATAAACCAACAAATTAATAATAGGATCTTGTCTCCTATTTGTCCAACCATCACACATGATTGAACATCCAAAAGTATCCCATTTCACTCTTCTTTATGCCAAATAACTTTTAATTTCAGAAATTAAGCAACTGAAAAGTTTATTTCTTAAGTCATCAATTAAAGGATCTTTGTGCCTCCTATTTATCTAACCATCACACATATTGAACACCTAAAAGTAACCTAATTCACTCTTGTTTATGTCAAATAATTTTTAATTTCATAAACTGAGCAATTTAAAAGTTTACCTTTTAAGTCATCAGTTGAAGGAGCTTTGTATCTTGGACCGTAAGAGGATATTGCATTGAATGATGAACTTGTATCATATCACCATCTAGCAATTGCCATATCAACATTGTGAGCTACACCTCTTGATTTCATTACACTACAAAAGGTAGGCTCTAGGAGTTGTTCGTGGTAAAAAAAACTAGTAACCTTCCTTCTTCTTTTCCTAACATCATGTCTAGGTGCAACATTCAATTCTTGTTGGGCCTGGGATGGAACACTAGCACCAATAGCACTACCACCTTCAACATTTCCATAATCATCACAAAAATACAAATGAACTTTCGCAACCAATTTCAAAATTCAACCTTTCCCTTTTATCTTTCTTATGTTGATATTCTTCGAGCAAAGTTTTCATATTCCACTTCGCATCATGATTTACTTTTTGACAGGGTTCCACATCTCCTTTAACCTTAATTAAATGCTTGTTTAATTGGGCTATCCTCCACCTTTCAAATGCTTGTTGAGCAAAGTTTTCATATGTCACTTCACATTATGATTTACTTTTTGATAGGGTTCCATATCTCCTTTAACCTTAATTAAATGCTTGTTTAACTGGGTTATTCCTTCACCTTTCAAATGCTTGTTACAAAACAAGCAAATAGTATGGTTCCTCATACCGGGAGCCAATGTAGCATGAGCCTAAGTTGGATCATTGTATCTTCCTGAAGTGGCTTGATTAAGAGTACTTGAACTTTCTTCCATTTATCTGTTAAAATAAATGAATGCATATATCAAAATGAAGAACACATAATTTCATTACACAATTATATAATAGGGTTAATTACTAAGAAAAAGACTAAATTTTTGTCAAAACTTTAATTATAACCTAAACTTTAAAATGGAGCAATAAAATGCTCAAACTTTCAATTTTTTTATTCTAGCCTAAACTTCAAAAAGTAGCGATAAAATGCTCAAACTTTTAATTTTTTCAATTCTAGCCTGACATTAGTATTTTTGTTAAGTTTGCTGACGTGACTTGTCACATATTTCAGAAACCTTAACTATTAATACACGTTAGCCAAAATTAACACAACAAATGAAGATTAATAAAATGACGTAGTTTAGTCATATAATTAAAATGATGTCATTATTTAAAAGTGATTTAAATCAGATTACATAGCCTCGATGACCATATGTTTTGATTTCAATTTTTCCCTTCATTTTTAGTTTTTTCTCTTGATACCTTTACCCTTTTATTTTTAGATAATGCAGCCTTAATGCCCTCACATTAAAGGCATGAGGAGAACAAACTAAAAATGAAGAGCTTAGTGGTGTAGTACATTGTAATGTGACAGTAATTTGGGGCGTCAAAAGAACAAATAGAAAACAAAGGGCTGAAGGCATTAGGAGAACAACATATTAAGTCAAGCTAGAATCCAAAAAAATTGAAAGTTTGAGCATTTTATTGCCACCTTTTGAAGTTTAGGCTAGAATTGAAAAAATTGAAAGTTTGGGCATTTTATTGCTACTTTTTAAAGTTTGGGTTATAATTGAAAATTTGATAAAAGATTGGGCTTTTTTTGGTAATTAACCCTATATAATATAACTCATTTTGTATGATTACATCATACACACTTCAATTTTATTGAACACAATTCACCATAAGTCAAAAACTAGCAATTCAATTATTCAACATACAAGACAACACGTGTCGAGTGCACTATAAAAATTACCTGACTCTGCATACTAAAATTTGAAGTTATGGTGAGTCAGGATCTAATCAACTGAGAATTTTCAGTTAATTTTCGTAGCGAAATTAATTGATGCAAGGAAACTATAAGGGGGTTTGGATTTTAAGCAATTTATAAATGAAAGTAAAAGTAAACTATTAAAAACAAATTAAAACAAGCAATCAAAAATGGCAAAAGTGTCGAATATAAGTAAGGTCTAGTTCTAGGGTCAATCTCAGCCTAAACACGTTCAAACATATTCCATCATCCTAATGTTTTTGCAACTCTATTCGGACTATTGATCTGAGACTAATAGAACGCTCTACTAATCCCAATTTTTCCTTAGGTTATGTTTAGTCAAGATAAAAATCATTAATTAAACCTAACTACCAAATAACCTAGGATATGATCTCTAGATTCAGTTTGACAGCCTCATTATGAATTGGAATATGATCAATATAGGCAGTAACCTCACAAGTTCGGGTTATCTAACCTAAGTTATGTTGTTTCTAATGATTAATGATCATTAGATGCAACTCACAAACATCAAAAGTAATGATTATAGATTACATTCAATGTTTTAGCAATAGGTTCAAAATAAAAAAATCAAAATAATGTATTAAGACCATTCATCCCAAAACCCAATCAAATTAATATTAACAACACATCAATCCAAAAAGAAATTACGACCTTAAAATGATAAAAAATAGTTTAACAGTTACTTGACATCATTATTCCTGTTAAACCGGCATCAGGAAGCTAGCCTTCTATCTCCATTTTTATGCTCCAAGAATCAACCTTTGTAGCATCTATTGGTGTTGAAAACTGAAGAGAGAATGGAGTATAATAGCTACTGTCCCAATTGTAGTTGTCTCGATTATTCTTCTTGAAATTCCAAGAGAAAATGTTTAAAAAGCTATTATCTATACTCCTCTCTTTTGCTTTAGCTAGCCTTCACATATATATATTGGACAACTAAAGAATACCAAATGAAGAAGTTCTTGGTGCAGCCCTCTTCCCCACTCAAGTTTTGCTTCAGCTCACCTTCGATTCTCACCTTAACCAACCTCTAAACTCCTTGTTCTATTCTCCAAAATGCAGCAACTGAAACACACTTCACACCTCTTCCTCGACTAACATTTTTCTACCTATCCTCTTTTATTAAAATTGAAGACAAGATGATAAAGTTCCATCCACCATTGCCCTTTTCTTTGTTTTGTGAGCAGTCTACACCTTCCACCCATATATGGTTCTGCCTGCCTTTCCCTAGCATACAACTGACACATGCCTTATTTCTTTATTCAAAAGCTACATCCAAAATAAGTGAGGTAGCTAGGTTTAAAAGGGATATGGGATAGGTTTCTTTCAAAATAGAAGAGGACAAAATGTCCTTCGATTGCTATCCTTGGTGTTGTCTATATCGTGAGCATGATGCTTCAACCCTTCATGTTCAACTTTCCACCATCCATCATATACCTTTTTTTATAGTTAAAAAGCTATGTTAAATTGATAGGTGGTGTGTGTGCATGCACTAACATTTTTACATCCATCCCATATTTTTGTTTTAGCCCTCACCCATTCGTAGTTTTAGCCATCACTCACACTTGGTTTCTTTATACCTTAAATGCTAAGTTAAAAGTGGAATGGACAACTAGCTTTCTCTCCACTACTGTTCACTCTCAGTTCTCCTTTCTTTATCCAATCAATGCTAGGTTATTCATGTTAGAAATGGATAGCAAATGAAAAGCTTGCATGATTCATGTGAATGAGTTGCTTTGTAACAATATATACTCACGTTATATAGCTATGAAATTTTCTCGATGGTAGTGAGGGATATTGACAAACATTTTCTTCATGTTCTTTTCATGTTCTTGTCTTCTTCTTGCTTTTAACTTTCTTCTTCTTCATACTCCATGAATCAACAGAGTATGGAAGTTGAGAAGATGGCTTCAATGGACATGCTTTCTGGTCACTTTAGTTCCTTCACTTCTGAAATGTACATAAGATTAAATATGAGCTAAAGTGAGTATCCTAAGAGTTTCTAAGGCATTCATCACTATATGTAGTATATCAAATGAATCAACATTTAAATACATAATTACATAAAACATACATAAACAATTTCCATTTCCAACAATCACTAAGCATACATAAACAATTTTCATTTCCAACAATTTCAATTCAAAGCTTTAAATATGAGGATCAAGTTGAAGGTTATGATTTAGTTAATCACCAAATAATGAATGAAATATCCTATACAATTGTTCATATCTATTCATAACATGAGGATCAAGTTGAAGGATAGATTCATAACCTGAGGATCAAGTTGAAGGATACAACTTTATTTGGAAATGTTTTCTTTTTCTTATTCATACCTTTGAATCTTCTTTTCATTTCTAACAAACCATAATATTATATCCACCATTCTATATTTGGTTCTTAAATATAGTTGCTTTTAGGATTTTTAATGGACATCAATAAGTCTTAGTATAAGCGGTTGGAGTTTAGCCTACAACATGTTCACAGTTTGGAAATAAAATTCCTTTTGGACACATATATATCACTACTTTCACACATTATCTATTATAAATATTTATGATAGCCCACACATATATTACCAAATAATTCAACATATTTTACATATTGACTTAATGGAACGAAATGGTAGTTTGTGTTTCTAACTTTGTCTAATTTCAATTCAAAGTTTCAAACATCACAAAAACATACATAAACAATTTCCATTTCCAAATTCCAACAATTTCCAATAATTTCATTTCTAACATTTTCCAACAATTTGAATTCAACTATTACAAAATATATATAAACAATTTCCATTTCCAACATTTTCCATTCTTAATAATTTCCAACAATTTTGAACAATTTCAATTCAAAGTTTCAAATATCACAAAACATACACAAATAATTTCCCTTTCCAATTTCCAATAATTTCATTTTCAACAACTAACAATTTCATTTCCAACAATCAACAATTTCAACCATCATAAATTCACAATTCACAAATAATGAAATATACATAAACAATTTGCATTTTCAACAATTTCCAATAATTTCCATTTCCAAATTCCAAAAATTGCAACAATTTCATTTCTAACATTTTCTAGTAATTTCAATTCAACCATTACATAATATACATAAACTATTTCCATTTCCAACATTTTTCATTTCCAATAATTTTCAACAATTTTCATTCCAACATCACAAAACATATATAAACAACCAATACAATGAATTTATTTTTCAAATTTTAGAGTAAAAAATATACCTAAAAAATCAAAAACTAATTGAATGTCAGGTCAGGTTGGGTTTGGATCTGGATCTATTTTAGATTTGGCAATTTCGGGGAGACTTCATGACTATGACTGGGGTAGTGGTGGGCTGGTGGCATTGGACTATTGTTGTGATGTGGTGGTGGTTGTCGGACGATCGGAAAGGGAGTGATGGTGACAATGAAGAAGAGAGAGAGAGTGAGAGTGTAAGAGAGAAAAAAAAGGAAGAGGAGAAGTAGTAGACGTCGGGTAGGTAGGGAGGGAGAGGGGGAGGGGGCTTTTAAAACCTTTTTGACATTTTGTAAAAAAATCTTATATTTTTTAAAATTTTCAGTATCGGTCGGTATATGGCTGTTATTCTAAATACCGCTGGTACCAGCTAATACAAGCTAATACAATAGAACTGTTGGATGTAAGTGGAGATGACACATCCATACGTATGGCCATATTAATATTTGCCATCTCCATAGCATTAATACATCCTCTATGCACTTCTTAATATTTAAACTAGTTAGGGTTTCAATAGTGACACCGTGATTATTCATAAAAAAGGTGACTGCTAAATGATAATGCAAATATCAACACAAATGTAGGATAATAACGACACATAAAGCCATTAAATAATATATGTATTGAGAATCTGATAACATATATTATGAAATACCTTTGAGCTGAATACATAATATATGCAATTAGACCTCTATATAAAAGTGATCAGAGTACAAACTATCAACTATCATGACACTGCCACCTTTGGGCGAATAGATCATTTACGCAACGACTTCCCTCCATCTAATGCCTTCAGGCACATCTCAAAATGTTATGTAAAGGTAACACGTTTAGGCAGAATAACCGAACATAAGACCAAAGACATCCCCCAACATACAAGCAGAACATTTCAAAATACTGGTTCGAATGGCCACTTTGGTGACTACATTCTCATCAATACCTAAAAGGTTCACAAACATAAGGGATATATATCCTCATATCCTTTATGATCATACAGTATATGACAATGTATTGTCAATAAATGCAAAACCCAAATGCATAGTCTAATTGTCATTAGTGTTGAAAACATTATCAGTAAACTTTATTTGAGACTTTTATGGCAAAAAATCTCAATCAGAGTGAATATCGTGCGTTATCAAAAATCTAACTTACCATATGAGATACGAAAACCTCAAGTATCTCCCTTATGTCCAGTTAGTTGCATGAAAATTGACTCAAAACAGGCTTTAAGAACATTAATTTCCTCTTTTAGTTAAACTTTAATTTATTACTGATAATAAAAAACTGAAAAAGGGACTTTATTCTTTGAAAACCTTATGGAAAAATAAAAAATTCCTAATTTTTAACCACTCGATCATGTAATGGCTCTGATACTATGTCTAACATATAACATGATTCTTAGTACATGTCCTAGATCAAACGTGAAAGGGAAATAAATGAAGAAATGTGAAAATATCTAATTTTAATCCCATAACTTCAAAAGGGCTTTCTGAGGCCAAATTAAGCACGAATCCATAACCACCTTCAAGGGATTTGCTCATTAGGATGCGATTAACATCTTTTTTACAGTTTTCTCAAAATGTGAACCTTTAAATGAGTAAGAGTAACTTTACGTTCACGAATGACATCAATAACTACATGAGACCTTAACCTTTTTATATAACATCCATATCAGGCTTCCTCACCACAAGCTTGATATGGGTTCTATCTATACTGATCGGGTTTTATTTTTCTCCTAGACTTCGACCCATTAATCTAGATCATTTATTGTGGTAATTTATTATATTTATTTAGATCAAATTTAGGTAACTTAATCGATAATTTATTAAAACCATTAAAATACGATTGATTGCTGTCTACCAAATGAGAAAATATCCAACACATTGAAGAATTAAGTACTTGTTAAAGCAGTGAATCACTACACCATTCCAACACCTAGGTTGCCTAAGATATCGGAGTATGATTTCATTCAAAACTAGGAAGGAAAATGGAGTAGTAGATGTGTTATCCTGTATTTCTAACATCGAATTATTAACATTGACAGTCTTCCAAATGCATATGCAACTCTTACAAGAAATTAAAAAAGGATGGAAATGGGAAGCCACCACCTAAGATGTTTTTGTTAGAAATAAAACAATGTATTAAGAAACCAATGGAGGTTACAAAAGGTTTATAGATACAACCAATCCCTGTAGGGAAATCTAATAAAGTCACCTCTTTTGAAAATTAATAAAATAAAAATCTCATAGGGTTAGAATAAAGGAATTCCTTGATCAGTTTCTTCAGTGAATGAATTCCTTCATGTTTTAGAGGATCCCATTTGTAATCTCCTTTTCTATCGAAGAACTGTTTTTGAATTTCATGTTGTTCCTTTCCAACCATAACCCTTGAATGCTTAATCCCATAGTAAGAAAATAGATCTGCAAAGTTTCTTTGTAAGTGATCATAAGATCCTTCAGCCATTGAACGACATTAGAGATTAAGTTCCCGTTATAACTCCATTGGCAATAATTTTTTTTACCTCTCTCCACAAATTAAAGGTATATTGGCATGCAAAGAACAATTGTTCCTTATTTTCTCCATGCTCAATACATAAAGAGCACGTATCGTCTAATGCCACAAAATGCAATCTATCCATAATGCTTAATCTGTTCTTTATTATCAACTATACAAGAAATGATATTTTTAGAGTCAGCAACTGATTCCATAGAATTTTGTACCAGGAGACTTTGGGACCAGGTCTATCCAAAAGTTTTATGGCTATCTTACAAGTCATATTGGTAATTGATTTCCCTTTCTAGTAAAAAATGCCAGTCTTGTGAATATCAGGTGGATAAGTTGGTTTGTATCTCAATATTTATTGTGGAAGAGCCCTATTAGTATCCACAATTAGTTTAGAGACTTTATCATCTAACTTGCCTTTGTTCTAGTATCAGTGCTTCCAATATGATATATTAGTTGGCTATATCCTATCCAATTGTCATACCAAATAGATGACTTCTCTCCATTCCCAACTTTACAACTAACTTTAGCTTTAACTTTGTCCCTAAGAAGCAAAGCTGACTAAGGAACTAAGGATGAGATGAACTCCTATGCACCCTCCATATTCTCCTTCCCTTAAGGAAATATCCATGTATCCATTTAATAAAAAATGGTGATTTATCTTCTAGATTCACCATAATAGTTTTTGAATTGAGGTTGAATTTGTTACCTTTATGTCATTGACTCCCAAAAGCCCCTGATCCTTAGGAAAACAAGTTTCAGACTACTTGACTTTAGCTAAACCTTTAAATCCTTCTAAATGGCTCTAAAGAAAATCCTTGAACATTCTTTCTATCATTTTGATAATTTTTTTGAAAGAAAGAAATGAGTGCTCCAATAGACAAGCAACAAGGATAGGATAGATTTGATCAATTAAATTTTCCCCACATAAGAGAGAGTTTTGTTAATCCAAAAAGAAAGTTTATTATTGGCCCTCAAACGTTTTTTTTAGTTAAGCATGATTTATATAATTATGAGGTTTGGATAGGTAGATTTTTGGGAGTTAAAATTTTTTTATGTCTATGTTAGTAGAATTTATTTCAGGGGGTAGGTGAATTAAAGGTGGTAAAAATGCATAAAGGGGTATTTTGGGTAGTTTACCTAAGGTTTAAAACAATAAGGCATTAAAAGAAGGGCACGCTGGACTTTTCTCATTCATTAAGCATAAAATGGGAAAGGAAAGGTGTTGTCTTCTTCCTAAAGGAGAGAAAAATGAAAATAGGTGAGAGAAGATGTGAAATACGAAAATAAAAAGGTGAGAAAGAAGGGTTTCGGTGAAGAAGAGAAAGGAATGGAGTTTTGAGCTAGGTTTCATCTTTTTTTAGTCTTAAAGAGAAAGTTTGAGGTTGCTCAAGAAGAGAAAAAGAAAGAGGAAGGGAAGAGCTTTCTTTAGAGCCAATAATCTCATAAATTGGTGAAGATTCAAGGTAAGTTTG
>JANVCQ010000231.1:18020735-18033175 GCA_025531925.1 Erythroxylum plowmanianum
CTAAAATTATTTATCTAAATTTCCATTGCCATTGGACAGTAATTTCTACTACCGTTTAACAATTATTCTGCCACTTGACATTTTTCTTAGTCCAGAATTTTCCCCAAAATTTCATAAAAAAATTCTAAAATTTTCCAAAAATTCGAGAACCACAATGACCCTCTCCAACTCAATTTTTTTTATACACACAAATCACATTTTTCAGTAACAATGACATTTATTAACAATTATACCGGAAAATATCATGAATGCATGTACAGTCATTTTCATGTGCAAAATTTACTATTGATGTGTATATGTATGATGTATTTTGCAGGAACATGTAAAGGCGTTTTCTAAGCACTCATTAACCACTCCGATTACTATTCTAACCTCCCCGTCGGTGATGAGATGTTACAGTGTACATGTGACACAAAACTTTTTTGGGAAATAGGCTTAATCAATAGATCAAATATATTATGATCGATGGGAACTCTCTCTATCTTGACTTCATTTCTACCAATAATTTATGTAATCAAATGGTAACGCCTGAGTATATGTTTAGACTTCTGATGAGACCTTAGTTCCTTCACTTGCATTATAGCCCTATTTTGTCACAATACAACTGCACTATGTTAGCAATGCTCATAACCACACCAAGTTCCATGATGAACTTCTTGATCCAAATCACTTCCTTTGATGCTTCTGAAGCTGCAGTGTACTTCACCTCTGTCGTGGAATCTACAGTTGTCTCTTGTTTGGAACTTTTTCAACTGACTGCACCGCTATTCAATATGAATACATATCTGGACTGGGATTTGGGGTCATCCCTATCGGATTGGAAACTAACATCAATATACCCGCTTACCACAAGATCACCTTCTCCATATACCAATAATACATCCTTAGTTCTTCTCAAGTACTTAAGGTTATACTTGACAGCCACCCAATGACCCTCACCAGGGTCCGACTAGTATCAGCTTGTAACACTTAGAGCATATGATACATCGGGTTTAGTACATAACATAGCGTATATGATTGTTTATATAGTCGAAGCATAAGGAATCAAACTCATGCGAGTCCTCTCATCTTGTGTCTTTCGACACATAGATTTAGAGAGTGTAATCCTATGTACCATAGGAAGATAACCTCTCTTAGACTACTCTATACTAAACCTCTTTAACATCTTGTCTATATATGTAGATTGAGAAAGATCAAGCAACCTCTTAGATCTATCTTTATAGATCCTTATTCCAAAATTATAAGGTGCTTCTCTAAGATATTTGATAGAGAAGTTTTTAGTTAACCAAATTTTGACTGATTGCAAAGTAGAGACATCGTTTCCTATTAGCAATATATCATCTACATATAGCACAAGGAACACGATTGCACTCCCATTAACCTTCTTATATATACACGGCTTATCCAGATTTTGTGAGAAACCAAACTCTTTGATTGTCACATCAAATTAGATATTCCAACTCTTATATGCTTGCTTCAATCTATAAATAGATTTCTGAAGCATGCATACCTTTTCTCCATTCATGTATATGAAACCATCAGGTTGTATCATATATATATATCCTCAGTTAGGTTTCCATTAAGGAAAGCGATCTTCACATCCATTTGCCATATCTCATAGTTATAATAAGCGACAATGGCTAGGAGTATGCTAATGGATTTAAACATAGCTAATGGGCTAAATGTTCGTCATAGTCAACACTTTGCCATTGATGATAACTTTAGTTACAAGCCTAGCTTTATAGGTAACTACATTACCCTCTATATCAGTTTTCTTCTTGAAAACCCATTTACACCCTATGGGTTTTATCCCTTCAGATGGGTTAACCAAAGTCCATACTTGGTTTTCATACATGGAATCCATTTTGGATTTCATAGCTTGAAGCCATTTGTCAGATTCTGAACTCTTCGGAACCTCTTTATAGGTAGTAGGCTCATCATCTTCTATAAGCAATACGTTGTTAAATTTTCTTATGAGAAATTCGTATCTCTCAAGAATATAACATAGCCTACTTAACCTATAAACTTCTTGTGTGTCAGAAGATTAAACTATTATTTCATCTTTATGAATAATAGACTCAAGTCCAAGCTGATCTGTCTTTTTGAGCATCTTGAACTTCCATAAGTACCATCTTCTCTTAGAAGAAACTTTTTCTTAAAAAAGATAGCATGTTTTGAAACAAACACCTTTTGTTCCGAAACATGGTAGAACTGATATCCTATAGTCTCCTTAGGATATCCTACAAATAGGCACTTGTTAGATTTAGCTCTAAGCTTATCTGACTGAATCCGCTTCACATAAGCAAGACAATCCCAAACTTTCATACGAGAAAGATAGTGTTTCTTATTAGTCTATATCTCATATGGAGCAGCATTAACTAACTTGGATGGAACTTTGTTTAATACATAAATAGAAGTTTCGAGTGCATACCCCTAAATGGATTTTGGTAAATCTGTTAAACCTATCACAAACCTCACCATATCTAACAAGGTTCGGTTTCTCCTCTCAGCCACATCATTGTGTTGTGGTGTGTAAGGTGGAGTCCACTGAGACAATATTCCATTATCCTTGAGATAATCCAAAAACTCTTGGTTTAAGTATTCACCACCTCGATCTGATTGAAGTGATTTAATACTTCTCCCAAGTTGTTTCTCAACGTCATTTATGAATTCTTTGAACCTTTCATAGGCTTCAGACTTGTATCTCATAAGATATATATACCAATATCGAGAATGATCATTGATAAAGGTAATGAAGTATATGAAACTACCTTTGGCATGTATGGACATCAAACCATATACATCAATATGTATTAGGTCTAAAAGTACACTAGTTCATTTACCCTTTCCCTTAAAGTGTAACTTAGCCATCTTACCTAATAAGCAAGATTCGCATATGTCATATGATTCATAACCAAATGATTTTAAACTACCAAACTTGTATAGTTTAGTCATGAATCTCTCACTTATATGCCAAGGCGAAAATGTCATAAGTTAGACGATTTCATATTATCTCATTTTATTCTTTTGTTATTACTGATATTTAGAACTGGATTAGACATATCCAGTATGTATATACCATTGCACAATGTACCCAAAGCATATAACATTCCATTCAAAAAAATTAAACAACCATTGTTACTAAAATTTATTACATTTTTATTAAGATTAGAAACAAACATTACATTTTTAGTTAAAACAGGTACATAAAAACAATTGTCCAATTCTAATACAAGCCCATTAGGGAGAGCGTCAATATTTATGTACCTACAGCTAATGCAGCAACTCTTACTCCATTTCCCACTCATAGGTTCTGACTCTCCCTTATTGATTTGTCTATTATTCCTGAGGCCCTGCATGTCAATACAGATGTGTGAGTCACAACTGGTATCTAATACCTATATGTTGTTATTAGAAACAGTATGAATATCAATAACATAAATACCTGAAGTAGATGAGGCATTAGATGCCATCTTCTGCTTCAAGGACTCCAGATAGGCCTTACAGTTTCTCTTCTAGTAGCCATCCTTGCCACAGTGGAAGCAAGTTCCCTTCAAGGCAGTCTTCTTTGTTTTCTTGACTTCTCCCTTAGGCCCTACAGACTTCTTCTTCTTCTTTTGGCTCTTTTTCTTTGAACCAGAAGAGTCTACTAGCATCACAAGTCATTATGAATAGATGGTTCAACAGCTTTAAGTATGTTGAATAGTTCAGGAATTGTGTTGGATATATTGTTCATTCGATAGTTAAGCACAAATTGTAAGTAACTATCAGTTAAACTCATCAGAATTAAGTCAATACTTAATTTATGATCCAAAAGAAAACCTAAGGAGGCCAACTGCTCAATGTAACCATTCATCTTTAGTGCATACTACCCTAGAGATGTCCCCTCAACCATCTTGGAGTAAAAGAGTAATAGCAAAGTCTCGAACCTTTCGGACCTTGCTTTCTCATCAAAGAGCTCCCTAAGATGATAGATTATGGTATGGGCATCCATAGCCTCGTGTTGCTCTTACAGCTCCAATGACATAGTGGCTAGCATAATACAACTAGTCATCTCACTATCATCGAGATGCTTCCTATATGCCCTCCGATCATCATCAAAAGCATTAGCAGTAGGGGGATCGGGAAGTGATTCTTCCAAGACATAACCAAGTTTCTTGGACTTAAGAACTATTCTCAACTTCCTGAGCTAGTCAAGGAAGTTTGGTCTAGTCAACTCGTTAGTTTCCATTAATGATCTTAAATTCACACTAGTACACATGGTGTTGAATAGGGCAATAACAACCTTTCGTCAAAGAGAGAAAATCATAATGTACTTAAATGCATGTTTATAAAGACTTTAATAACACGCATTATGACTCCCACTATTTTTCACGAATTCATAACCCTTAATATAAATTTGAGATAACTCGTAGGGAAATTCTCCTAGTGGGTCGATCAATATCGCTAAGAATGACCTTGGGTTTGCCCAATAAGTCACTTTAGTTTAACTGATAGGTATCGATCATACCAATTGCATCTCTAATATAACAATCGAATCTAGTGCTATCAACTGTTGATGTGTGCACTCATTGGGCTATCAACTCTTGACACGTGTACATCTAATGTACACTACTCAACTTTTCTTCTGTCCATGTTGATCTTGGGTTTGCCCAACAAACCAACACTTCTAGTTAAAATAGACCCATTAATCCGAAAATCATATTTTCATAGTTCAAACATATCTATGTAAAGCGGGTTAGGTTTGCCCAATAACCCTAACTTTAAAAGGACTCTAGTTCTCATGATATTAAAGGAAGGTATTAGTTTTATTATTCTAAGTGAGGGGTTTGACGAAGGTCTCATCTAACTTAGATGGTCTTATACATATAACTCATATATATATATATATATAGTCACTATAACTAGATGGTATAATATGGACTACCCAATTAAATTGGGCCTTAGCGCATAACCATCCATCATGCAAGCCCATTCTCCTAACCATGCATTCTCTAATACATATATGTAAACACATCACTTTGGTTATGAAATCTTGTGGATCCTAACATGAAAGGCTCAATCCAACACTTGGATTTACTATCTTCCTTCTACTAACTTGGCTAAAATTACTATTGTATATTATTTCATTTGGAATTAATATTAATCTAATTAACATGAATTCCTAATTCTAAATATTAATTCATAATTAAATTACCTTAAAATAATTATTTGATGTCCAAAATTAAACAACTTCAATTTTGTCACACATGTCAATTTTTCTAATCTTACTAGAAAATCTACTGCTCTACTAAAATTAAATTAATTTCTATAATTCAAAATTAATTTCTATAATTTCCCAAAATTTTTAGAACATCAAATCTCATTCCAAGCATCTCTAGGTCATTTCATGATGATCAAAATAATTTAGGAATCACCCAAAAATTATTATGATCACCAAAACACCGATAAGACATCAAAAACGACAAATATGACTTCTAAACTTTTTTGGGAAATCAAATATCGAGCAAAATCATTTTTCATGCATAAAACATCAAATTAACACATTTTTATCACATAAAAATATTTTAAAGGTTTTGGGAACGAAATATAATCATATAGAAACATCAAACAAAATAGATCTTACAATTTTTGAAAAATTGTCCAGATTTGGAAAATTGTTTGACAAAATTATTAAAACGTTTAGTAATTCTACAAAAATTACAGAGGTATAAACACATCCTACATATGTTCACATAATTTTTCCAGAATCAAATTCCATGAAAATCATTTGTAACCTCATCAATTTAGCCAATAGACATCACATGCCCAGCAGAAAGATAGATTTCATACATGTTTTTGTAAATTCAAAATTAAATATTTTAATTACATTAAAATATTTTCAATCACACTTAATCATTCACTTACATCTTTTGAACAGATTGGTGAAATAAAATCGTGAAAACTACTTTTCTGTAATTAATTTCGAACAAAACATTAGAGGATCCTAAGCTATCACAACCATGAAAACATTTTTCACATGTCGTGTATTCTACATCTAACAAGGCACAGGATGGCTTTGATACCATTGTAAGGTTCTAATTATACATCTCATACATGATATATATGAAATATATGTAGGGAAAATAAAAAGGAACCTAAAAAATAGATCTACTCATGCATATAGATATAGAAAACAAAAACATGAAATGTAAGATGTTTACATACCTTTCCAACGATCTCCTTCGTTCTTTAATATTCTCCACGTTGGGTTGTTGTAAACCACAACGATCAATGTAGACCATCTCTAATGAAAGTCCACATAAAGATAGAAGGATGAAACCTCACTAGGAGACGACTAGAATTCTTTCTTTGTGCTAGAAAAGACAAGAATTCTTGTGAGAGTTAGAGAGAAAATGAGTATGTGTGTGAGAAAATAACCTTTCTTTTACTTGTGTCTTACATAAGATGCACAAAAATCATCTCTATTATCTACACCATTTGGTTTCATAACCCCCATCACTAATGGAGAGTTATGGGAAGTTGATGGTCATGAATAAC
Source organism: Erythroxylum plowmanianum (assembly GCA_025531925.1). Classification (NCBI taxonomy): domain Eukaryota; kingdom Viridiplantae; phylum Streptophyta; class Magnoliopsida; order Malpighiales; family Erythroxylaceae; genus Erythroxylum; species Erythroxylum plowmanianum. The sequence goes on from JANVCQ010000231.1 coordinate 18,027,276, forward strand.
ACATTAATGGAAGTTATGGGAAGTTAATGACCATGAATAACATGCATTAATGGAAGTTTGGGAAGTTAATGGCCAAATTGCCAGCCAACAATGCTTGTTTCTAATCTATTCCATGCAACATTTACTACCATAATCACATCACGATACAATCTTGAAACACTCTCTCATATCTTAAATCACCATTCAAGACCATTTTGCTCATCTTTCGAATCTCCTAAGCATGTGACTCATTAGATTCTTGGTTATATTGGCCACTTGAATTAACACTTAATTCAAGTAAGTTAAGAGCAATATCTAGCAACACGTTATAACCCCCAATTGATTGGAAAGTCAGTGGTTTGACTATAAACTCTTCCATATTCAATGTTTCCATGTAATTTGTCCTTTCACCATCTATACCCCACTTGGGTCAGAGTATGGTCAAAGTGTCAACTCCACTAAACTAACTACATCATATCTGGTCTAAGTGATATTAGATCTCATCTTGAGGATCTCATTACTCTATGTACCATTGAAGACTCTCTTCATGACATATATCTGCTCTTCCCGAGTAATGGACTCAATAAGAGGCCATGGGTATCATCTCCTTCTGTCAGGAGTGGTGAATCCTTTAATGACTACTTAATTACCTCTGAATACCTCAAGCTATACCTAATCATCACCTTATGAGTAACCCCTGAAAGGCACCAATAAATGGAGTCAAAGCACAGGATCAATATCTGAGATATCCTTGAGCACCTCAAGTCAAAAGATACTTGTGCCATTGCTATGATGAGACTATCGTGGACACTGGAATATAATATCCATATGATTGTCTCATAATATGTCCATCCAATGTACTTACTACCCTTAACAAGCTTCCACATGTTAACTCTAAAAAACTTATGTCTATAGCTTATGAGATCTACTGCTTAATCCAATCAAGGAGTACAACATGTGCTAGTCTATCTGAATTAATGATATCTCATCTCATTAATCCTATAACTAAGGAAAGTTTAGATACTAATATAATTACACATGATAGGAATCTCATTATCATGATCTCATTATGATTTCCTCCATGCTATGTTTTGTATCAAGGACTTCATTAAATCAATTTATGATGAACATTAAATCCATAAATGTATGAACATCAAAATAATGAAAAATGTCTTTATTAATCATACAATGATTTTTACAATAAGGGCTAAAGGTAATTTCCTTTAGAGCACTTCTTTAATAGGAACATCAAATATCATAAGCATATACTGCCACCCTTCCTCCATTCATTGAGAGCTTCAAATATATATACCTTATATGACCTCCAAGATGTTTTTTTTTTTTGGTAAGTCAGAAAAATTAATAAATGAAACAAAGATATGTACAAAAGAGTTCACATACGAGTGCCACGGAAGACACAACTAGCTAATACATAACAACTAGCCACAGTACAATCCAAGATAAAAACACTTAGGGATAACTGCAATTATGGATGCAGCAATCCTATAGCCACTCAACAATAAAAATACATAAACTCAACCGGACAATATCGGAGAAGCTATAATCCAAATGAGAAACCTAAACAACTAATTCTCAATCCCAGTAGAGGCAATCCAATGAGATACTGAAGTGAAATCTACTCTTAAACAACCCTTACCCAAAAATGGCCTTCCATTGACTACTTGTCCACGATGAAGACTACGTCGAGGTAGTGACAGAACCTCTGAATTTAGGCATGTCAGGACCCTCAGTAATAGATGGCCTATCTGAAGAGAACTCACTTGTTGTTAACCTATAAAAGTCTGAGCAATCAACCTGCAAAAGTTAGTGAAGAACCAAACAAAGAAATTACCTCCTCTCTGTGTATAGGCTGAGAAGTTCCCTAACTTAGGAGATTACTTCGAGATACACTCTCTCCACATCCTTGGCTTCATTCTTGAAAGTTCTAGCATTACGTTAAGTCTAGATATGGTAAACAATAGGGGAAAGCAGAAGAAGGAAGTGAATTATGGCTAAGAACCTGGTACTGGAAGTTGCTCTATACTAGGAAAGGATAGCTGAAAGGTTATGCTAGTTAAGGGTGTTCAAATTTAAATGGGTGAGGCAATGGTCCCAAATTGTTTTAGAGAATGTGCATTTAAAGAATAAGTGGTCTATGATTCATTAGCTAAGATGCACAGAGAATAGTGATTAGGTGTATAGAGGTAGGATAGTTTGTCCCTTGTTTGCAACTTTTGTTGGAAGGCAAGCCATAAGGTAAAGGAGCACCGAGGTTTACTAAATTTGGACCATACCAGCTTGTGCCAAGGAACAACTAGTAAGGGGGTTCACAATAATTGATAGGCTGAAACATTGGTATATCTTTTGGTGGTGCTAGCTAACCATTCCAGGCAGTCGGGTAAGGAGTTATTAAGGAAATACTCGGTGGATCAAGGTGCCTTATGAGGTCTATGGATACCTCACTCAATCTCCAATTATCATTGATTATGACTTCAAAAACTTGTGTTGTGAGCGGAAGCTCCGAACCATTGATTGCTCTCAGTATGGACAAGGTCCTCATAATAACTCGTGGGTGCCAAGGATCCTGCCAGAAAAGAGTAGATATACCATTTCCAATCCTAAATCTGAATTAATGACACAACTTGTCCCTTACTATTAAGATCTTTCTTCAACTCCAAGAATTATTATAAGCAGGTTGAGCACTCCAAAATTTTTTCATTCGCAATATGATTGTATGTACCCACTTAACCCATAAAGCTTCCCTATCTTCAAACAAATTCCAAATCCGTTTTCCTAATAGAACATGATTCCATGTAGTCAAATGTTTAACGCCTAAGCCCCCCTCCCTTTTAGGGTGACAGATGTCACTCCACTTAACCTTAGCCTGAATATTAGAAACTGCCTTTCCTGCCCATAAAAATTTCCTAAGCTTAGCCTTTATGTCCTTAAGGATGGAAGAGGGAAGAATAAAGTGTGAGGACCAGTAGACATGGAAGGATGAGAGAACAGAAATAACCAATTGAAGTCTGCCCGCATAAGAAAGACTCTTGTGAGTCCATCGATTGATCCTATTGTCAATTCTGTCTATAAGAGAAGCACAATCCCTTCTAGATAGACGACCAGTAATGAGAGGAACTCCTAGATACTGAAAAGGGAGAGATCCTTATTGAAGACTAGACACAAGTTTCATCCTATGGCTCAGATAGCTAACATCCGGGGATAAGAAAAACTGACTTTTAAATGTATTCATGTCCATGCCAGAAAACATAGAGAATGTACACAAGGAATCAAGTAAAATCTAAGCAGAAACAAGTCTGCATGACAAAACATTAAGAGATCGTCTGCAAAAAGAAGATGATTGATCTTAAGACCTTGACATCTCCAATGGTATTTGAACTGATGAGTATTTTTTGTATTGACTCTCAAATTCCTAGAAAAAACTTCCATACAGATAATGAAGAGGAAAGGCGATAACGGATCACCTTGTTTTAATCCAGATTTACCTTTGAAAAATTATGTGGGTGACCTATTAACCAAAATAGAATAAGAAGGGGTGGTGATACATTCTTTGACCCACTCAATGAACCTCTTTGGAAGGCCAACTGCTTCGAGAGTGTTGAGAAGAAAATTCCAATGAATAGAGTCATAGGCTTTTTGGTGATCCACTTTGAAAGCACACCTCTTGTGATAATTGGAAATATGATAGTTCTTAAAGATCTCTTGTGCTAAAAGTATGTTGTCCCCTATTCGGCGATTCTTAATAAAGGCACTTTGATTAGGGCTAACTATGAGAGGGAGAATTTTGCTAAGTCTATTTGCAAAAACTTTGCCAATAACCTTATAGAGCATGTTGCAACAAGAGATGGGCCTAAAGTCTTGGACAGTGGAGGCTAACCATGATCAAATCATGGGCGTAGTGAAAAAATAAACTTTTTTATAGTTTTTGATCAAATCTTGATAATTAAATAACTTGAATAATTAAATCAAATCATAAAATAAGAAAATTCTACTTGATTCAATTTTCATGTTGAAATCCTTTGAAAGCTTTTCGATGTATCAACCACGAGCTACTCACATGTCTAACCTCTAATGATATCCACATAATAGTTTCTCAACTTTTGAAAGGAATAAGCAGGAGTGCAAGCTCCCTACTGCTTATTCCTGTTTATAGAAAAAGCATTAAGGTTTTTTATATTTCTATTAAAAATATATATCTCAATTATAATTAAAGTCAAACTTTAATTATAATAAATTTAATTTTAATAAAATCAAATGTCTCATATTTGATTTCTAAAGTTTCTTAAACTTTACAATTATGTACAACTTAAATAAAATTAAATTTTCCTTCACAAACTACTCTTTTATGTGTGACCCATTGGGTTCTTAATATACTAACAATGATTTTAAATTATGATTATAATTCATAATTAGAATTAGAAAAATTAAAACTCTTTTTAATTTTTCTTTAATTCTCCAATTAAACAATTTATAATTATAGATTAAGATTGACGTCTAGTAACATGTCATGACGACCCAAATATCAAAAATATCAAATTAGTTTTATTTAACTTGTCCATACATAGTAATAATGTATAATTTGATCCTTTCGTCATCCAATGTTCTAATTGGATAGAGTATGAATATTATGTCTACTCTTTTGTATCCAATCATGTTCGTTCTTGCTAATAATAATTGATTTATAATTGATATTTAAAAGTTTCATTTTAAATGTCAATTCACTATGGCTAGAGAATTTCATAAATTATTAATAATAAAAAACAATAGACCATTCTCTCTAATTACTTTAGATTGGCAAATCCTTTATTGACTTACTCAACTATCTCCATATAGGTCATACTACATCCAAGTACTACTGACTGAATTATCTTAGGATAATTCACAAGTAGCATCAAAGCACAATAATTCCCACATATGATACCTTCACAATCTCAAGTCTACGGATCAATTATACAACTATCATTATGAGGAAATCTACAGACGCATAGGTAATATTCCATTTGGGATTCTGACAGTTAGGTCAGTTTAGTAAGTTATTCTCTAATAAACACCATATATTAGTTTAAGTATCCCCATACTTTCATTTATAAGATCAATTACTTTATTCATAAGGAAGAAACATAATGTGCGCTGAAGAAAGTAAGAAACATAATGTGCGCTAGTTTTACCAATTCAATAGTATCCCGTCTTGAAGAAACTACAACTTGGAATATTTAAGAACAATAGATAAATGTAAATTGAGTCTTATAATTATAATCTCATCATAATTTCAATTGCACCATAATTATTCTTGAGACTTTATCTTTAATATTAAAACATCAAATATAATTAAATAACAATTTCATACGTTAAATTACAACCAATCAATTGGTTGTAAGGGCATAAACTAACAATCTTCTACTTGCACTAAAGCCAATCGCCTATATATCTAATACCATATCTATCTATATGTCAATCATGTCTCTTTTGAGACAATGGCTTAATGAGAGGATCTGTAAGATTTTCTTCAATGAGAACTCAGTCCAATGCTAGGTCTTTTTGCTGCATTATCTCCTTAATCAAGTGAAACTTCTTGAGTATATGTTTGGGCTGTTAATGAGACCTTGGTTCCTTTGGCTATGCAATAGCACCTTTGTTATTACAGTATAATACTATAGGCTCAACAATGCTAGGAACCACTCAAAATTTAGTGATGAACTTCTTGATCCAAACCACTTCTTTTGTTGCCTCTGATTTGAAATGTACTTTACCTCGATTGTTGAATCTATAATGGTTTGTTGTTTGGAACTTTTCCAAATTACTGCACTACCATTTAGAGTGAAGATGTATGATCGCGGCTTTGTCGATTCGACCTTATGATCGATCCTTGGAAACCGGTCAAAAATAATAATTCCAAAGATTGC
>JANVCQ010000231.1:18047399-18059000 GCA_025531925.1 Erythroxylum plowmanianum
GAATTGAGAATTTGATTGGGGAAAACTTCCATGCTTTGTATGAGTTTGATTGATGAATAAAGAAAAGAAAAAAAAATTATACCGATTTCGGATTAGGTTTAGTCCAAGGTTTCCAACGCTGAACGTTTAGTTTGTCTAAACGAATTGTTCACGGATGTCGGATTTGTATTCGGTTCGTTTAAGCGATTAGTTTTGCTTTGATGTCATTTGTATTCGAGTTCGTTTCCGTTTTGTTTTCGTTTCCATTAAAAATCCGATTTCAAGTCGCTTCCTTTTCGATTTGTTTGCGGTATGTTTTCACTTGTGATTCCGATTTGTTTTTGTTTCGCTTTGATTTCCGATCCGTTTGTTCTTTCGTATTATGTTTTTCCGCTTCGGATTCTTTCGATTTATGAGTTCGAGTATTCGATTCCACTTTTGATTTCGTTTCCGCACTTCATTTTCGTATTCGTGTTATGCTCTTCCGATTGGGATCCGGTTCCGAGATCGGGTCCCAACATGTATAGTCAAAAATAAGGACGGTTCCATATTCTTTTCTGCCAAGAGATGAAATAATCTTTATTAAATTAACTTAGATGATTTGATAAGTCAAAATATTTCATGTTTTATATCAACAGATAAGGAAAAATGGATTTGGCATAAAAAGCTAGGTCATATTAGTTTTAAACATATTTCCAAGTTAGTTAGACATGATTTGGTAAGAGGATTACCAAAAATAAGTTTTAATGAAGATTTCTTTTATGAGAGTTGTCAAAAAGAAAAACAAGTTAAAACATCTTTTTCTTCTAAAAATGTTGCAACTTCGTCTAAACTTCTAGAGTTGTTACATATAGATTTGTTTGGTCCAACCAGAACACTAAGTCTTGGCGGAAGGAAGTATGGTCTTGTAATTGTTGATGACTTCATTAGATTTTGTTGGATATTATTTGTATCACATAAAGATGAATCTCTTAAGTGCTTTAAAGTTCTATCCAAAAAGTTACAAAATGAAAAAGGAATTTCTATTGCTAGAATTAGGAGTGATCATGGTGGAGAATTTGAAAATGAAAAATTCAGAATGTTTTGTGAAGAGAATGGAATTTTCCATATTTTCTCTACTCGTAGAACTCCACAATAGAATAGAGTTGTAGAAAGAAAGGACAGGATGATTCAGGAAATGGCAAGGACTATGTTATGTGAAATGAATCTTCCTAAGTATTTCAGGACAGAAGTTGTAAATACAACTTGCTATATTCAAAATAGAGTATTTTTATGACCTATTTTAAATAAAACTCCATATGAGTTATAGAAAGGAAGAAAGCCAAATATCTCTTACTTTCATCCTTTTGGTTGCAAATGCACTATATTGAATACAAAAGAAACATTGGATAAATTTGATTATAAGATCAATTCAGGAATTTTTCTAAGATATTCGATTACTTCTAAAGATTATGGAGTTTATTATCTTATTTCTAAATCTGTTGAAGAATCTATGCATGTTAAATTTGATGATGATTCTCATCTAGATAGAAGAGATAATTCTAGTAATGAAACTCTATCTGCTTCCTTAGTCAATAACCTAGACATGTCACCACTAAATGATCCACCTGATAAGGTAGAAAATATTTCTGAAAACTTTAGTCTTAGAAAAGACTGGAAGTACAAATCTTCTCACTTTGAAAACCTGATTATAGGAGAAACATCAGAAAGAGTGAGAACTAGGTCTAAATTTAGAAGAGAAGCAAATGTAGCTTTGTTTTTGAATTAGAACCTAAGAAAATTGATGAAGCTCTTAAAGATGAAGCATGGATTTTAGCCATGCATGAGGAGTTAAATCAATTTACAAGGAACATTATTTGGTCTTTAGTTCCTAAACCACCCAATAAGTCTATCATAGGAACCAGATGGGTATTCAAAAATAAACTAGATGAATTAGGAAAAGTAAACTGTAACAAAGCTAGATTCGTAGCTTAAGGCTATAATCAACAAGAAGGAATAGACTATAATGAAACCTATGCCCCTATAGCTAGACTAGAAGCTATTAAGATTTTGCTTGCATATGCTATTTGTCATTATATGAAATTGTTTCAAATGGATGTGAAAAGTGCCTTTTTGAATGGTTTTATAAATGAAGAAGTTTATGTAAAGCAACCCCCTGGTTTTGAAGATATTGATAAACTAGACTATGTCTATAGACTTCATAAAGCTTTATATGGATTAAAACCTCGTGCTTGGTATGATCGTCTAAGTTAGTTTTTGATTAGAAATGACTTTATTAGAAGATAAGTAGATAAGACTCTATTTGGAAAATGTATTAAAAATGATTTCATTATGCTACAAATATATGTAGATGATATTATTTTTGGTGCAACTTCTAAGAAGTTATGTTCTAGTTTTGAAAATCTTATGAAAAGTGAATTTGAAATGAGTATGATGGGTGAATTGAAATTCTCTCTTGGTTTACAAATTAAACAAACGGAAGAAAAGATTTTTATTCATCAACAAAAATATATCAAAAAACTGTTAGTCAAATATAAAATGGAGAAGGTAAACCTATGTCAACTCCTATGCATCGTTCAATCCTTTTATCTAAGGATGAAACAGGTAAGAAGGTTGATCAAACCCTTTTAAGAGGAATTATTGGTTCTTTACTTTACCTAACTGCAAGCAGACCTGATATACTGTTTAGTGTTTGTTTGTCTGCATGATTTCAAGCAGATCCTAGAGAATCTCATTATATTGCTGTCAAAAGAATATTGAGATACTTGTCAAGTTCTACTGATCTCTGTTTAATGTATGAGAATGGTCAAGATTTCAGGTTAATTGGCTACTGTGATGCTGATTATATTGGAGATAGGACTGATAGAAAGAGTACAAGTGTAGGTTATCACTTTCTTGGTCATAATCTAATTTCTTAGTTAAGCAAGAGGCAAAGCTGCAAGTTGAATACATGTTAGTTGCAAGTTGTTGTTCACAAACATTGTGGGTTAAGTATCAGTTGGAAGATTATTCTATACAAGAAGATCAAATTCTAATCTTCTGTGACAACATAAGTGCTATCAATCTATCAAAGAATCTAATACAACACTCGAGGGCAAAGCATATTAAAGTTAGACATCATTTTATACGAGACTATATACATAGAGGAATCATCTGTCTATAATTTGTTGAGACGAATCAAAAATGGTTGGATATCTTCACTAAACCTTTGTGTGAAGATAGATTCAAGGAAATCAGACAAAACTTGAATATGGTAATGCTGAATGACCATTCATCTGACACGTCATAACCCAGATGATTCATACAAGAAGAAGATAAAAGGTCGTAAGTTTTCAAGTACATAGTAACGGTAAGTTATGAACGGTAACTTTTCAAGAGTATGCATAAGAAGGAAATCTTCTCAAGATTCTAAAATACCTTCTACTCTAGAATTTTCTTGAAAAACTTTGAAACTGACTTATTTAGTGCTCTCAACAAAGATTCAATACTCTGTTCTAAACTTCAGGTTCTTTTCGTTTCATATTCTTACTTTTAGATACTAACCTCACTACGTTAAACGAAATACAGTTGTGTATTTAGTTTTCATTTGTTACATATCAAAAATGGAGCAATCTCTTATCTATAGGAGACATGTTTATTTCACCTCTTTGAACAAAAATCAAATGGACATTGAACCAGAAATTGAAACAGTTGACTGGAAAAATTTCTTTAACATTCGTGAAAAGGTTTATTTGAATGAGATATATGAGTCCTGGAAGAATGCAAAGGTGGTGGACAACACCTTAATATCAATGGTAGATAGGTTGTCTGTTATAGTTGTAACATCCCGTTTCTATGCAAAGGGTTTGAACCCTAGATACAATAGTCACACAAGATTCTATCGAGAAGGTCATTGGGTGTCCTAATATTGGAGCAAAGCTATTTAATAATACAACATAGATTACTCAAGGTCATGTCGATAAAGCACACATCAATCGAAAACTATATGGAAGTAGTCATCCAAGAGTCAAGAAGGCTTCAACCCTTGTTCCGAAGGCTAGGGTTCTACATTCACTGCTTCTCCATTGTGTTCTACTAAGAATAGGCTCGAAGGACGTTGTGACAATGAATGATGAACAATGTTTGTTTCACCTACTTAATCACCAACCCATTAATCTTCTGTACTTTATTTTGAAGTACATTATGAAGTTTAAGGGAGATTCTAGCTCTTTACCTTAGGGTATGTTATTAACGAGATTTTTAGAGAATTTGGAATCTTACTCGACAGAGGTAATAGGGTAAAGATGGATGAGAAGAGCATTATTAATGGCACTGCTATTAACAGAATGGGAATAAAGTTTGAAGCTTAAGTGGATACAAGTTCTACACCGAAAGCAAGGTCTAAGGGGGAACTTGTAGTAAGATGGAATAGGAGTGAACGTGTTATATCTGAAAGCAAAACAAAACCTCAATCGATAAGAAGAACATCCGCAAAAGAAAATATTGAAAAATTGTCGGATGTGCCAATAAAAGCTAAGATGATTCTATAGAAGGAGGAAAGCCAAGTTCAACAATTATCACAACACGTGTCATTGAAGAGAAACGCTGAGACACTTTAATCAGAAAAATCCAACAGTCAAGAAGGTCACTAAGATTATTGACCTTATGACAACAAGAACAGTAAAAGAAGAAAGCTCTGATTCTTGGTGGAGATTCTGAAAAGTAAGAGAAAGGACAACAGCCTACCAGATCAATTGTCTCTATTTTGCAAAGTCAATCAGCAAAATCATCTAGAAAGATAGAGATAAAAAGGAAGTTAGTATTTGAGAGGAAGAAGCCTTAACAACAACTTTCTTCCAAACCAACAGAAGAACAAAAGAACATAAAGCTTAGTCTAAAAAAGTTTTCTTCATCTGATGTTCAATAGAAGGCTAAGACAGTTGAACACCAATTAGTACCTTACAATCCTTCTCAACCAATCAGCAAAAAGGATTTAAAAATGCAGATTATAGAAGAATCAGTACCTGTTTGAAACAGAAGTTCAATTATTATCAGAGAATCTTCGAAGAAGACAAACAAGGTACAAGTCAAACCTATACCAATTAACGATCAGACAATACATCTTCTCAATCATGAAGAACGAACACTATATGGCATTCTATCCAATTATGAGCAAAACATCAATAAAGATTGTGCCAAATTACAACCAAGATGTTCAACCTCTGTGATAAACGAAGAAAAAGGAAAGAAGAAGATGTTTTCTGAAGGGCATGAAGATGGTCTTACAGAAGAACATATTCAAGTTGTTGTGAAGAACATAGATGATGCATGTATTGTAGCTTAACCTGGATGTGTCTATGTATCACATCACATTTCAAGGGCATCAGGGAGTCATTTTGAAGTTTCTACCAAAGATGAAAATTTCAAGGTAGTTGGCACTGTAACAGAAGGACGGTACAGAAGTATCACGGTTGAAGTTATCAATTTCAACTTAGAAACCTTTATGCATTTAATCATGCATTTCAGACCCTTAGGTTTCATACCTTTAGTAAAAATGTGTTACACCTTCTTGGGCAACCAATTCTTAAACTACCTAGACCTGATGATCTTGATCTCCCATAAAGAAAACAAACCTTTAGACTACCCTCAATCAAAATCATAGAGTTAGACGTTTTACCTACAGAACCATCTGTTATTGAAAACCTTCATCCACTTAGTGAAACACAACAAGATCCTACTGTTAATTCGGAGTCCTTGAAGCATTTCATCAATTGGACGGAAGCTAGTCATAAACAGAAGGAGGTTTAGGAAGCCTTAGTGAAAGATATTGAGGAAATTCATACTAAGGTTGATGAACTAGGTGACTCAGTGAGTTATCTTCATGAGGAAATAACACTTCTACGTGTTACTATTGAACAAGACCTCAAGACGATCCGTACTGACGTTCAACATATGTTTTCTGCAATTCTGAAGCGTCTATGATGAGCTATCTTTTTTATTAATAAAAAATAGGGGAGAAAGAGAAAAGAAGAAGGAAAGAAGGAGAAAAGAAGAAGAGAAGAAGAAATGGAGAAAAGAGAAAAGTGAAACTATTAGAAAGCATTGTATATATCTTGTGCATGCATTTCTTGTGTTTTTGCTTTGATTATTATTCGTCTGAATACTATTTGCCTAAATATGCATTTCTTTTGTTTTTTCTTTGATTATTATTCATCTGAATACTATTCGTCTGAATATCATTTTATCTTCTAAAATTATGATTACTTGTTATCATCAAAAAGGGGGAGATTGTTAAGTAGGGGGAGATTGTTAAGTCAAGAAGACTTCACTTCTATTAATTTTGATGAAAATCAAATAATAATAATCTTTGAAATGTATGAATTGTTTTGATAAGTTTGTTAAGTGCAAAGAAAAATGTAAGTAACACTTAGTCAAACCCAGAAGATGCGTGGTCAATACCAAACGATACGTCAGCAACAGACAATACACATCAATAATAGATGATATGTCAGCAATAGATGATACATGTTAACAACAGACGATACGCGATATCAAAAGAAGCGCGACACCAGAAGAAGCGTGAGAACAGAAGAAGCACGACACTAGACAAAGCGACACTAGAAGAAGGACAATACTAGATGATACAAAAAAAACTATTCTAGAACATCAATTAGTTAGTTAGTTGGAGTTAGTTATAGGACTCAACTATTAACGGTTTCTAGAAGATTCAAGAAATAGTTTCTCAAGAAGACAGTTGAAGACTTAGGCTATAAATACTAGTTCTAGTTATAAACTAAATAACATTTTTACAGGAGAGAAAATTTGATTGTACAATACTTAGAGAAACTCTGTATTCAAAGTGGAAAAGAAGAGAGCAAATACATCTTTAACGTGAAACTTAAAAATATCTTTCCTAGAGAGAGAGAGAAAGGCTAGAGCCTGGAGAGGCTAAGAAAGCAGATAAAGAATACTTTGTGAGAGAGATCTGAAGAGGCTTTGTAAGTGTAGAAAGAATACTTGTAAAGTTAAAGAGTATAGTGAAATCTCAGACAAACTTTGAGGAGTGGACGTAGCCCAAGGTTAAGAGTGAACTAGTATAAAATCGCGGCATCTATTCTCTAACCCTTATCTTTTAATTTTCTTGTTGTTAGAAGAGTAGATAATAATTCTTGCAATTGCATTACTTATTGACTTTAGTAAAGTGTTTTTGTGATCATTTGAATTCTATAAAGAAATTTAAGAATTTCCTAAAGATTAATTTCTTTGAAAATTTTACACAATTCAACCCCCCTTCTTGTGTATTTTACATATTATACGTGATTTCTATATTAACAAGTGATTTACTTCAGTTTGCTCACTATTAAAAATTATTGAATGCATTTACACTTGTCTGATGTGGGATTCCTAATAGGACAAACAGCTAAGCTTTTAGAGCACGATTTGTCATATTGTGCATAAATCTAAGCCTTTAATGACCTCTCATTCAAAAAGTGTTTGTTGGATGCTTACTTTGGCAAGTTGAGTACGAGGGAGTATCCTCTATTTGCTTTGGTTGTGGAATAGTGTGTCATGTTGAATTCTCTTATCTTAGAAGAGAGATTCTCAAGAAACGTCTGTGACATATGCATTCAGCCTATTATAGGGGGCTCAATAAAACCATCAGATGTTGAAAAATTAAAGACAATGATTTTAGAGTGATAATAAAAGGACACAACTGATAAGTTTAAAGATGTGACCTTTCATTGTCATTAACTATTATAGTTAGGATCATTATCTATAAATAATAGCTAATGATCAATTGCAATAGAGGATGATAATTTTCTTAAACATACAAATATACAAAGAGATAATGTTTACAAAGAATAAAAGAGTTTCTTATTAAGAGTCTTTAACTGATGGAATCACAATTAAATCTATGTAAGTGATTTGATTAATTAATGATGTATATAAATTGACAGATAATGTTTATTACTATCTACTAGACATATTCCTAAACTTAATATCATATTACATTGCATATACATCTTGAAGAATTGGTTTCAGTCTCTATTATGTTTTAAAAAATCTGAAAATGATTTCATTGATGAGATTTTAGGTAATTATTTCATTATCTTCACTTAATTTTATTAACGAGTTATCAAATAATTATTTAATTATCTTCAATTTATTAATTATATACTTTGATAATGAATGCATTTTAATAATTAGCTCTCATCCAAATAATTCATGTTTTGAATTATATTGCTTAATATTCAAGAATTTTTTCTTCAATGGCTTGAGACTATGTCTATTAACAAAATTATATATGTTATATTTTTTATGATTATTGAATGCTCCATTTAAGTGGTATTTGGTTTATATCCCTAAAATTGTGTTAGAATCTCATCCAATCAACGAAACACAAGATAGTCAAAAAAAGCAATAGAGTAAAATTAAATAGGTAATGTTTGCTTTGGACTTAAATAATGTCTTATGGCAACAAGAAGATAGAAACTAGGTTTTGAGGAACATAATTTTGACTAACCAAAAACAAATATTTTTTAGACTAAAACATTAGTAATGTTTCTAATAAAAAAATCACAATTAAAAAAACATATAGTAGACTTCCTTTGCTATGAAATAGAGGAGACAAAATAAAGAAAAAAAATAGAAGTTAAAGCCCTAGTGAATGCCTACACTAGATATGATACAAGAAACAAAAATAAAAATAAAACACACAATGTTAAGGAAGTGACATCAATTCTGTAGCACCCTACTCCCGCAAGACCCGAACCTGACATTTATGGGTGATATCCGAGTCCGTGCCCCTCTAGGGTGGCATGCTATAACACTCAATCATTCAAATTTCAGTACAATTTTTTTTGAAACCACAAACATAAAGTGGGGAAATCGATAACTAAGTCGGGCCCATTTTATTTCATAAACATTTTCAATCATAGCAAAACAATCAATACATAGCTCATCGAAAATTCACTTTCCACTTGGGCCCATTACAATTACAAAATATTTTAGTCATAACGTCTTTACATTACAACGTAACACATTTGTACAACCATTTCTGAATATAAAAATTTATACAAAAATAGGAAAATACAAATGTAGATGCCAACTGATCCCAACCTCTATCTCTTACTTGCATGTTGTAGTAAGTATACCCCCGTTTGCTTAACGAGGTATTCTTCTAAGTCTTGAAAAATATTTGCAAATTTTGGGTGATTTTTGCGAACTCAATGAGTGACCATTATCGATGGCATACCCAATCACGTAACACATAATTCACATCATTACACATTTCACACTTCACATTCAATACAATTTAATCACTCATATTATGCATATGCAGTACACATGAGACCCCCTTTCTATTTGTAACTTTGTTGTAACTGAGTGCCTAAACTATCCCATATAGGGCTCATTGATAACTGTCCCTTATTCGCTTGGGGGATACATGGCTCATTAAACATTGAGCATGAGGCTCTGAATCACTTTGAGCTCGAAACTCATTCTCACTCGTTGAGCTTTAAACTCTGACCGGTGGCTACCCTGGTCACAACAGCTATTATGTTTCATGCATTCATGAAATGAAATGCATTAGTCTCATTTTCATGATCCAGATTCACTCACATTCACATATCATCGGATTGTAGTCGGACATTCAACATTAGAGTTGAGAATCACACTTTCATTCATATGCAAATGCACTTTTAGAACACATTTAACAATCAAATTACGTACACTTAGTTCATCCAATTCACATTCAAGAAGTACTTCAATATTTCATTCATACATCACATTCATCAGACCTTCTTTCCGGAAACCAACACAATCAATCACTTTCAGTAGTCAATCAATACAAAAATTTAAACAGAACAAACAATGAAATGAGACCATCTAGGTCTACTCACAGTACGCTCTAGTTTAGCATTCGATTCCAAATTCTGAAAACGTCTAAATATGGATGTTCTAACCTGCATAGTTCATTTATGCAATACACATTTCACACACGTTACAACTTTGGACAATTATAATTGTTCAATAATGCACATGTAAGAAAAGGATTATGTACAATGCATGTTCATGACAATCTCGGGTATCTTTCCTTTAATTTCATCACAAAATCATTCTCATATCAAAAGTCATCTAAGTATAATTTATACTTAGGTTTATACCTCAATAAAACCATTAAATCACAATTGATAATTCATTGAATCACTTTTAGATTTTTCCAAGACACTCCTTTCGAGTCTACTGTTCACATTCAATCAGAAGGTGAAAATGAGATAATTTGGTCAAACTCTCTTATGAAAAAGTGTTCCTCTATGTCTTATCTTTCCATTGACGCTAAAATCACTCAATTTAGTTTAGTAATTTGGAAGATATGCCTCAAACATTATCCATATTCAAAAATAGTGTACTATACACAACTTCCATCTAAAAATTCAACATTTTAGAGGCTGAATCAAAATTCAACTTCTTGAGACAATTTGTATATCTATATCTCTAGTTTACTCCAAATTAAAAATCATCTCATTTGAAATCCTATATATCAAGATATCATCAAAATACTGAGGGGTGTTCAGTAAGTCAACACCAGTTCATACCATTCCAACTGATACCCTTACTTTGATTCAATCAATATTTTTCAAATTAATACCAAAAGGTATACATTTTCTTATAAAGATAAAAGAATGTGTTAGGAATCCAATGCTTCAAAAATCAGGTCATTTGGAGGTTGGATGAAAAAGTTATGACCAAAAGAGTGAGAGATGTTTAGGTTTGGAGGAAAGCTGTAGGGATCCCGATTTTTGAGCGCCTGCGCAATGTTGCGATCACGACTTTCCTCTTTTCTCTATTCTTCTTTCGACCTATCTTGGTAAAATAGGCATAACTTTCATTACAAATATTAGATTAAGATGATTCAAAGACTATTTTAAAGAATACTTCGAGGCCTACAACTTCTGTGAAGATCTCAAAAACAAATTTTGCCTCTATAAGGGTTAAAAGTTCAAACCAATGCAACTGTCTCAAATGTCCCTCCTATAGAGCATTACAAAATTATAAAGGTCATATCTCTCTACTCTAATGTCCAAAAATTTCATACTTTATATCAATGGAAAGATTAAAGAAAGCTCTACAACTTTCAAGAAGAAATTTTGTCAAAATCTACCTAAATAAAAATATAAAAATTCATGAAAGTTTAGATCAAAAAATAAACTCTTACTGTTCATTCTCAAAAAATTTTCAGACTTCATTCTCGAAAATCCAACAGTTCAAGTTTTTATTTCTAGTTTTTCTACTCCATTTCAATCAACTCATTCACCATACATTCATATTGCCCCAAAATATTCAAGTTTAATAAAAAACCATCAAAAGCTAAAAATTCATGTTCATCATATTCATGCTCTATCACTTTTTTTCTGCATTTTTAACTTTTGTTCTCAATCTCTATGTTTCCTCTCAACCTTCATTTTTTTTCACTCATTCCCATCCTAGAACATCATTTTAGAACTACACTTCAACTCAAAAACCATTCTTTTGGTTATCCCTAAATACTCATATATTCACGTACACTCATATAAATATATACATATTCACAGTGAAGAGAAACAGAGTATATCATAATATCATCCTTTTTACATTCTC
>JANVCQ010000231.1:18085177-18095723 GCA_025531925.1 Erythroxylum plowmanianum
ATCAATAAATGTCATATTAAACTCGACAATAACATGTCAAAACTATTACTAAAGCATCATATCTTTAGTAACATGGGTTTTCATAGCATACTCATTAGTGTTACCATTCATATTTAATAGTACTTATCACCTGTTATCGTATGTCGTTTTTGTTGTAGTGTGACTTAGTTTTTATTTGTTACAAAATAAAGCTTCAGGAAAGGTATGTTATTATCATTATTAATTTTATATAATTTCTTAATAATTAAATTTTATTGTTTACTAGGAATCTTAATAGCACAAGTAATTCAACTGGTCCAATTTTCATTGATAATATTGATTTTTTGACAGATTGAGTTTCTAAAGAATCGAATTTGATAGATGTCAACGACTTGGAACATAATCTTGGATGGGAAAGCATTAAAATATCATTTAGTGCATTAAATTTGAATGATAATAATGATGAAGCTCCTCTCAATTATAAGGATTTTATATCAAATGATAACTAGGATCAATATAGTTATAACAGATATCCTCCCGTAGATAATTGAATTTCGTTCCAAGTTTTTGTTTTTCCTCTTCTTTTAATTTTACTTATATTTGATGTTTATGTTAAATTCTATATATGTAATGTAATTATAAATGTTTTTATTTCAGATTTAACTTCTACTTGATTGTTTTCTCTTGACGAACTCTTATTATAAATTGTAATAATTTGAGAGTTAAAGATATATATTGTTCTTTTTATTGGATGTTTTGATATAATTATTATTTATTATATGATGAAATTATATTATTGTAATATTTTAAACACTTTGTATTATTCTTAATTTTATATTTGTGTGATAATGCCTGTCTTTTTTCATATTAATTATGGTTAGTATTTATATATGAAATGTTTAAAAATTATTGTTATTGCATATTAATTATTATTATTATTTATTATTATGATTTTTGGAGACATGGTTGATCTACACTTATAAAGTATACATTATAACTGTACAATATACCAATGGACTATTTTACAAATTTAAAAAATCAGAGATTATTTCATAAATTTAAAAAAAATTACCCAAAGTGGTACCCAGTATTGATTGGTATCGATACAGTATCGTACTGGATCTCAATCTGGTACCAAGTCTGATACAATATTCGTAGCTTTGATAATTATAGTCGTGAATCATTTGGTTTTCCAAAATCCCATTTTGGATAAATAAGATGACAAGAATATTTTAGTTTTTGTGCATAATAAGGAGCGAAGATCACAATCACAAATTATGAAACTATAAATTTGTCGTTAGAAGCCACTATTAAGCTTCCTTCTCATGTTCCTTATGATTTTCATGGGATGTTAATCAGTACAAAGAACTTGGAGAAACAAGCCTAGTTAAGAAGGTACATTTTAAAGTGAAATTTGGTTGATATATGAAAATTATTTTTAAATTTCGAGAGGGGTTTCCCAGAGGGATAATTGTAAATACGTCCTTAGGATCTCCTATAAAAGTAATCGAAAGCGATATGGTGAGGATGAGGGAGGAGATGAAGAGGGTAAAGCAGTTGGAGATAAATTTAAGGTTCAGACTTTGAGTTGAGTAATTAGGATTTGGTTTTATTAAAGTTTGTTAGGTTAAGTTATAGTTATAACTAGAGTTAATTAAAAATAATCATAGTAATGAAATCATATTAAAACTAATTAAAATTTTATTAAGACATATGAGCCCCAAAATACCACTTGTATGTCATATAGCACTATAGACTCCACAAGTGCATTAAGAAAAAAAAAAACATTCCTACCATGTTAGCGATGAAGTGGTAGAAAAATGTCATAGGCATAACTCAATGACCTTCTCTATCTAATTTGAAGATTTTATAAATGTTAAGATTCATTTTTAATATTATGAAACATGAAAGTCTAATTTACATTTGTTCAAAAGTGCATTTTAGACCATAACGTTTTCACCAAAACATATGATTAAAGCATTCGAAATTACTCTAACATTTTTAAACCATTCAAAATAAACTTTAAATGGATGAAAATTTAAAAAGTTAATTTATGTCTGTTAAGTGTCACGTCATTACTGACATGGCATATATTTATTATTTGTAATATGTACATGGAACTCATAATCAAGTGTATGCCACATGACAAGGGCTCTATTATCTTATTTATCAAATTAATTTAGTTTTTAATTTTAAATTCTTAATAAAACCTAATTTAATTATATATGTATTAATTAACCTAAATTATATCCTTTTTTAATCAAAATTATCAATCTAAATTCCCAAACCTAAAATAAAAACCCTAATCCCTAATTTCTACTTATTTTTGAAAGGTCTGGTCTTAAAAGAAAAAATTTGCTTGTCTTTTACATTTCATTACAGCTCTCCAAAATTGATTATGGAGGTTGAGGGAGGAAAAACTTGCTTAAAGGCTCCAGATGATTTAATCATCAAGTAGATATCCAAAATTGTATTAAAGGAGAGGAAGGCCCATAAATTGTGAGTATAACATTCATTCTCAAGTTACAAGATCATTCATTTTCAGGCAAGTAGGTAGAGAAGCTTTTTTCCTGTTATATCTTCATCTGTACAACTTTGCTAGATGTCAAGGCTAGAACATTCATCCCATACCTTGAAAACAAAAGTTGCAAGCTCTCTCATTAATGTAAACCTTGAACAACTTATCCCGGCTCAACATCACATAAAACAAACTTATATGTTTGTTTTCAAGCTTTCAAGCAGTTTCTCCTCTCAATGGACCAGACATTTCAAAAATTGAGAGAAAATGGGGATTGGGATTCATTAGAATTGGGAAACATAAAATTGGAAATTTTGTTTAAAAGGAATATAATTAAGTTATTAGGTTAAATCAACATGTATTATAATTAAATTAGGTTCATTAAAAATTAAAATTAATAATAAATTTAATTTGAGAAGTTAGACCCTACAGCGGGCAGTGGTCTCATATATCGATTAAAAATAATTAATTTCTACCACATTAGCAATGATATGTCACATAATAGATGAAAACTTAACCCCATTTAAATTTTCGTCCACTTAAGGTTCATTTTGAATGTTCTAACGTGTCATATTTCAACTTGTATTGATCCCTTGTATTTTGATATAAATGTGAAGATCAATTTCCTTCTTGCTTAATTTGTAACTTATAACCTATAAAATTGGTATTCTCATAAGCTTTATTATTTGATACTTGAATTTGTTCTTGACGCATTACTATTTAGGTTAATAAAACAAATTATAGCCATATATTTCAATTTGTTATAATTATCACATATTTTAATATTTACTTTTGTACAATAAATTATTTACTTTTATTTATATATTTTGTGAATAATTTATATATTCTTCTAATAAGAATAATATCTATATATCGTAAATAATGTCCAAAATTTTATAACAAGTTTATCATATTTATATAACTTATTAGAACACCTTCTTCTTTATATAATTAACTAACAAGTGAGTTATACACTTATTTGTTAAATAATTTAAATTATGGTATAATAAAATAATCAAAATATAGTAAATTTTCAAAGCTAACTATAGGGTAGAACATGTGACTTAAATCATTAAAAAAATTATAATTTAGAAACTCTATAAAAAGGACCTTTTGTTCAGTATTTTTCAAGTTATTTAATAAAATTTGTTTAATAATTAATCGATGTACATGTAACAATATTTATATAAATATTATCAGATACGCAACAATTAATTATTTATCATAAATTTCTCTTTTAATAATTAAAATAATATAAACAATTTTTGCAATGAATAAAATAATAAGAGATATATGTATATCCACCCCTTAGATGTATTATATATATTTACATGAATTATATGATTGTATAATTTTTTATATAGCTTAAAGAGCTTAAATAGTAAAAAAATTATGGAGAAATTTCCAAATCATTTACTTTTATATATATTTACATGAATTATATGATTGTATAATTTTTTATATAGCTTAAAGAGCTTACATAGTAAAAAAATTTATAGAGAAATTTTTGAAATCATATAAAAAGTAAATTATCTAAACTATTATTAACAAAAAACATACCTCTATGTTGGCAAGGCCCAGCGTGAGTCTAATCATTCAGAGGCTAGCTTCATCGAAGTAAGGAACGTCGGCAATAATACCTTGCTTGCTCAGGACCTATTTAGATACTATCACCTGAAGGGTTCAGCGAGTAATTGTTTTAATAAGGTAGGCCTTGTTTGATAATCAATTGATTGTATTAGATGTTAGCTAATTCTATTAGCTTTTAGCTGATAGTTAATTGTATCAACTGACTTTACTAGCAGATTGTATTAATTATTTGTTATTTAATATTTAATAAAATTAGTTGTTTATGTGTAAAATGACTTATGAGGACATGACTTAAAATACATTAGCTGTTTATAAGGATATAAATATTATACATCTTAGTATTTTGTTAAATATTCTTATAAGAATTTAGATTTTAGATATTTAATTCTACAAAAATTAAGTTTAGAACTCTAATAAAAAACATAGAACATATAATAATAATAATAATAATAATAATAATAATAATAATAATAATAATCTAACGTTAAATTTTCTATTAATATGAATGATGTAGCGAAGCTACATCATATTAATATTTTTCATATAATATGTATGAATTTTATTATTTAATAAATTAAAAATGACTTATAGGGATATGATTTTAAAAAAATTATAAGGTCACGATTAAATATTTAATTTTACAAAAATTAACATTATGATAATAATAAAAATAAAACAAAAATTAAATTTTACAAAAAAATTATAAATATTTCATGCATAATTTATAAGCATAACATAGTGCAATGCATGATACTATTTATAATAATTAATTATGCTACAGTGTCATGCATCAATTATGCTACAGTGTCATGCATGGTATTGTAGCATAATTAATAATAATTCAATTATGACACACTATAGCACAATTAATTAATTGTAATTTGGTATAAATTAATTTGCAAAATTTAATTAATGTATAGCTTTATTTATTTAGGAGAGTGTAATTGGTTTTTCACTTACACATAATCAGCTATTATATGAAAACGCTACTATTGTGTAGCTTTTCAAATTTCGGTTATTTGAGATAAATCAACTACTTTTTCATCTTCTTATCAAATAAAAATTTTAGCTGGTTGAAATGGTCAAACAATTGAAAGATTTGAATCAGCTAAAAAGTAGTTGATTCTTCGTTCACCAAATGCAGCCAATCGTAAAGCTTTCCACATGGTTAACCGAGATTTTATTCTCTCATCTCTTAAAGCTATTGGTTTTCCAATATACTAAATCTCAGGGATTAAGCAAAGCTTAACTACCACCTTAGATAGAGGGCTTGTTAATAAAGAAGTTACTCAATATTTTAAGGGTGCAAGGCGAATAAGATGAAAGGACCCCTTTTCCCTCTATGTATTTACCATCTCCATTGAAAAGCTTTCTCAAATAATCCAAAGAAATGTTAGCCAAATGAGAGACTTCAAATTCCATAAAAAATGTAAGAGACTGGGAAACTGTTCCTAGAGGTAGTTCTTTTGCGAAATTTGGTTAGAAATTTAGAGACTAAAGCAAACAAATAAGGAAAAATAGGAAACCCTTGTTTAATGCCCTTGGTTGCTTGGGAATAGAGCCTAGCCATTCACTAAGACTTTATAAGAGACTAAGGAGATACACTAGGATATCTAGTTAATGAAGATATTTGGGAATCCAAAGGCCTTCAATATGTTGAGAATGAAATTCTAATCCACTAAATCACAAGCTTTTTGAAAATTAATTTTGAGAGCACAATTTGTACTTACATTCCTCCTATTGTACTAATTGAACAATTCTTGTGCAATTGAAATGTTATCACATATGTGTCTCTTTGGAATGTAGGCACACTATAAAGAATTAACCAGGCTTGGGAGAATGCTTTTGAATGTTTCGGCAATTACCTTGGAAATGATTTTATAAATAAAGGAACAATAGGAAATTGGTCTGAAGTCCTTGAGGGATTTATGGTCTTTACACTTGGGGATCAAAGTGATGAAAGTTCTATTAATTTCTTTAAGAAGAATCCTGTTGTTGAAAAGATTTTAGGCTGCATTAATCATTGTTTGCCTCAAAATGCTCCAGTTTTTGGAGAAAAATAGGATATTGAAACCATCTTAATAGGGGGATTTGCATTGGGCTGGAGATTTGACAGCGTGCTCTACTTCAGTTGGATCCACAGGGGTAGATAGAATGTCTACTTCACTTGGAGATAATTTCTGTTGAATTATTTATTCAAGAAGTGTTGGTGAAGATGTTATTGGTGAGTTATTTCCAAGCAATTGAGTAAAGTAATTCATTGCTTCAGAGGTGAATTCATCTTGAGTATGAAGTTGAGTGCCATTAGCGTCTAAAGTGACAATTCTGTTAGAAGTTTTCTTAGTATGAACAACTCTGAGAAAGAGAGTTTTTCATGTCTCCTTCTATTAACCATCTATTCATGGACCTTTGTTTCTAAAGAGAATGATCAAATTCATCCTTACTAGTGGCTACAAAGAATCTGAATAAATCAGAACAAGAGAATGGTCAGAGATGCTAGGATTGGGAAAAAAAAATGTATGAGAGTTGGGGAATTGTGAGACTAGAGATGATTAGACAAGCCCTTGTCCATTTTTTCCCTAAAAAAGTTGGAGTCTTTATGTTTATTGTGTAAAAGTTACCACCCTAATTAAGGATGATAAAGACACCTAAAGAACAAGCAACGGTGGCAAGAGAGGAAGCACCAACAGGAGGAGCTTAGGAAGTGGTTAGAGGTGGAAGGAATAGAGGCAACGATGACAGATACAAAACCTTAATCTTGGAAGAAGATAGGGCATGTGTCTAATGAGGACTACATGCTTGTTGGAGACATGTCCAATACGCATGATACAGAAAAGCTATAGTGCACGCACCAAATCCCCGCTCTATTTTATTTTTTAATTTAGTGTGTTTTAATCCTTTTTTTAATTAAATTAGTTTAATCGAGACTAAATTAGTTTAAATTCCTAATAACTATAGAAAGTATTTTCTAATTGTTTGAAATTATTTTTAAAAGGTTAATTTTATTAGGAATAATTTTCGAATTTAGTTTACTTTTTTTAATTTTTAATTATTAAATTAAATTAATTATCAAATTAATAATTGAAATTAATCAAAGGTTTTTAAATTGTTATCTTTCATTATTAGATTATCTTAGACAAATTAATATAATGAGATTATATTAATTAAGACAATATTTTAATTTTGATATTGAATCAATTATTTTAAAATAATATAAATTATTTTTCTTAATTATATTAAGATTAATAATTTAAATTTAAATTTTTTAGAATTAATTAAATTTCAATGAGATTGGAATTAATTATTATTTCGACTCCTTTAAATTAAGAACACTATTTTGTTAAGTAATTAAGAACGAAGTATAATAATTTTACTTATTAATTGATAAAATTAGCCTTTTAATATTTTATAAAATAATTTTTTGATTTATTACAAAATTTTTAATTAATTGAGAAATTAATCTCTAAAACAATAGAATGGACTTTCTTAATTAAATTTTAAAAATTTTTGTTTAGTTTTAAAATTTTTCTCCTTTTAACATCAGAAATTCAATTTTCTAATTAAGGAAAAAGATTATTTCTAATTAGTTTAGAAATAGTTTTCTAATTGGATTAATGTGTTACTTATAAAATTATGAACTTTTTTCTAAATTATTAATAAGTAAGAAGAGTAATTTATTGAAAATTATTTTCAATTAAATTCATTATAGGAGTAAAGATAATTGAAAATAGTTTCTAATTAAATATGAAAAATATTTTTAAATCGAATTGAAGTTCTATTTGAAGAAAATTTGATTTATTTTGGAATCAATAGTTTAAAATAATGTAGTAAATCTAAAGAGTTGGAAATATCATTTTAGATTATGAAGATTATATTGATAATTAGAATATTTCATGCTTGTAATTTGATTATATTTACATAAAAATTTTGCATGTTTAAAATGTACGACATTTTACATGCAATGAGTGTTTGATGAGATCATTAAAAATTAAATATTTCATTAAAATATTAAGTATACATTCAGAATGTGCTAGTTGCATTTAATTATTTAAGAATAGTAGTAGAGTTCTGTTTATTATAAGGTTTGTTGAGAAAAATCAAGGGCTCTTTAGCCTAAATATTTTTATTTAAATTAATAGGTCCCAGTTAACTCAATTTGTATGATTTAGATGAACAAACTCATAATCATATGAATTTAGAAAGATGGTTAGAAATGATATATAAGAAATATTTTAGCAAAAAGTTATTACCTAACATATCTATAAGTCACATGTGAAGTGATTGTTAAAGTTGTTTTCTACCAAATTTAAGTTTAGTTAGTTTATTAAACAAACTCAAGATCAAATAAATTTAAATGGGATCTTAGTCTACTAGAGAGTTTAGATTAATCTTTTTGAATATTAGTGAGGACTATTATTTCAAATAAAATAGTGGGAGTTACCAAATAAATTACTAAAGTCATAATCTTATTTAGTTGTTGTGGTAGATAACCAATTACTTGATTTATTGCCATTATTTTATTATAAGTAAAAGTACATGTTCTTTAGTATAATTGATACTGAGTATTAATGAACTAAATTTCTTGAACATAAAATTAGTTTGAGAAGAGTTCTTAAAGTTAGAAAGGAAAATTGTATGTCTGTTATGTAATTTTTCTTTAATCCCTTTTGAAGATTTGGTAAAAAAAGTTTTAGAGATATATTAATATCATATATATGATAAATGTAATGACATTTTAAGTTGAATGTCTTATAAATTTTAATGTCAAAATCTATGATAGATGTCAACATTGAGATATCATAATATAAATAGTTACATAAATATATATAACAGAACCAACTATATATATAGCCAAAATTGTTATAGGTAAGCGAGAACTAGCTCCGTAATTACCGATTGATAATGGTTAACCTATTGTGACTAAGTGATGTAGAATCGGCTCCATAACTTGTGGTTAACCAGCCATAGGTAAGTGATATAGAACTAGCTCTATGACTTTATGCTTAAGGTACCGTATGGTAAGAAATTAGTGGCGGGCTATATTGTACAAGAAAATTTATGAAAATAATAATGCCACCACTATTTATTTTAAAAGTAATTTGAGAGGCAATGTATGGTACCAATTCTAATGGTTGGTTTATTTTTATAAAAATTTTCAGGAAACTTATTGCCACCACTAATTATTGTTTAAGGAAAAAGGAAAATGGAAACTCATATTATGAGTTTAATTTCAAAAAGGCATTTCGAAATAGTAATTTTAAATAAAGTTGTGTTTTATGAAATGTTATTTTATTACCAGATTGTATAAAGCACGAAAGAATTTTATAATGCAAAAATGAATTTTTATGGCAATTATTTTGACATGAGCTTTATTATTGTATGGGAATATCTCAGTTATGTTGTTATGAAAAGTTTAATTTTTGGTAAACCAATTAACATTCACTGACCTCGTTTAGCTCAACCCTATTTTTATTTTTTAAATAAATCTCCCTAGGTATGCATACAAGGGCTATAATAGTTAGGACCCTACTGTAGGATTAGTTATATCGTCTACTGTTATTGTGCTTGTGTCATTTTTGCTATGTATTTGTTTTCTTGAAATTGGCTTAGTTACTTGTATATATGTTCTAAATTATTTTGGAAAGGGTTTAAACAAGTGATCTTGTAAATATTTGTAGGATTTGTAAATATCTTTTACTTAATGAACTATGAGGGCTTTGATCCTCAATGATTTTTTTAAAGTGTTAAGAATTTTATGCTTGTGGTTGTTTGTGATGTGGGCTTGAGGTCCCATTCCAGAAGTTGAGATGGTATGTGAAATACTAGAAGTGTTTTAAATCATGTTATGTAGGTTTTCAAAATTTAGGAATCTTAGAAAAATTAGTTGTTAAGTTATTGGATTTTTTTAAACAAAATTCCACTATTTTTTGTGTTTTTAACTTTTAAAGCATAAAAGGATTTTAACAGTTGAAGGGCTTGGATTTGCTAGAACCCTTTGATTGAGTTAGATACCGATTGGAGGGCTACCGTAGGGTCATCGAGAGGGCTCCACTCAGGTTCTGAAAGGGGAATTCCAGGATGGATCTTTTTTCATGGTATTAGAGTAGGTTTTGAAATAAGGTTGTCTGTATACATGTTATGATTTTATAATGTGTTTTTACATTGTTTTTGTGAATAGGGCAATCCATAAAATTTTTCTGATTTTAAAAAATGTACACGATCTAGAAGGGGGTTGAATAGATCCTTAAAGCTTTTCATAAAATTCTACAATAAAATCATAAGTTAATTCACACAAAAACAATTTAAACAAATTGAAATGTAAAGAGTAGAGAAGAAGAGCAAACACTGTTTTTATAGAGGTTCGGTGCTAAGACCTACGTCATCTACCTAAGCTCCCACTTAGGATTTTGTAAACCACTTTATTACACACTTTTTAGTTTAGTGTGAACTCTTACAATA
>JANVCQ010000231.1:18189326-18227373 GCA_025531925.1 Erythroxylum plowmanianum
AAAAATATTAACTTGAGCGTCGGAGTGGCCGGCCGGGGACCAATCCCCGGCGCGCCTTTATCTGTTTTGCAGGTGATTTCTAGCCAAAGCTACTCGGAATCATGGATCAAAATAACGATGTTCCGTTTCAGCAAAATCTGACTGAACCATAGATTATTCTTAATTTTATTTTTAATTAGTGCTTGATGTATTTTAAAATATTTTTGTTTTGTTTTGTTAGGCATAATATAAACAATAAAACTATCATTAAAATAAGATGGCAAAATATTTTCTTTTAACAAAACAATTATTTTGTTGATTGCTAATTTACGACAAAGGCTCAGACGTAAAGCATCGTTAATATAAACTAATATTCTATTTTTCAAAAAAAACTAATATTCTTATTTATTTCACGACCTTCTAAATACATAATTATCTATATTAATACAAATAACTACTGAATGTATATACAATTAGATAAGGATTGCAAATATTAAAGCCTATGACCAACAAAATATTGTTTCAAGCAAATACTATATATATTTTAAATAATTTGTTTAATTATATTTAATTAAAATAAAGTAGTATTAAAATTTTTAATTATTAATAGTTTTAGGAATATGGAAGAGTGGAAGAATGGCAAAATATATTAGAACTTGTACTACAATTAAAATAATATTATAACATTTATCATTTTAAATATATAAAAATAATACAATTAACTATAATATCAAAGTCAAGTTTTCTCATTACAAAAGGCTTACCGATTCAACCAAATAAAGTTTTATGATCACTAAAAACGTTCTTATAGAAGAATTTTTGAAAAATCAACCGGTTGGGTTGGATAAGTCAACCCACTAGCTGATAACCAAACAAAATAATTATTTATTTGACAATATCCTCCAAAACGTTAAAAAATGGTTGAAATGTCATCTACCAAATAGGACCTATATCTGAGTTTTGAAGATTACTTCATATCTCGTGAATATGAGATAAATGAAAGTCATTCATGTGTAAGTGTCACGGGCGTGATGTCTGTCACACTCATAACAGGCTATTTGTTTTCCTTTTTAACAAAGCAATATAATTAATTAGAATATATTAAAAATAAATATAATTAATTAGAATATATTAAAATTTGATGTAAAAAATTAATAAATTTTATTTCTTAATTTTTTAAACAAATCAACTACTATTAATAGTAACGATAATCATTTATTCTTCATAACCAATCATCATAATTATAATAATTATTTTTATTTTTATTTTTTACTATATCTATTTTCATTTTTATTGCTATTTTCTCAAATAAAAACACCCTCTAAATTCTGGATTTGACCATTTACGTTGCCTTGATCAAGATAACCCTTAACCCTCAATCTGAGCATCCATTACAACCGAGCCAATTTGCCGGTTATATTTATTGATGCAAAGCTCAGTTAGAGTAACATTCTAACAATTCATGATTAATATACAGAATTTTTTTCTTGGTATTTTCCAATAAACTCCATATAAATGAAATTTATGTAACTTTATGGGGCACAGGGCCTGGTTATCATCGGCTACCAACCGAAGAGGAAGGTGAACATGAAGAGAACAAGAAGTTTTTTTTTTGGTAAAAAGAGAACAAGAAGTTCCATTCATCTTTTTTGTACGATACGTGCTTGCTTTACGATAATGCGTCCATCTCAGTCCGGGCGTTTTATTACCTACTTCGCTCGGTCTATATTTGGTTTAATGGATTCGGAATGGCAGCAATAAAACATAGGCATGAACATATCCGACATCAGGACCTCAGGCCCACTGAACGATTACATAATAACGAAACCAAAGTCAACATCTATGTACCACAACCTTTCTGTCAGTAGTATTATTCTTGTAGTAATATCAGAAGCCATTGCTTTGATTAGCAATTGTTGTCATACAATACAAAGGAAATGTCCTTTCTCTACACAAAATTCCGAGTAGTCCTGGTCTAGTAGACATGCCTCTTGACTTGCGAGGTTAATCATGAAAACGTAATTGTTCAAAAAAGAAAATCAAGAGAATTCAATTGTCCCTCTTTCTGTATTCAAACAAAATCACCAAACTCTAAGCTTACAATTTAACATCCAAAAGTTTACATGCAAGGGAATGTCTGCAACCATGAATCACTTTTCATAGTTCATACAAATCAGATCTCATATACTGTAAGCCCTACACAAAATTATTGTACTATATTATATGTAGCTTACATGGTTAAAGAGAAATTACTGAAAGAAGAAAAGAATTCTTCATATATAAAGGGTAAAAAGAATCACGAGAGTGTAGAAAAGAATCATGAGAAAAGCTTTCCCACTATAAGTTGCAGTAGGAAGGGTTGGTTTCGCAAATAGTCTTCTCATGAATTATCCGAGTCTGCTATACATAATAGTTTGCAGAGAGATGCTTTTCTTTCTTTCTTTCGTGGTTTAATCACCATACATCACGCAAGTATCTGCCCTTCATTTGAAGGTTCTTTACCATGCTCTCAGCCTTGGAGCTGTCCACAGATCCCTGAACCCGCAAGTATAATGCACCCAGTTAATGACACAGAATGTGTTGAAAACCAAGGCTTGGATAGTAAGTGAATTTCACTGATACGCCTACCTTTTCTTTTTATTTTTGCAGGTGTAAAGATACTGCAGATTAACATTCTTTTTTCCGGTAAAGTGTGCATTAACATTTGCATCATCTTTAATTTATAATGAGCAGATGGAAAACTGGAATCCTCAGCAATACATACCTGCTCCTGTAAAATAGTACGTAGAGTCCTATGAACATCTCTGGCCATGCCCTTGGCATCACCACAGACATATATGTATCCTCCCAGTGAAATCATGCTCCAGATATCCGAGGCCTAGACAAGAGGAAGATATGTGCTTATTGCTTCAATTACTTCATAAATCTAAAGCAAGTTCGAGTATGTATTTATATTCCCCATTCAGGCGATAGCTGAAACAGAGTCACTACCTTCTCCATCATTTTTTGCTGAACGTATTGCTTAGTAGGTCCCTCGCGTGAGAAGGCAACAACAAGCTCAGAAAGTGCACCCCTTTCAACGAAGTTGTTGAGCTCATCTTCATAAATGTAATCCTGTCAAAAGATTAACTTTGTTAAAATTAATTACTGAAATTAAGCACAAACACAAGCCACATCCACCTAGTTAATGAACATTCTTGAAATCAATCAGGACTTACCATTTTACGGTTCCTGCAACCAAAGAACAATATAGCAGATCCTAGTTCCACACCATTTTCTTTTAGGTCTAACCTCTCCTACAAAAGCAAATACATAAAGAGATCTGATAAGATCACATAGTTCAATGGAACGAAACTGCAGTAAGAAAACAATAACTAAAAGTTCACCAGAAACCTGTAGGAAACCTCTGAAAGGAGCCAATCCAGTCCCAGGGCCAATCATAATGATAGGGATTTTAACATCTGTAGGAAGTTTGAAATTTGATTGCCGAACAAAAATGGGTGCCCAGCTGCATTCTTGGCTTTTCTCCAGAGGCACAGAATTCTGGGGGAAAATAAATTAACAACAAAGAAAAGTAGTTAGTTGCTGTCAAAACATAAATGGAGGTGCAAACTCTACCAAGACCAGCTTTTTCCTTTCTCCTGAGGAAGCTGCTATCAACAACTTAACCTAATAACTTGCTTTCTAGGGTCATTTACCCCCAAAGTATCTCTTTTCCTACAGTTCCCTACATACGGGATCTGCCCTGACAAAAAAAATGAAGCAGTAGAAAACAGATAAAACTTCCAAATAACCACCTTCATCCAAGTTGAGCATATTCCTCTGTGAATCCGTCCAGTAGGCATTTTATCAAGAACCAGGGCACATGTAACATGAATTCTAGATGGCGCCACCCTTCACAATGGAAAAATAAATAGTCAGCACACAGACTTGAGCAGAAAATAATCACCTAGGGGGGAAAAAAGTGATAAAAGCATATAGCCAGAACTTGGAAGCACAAATTTGTGACATTTCCCAAAATGATTACCTTGGAGATGAAGAAATAGAGTAATATCTAGGCTGCAGGCGTGGGGCAATGGCTGCAAAAAATACACCAAGTGGGGGCTTTACTGATGGAAATTCAGTCATAACCTCAAGGAGGCTTCTCTGACTAGCAACGACCCATTGTGCATATTCATTCTGTATTTACAAAAACCCAAAGTTATAGGCACTGAAATTTTACAAACATTAGGATAAGCATTCAGATAAATCACAACCTTTCCAGCAGGCGATGCAAGATGCCTTAATCGATCAGCTTCTGTAGGATCAGTGGCATGAGCTGCTAAAGCCAGTAGAACAGACTGGAAACCAAAATCAAACGCATCAGATGAAAAATTACTTATCAGAAGGATGCATGTACATGATGCGTACAGGGTTTAACCAGCTAACCTTCTTGGGTGAACTCAAAAGATCAGCATATCTAGCCAAAGCAGTTCGGAAGGTACATGGTGGAAAAGGAGGTGGCAAAGAGCTTCCACTTAGTGGTGTGCCATCCTCTTTGTCAACATGAATAGAGAAAAAGGTATCTGGAGACAAACCTAACAACTGCAAAGCCTCCTCAACTGTTTCATCTAGATTCTCACAGAAAACACCAACATGATCACCAGAATCATATCTGATAGATAAGAAGAGATCATATCATCAGTACATTTCTTTACTTTTTGTTATGGAATTTATCTGGATGCCCTCAGTAGCTGAAAGAAACTTACGAAAGACCCGTGCCAGCTATGTCAAACTCCAAGTGGGTGCAAGAGCGATCAGAAGCAGGAGTATGAAGCTCCTTTCTCACAATAACATTAGCCCTTAATGATAAGAAGGATACATTTAGAATAAATGAAGGAAAAAGAAGTCACTTACCCAAGGGAAAAGAGGGAAAAAAAAGAAGATACTAAGGTGCCAGAGGGAATTATTTAGCAGTTAATCTAGATTGATACCTGCACGGATTGTGAGCATCATGGGCAGTGTGGCCATTTGCATTACTCCAGTTCTTGTCCTCTACATATGCATCCTCAGGATCATAGAATACAACACGATATTCCAAAACTGCGGCAGTGTATGGGGTAGACACAGTTGTTGCATCATCCCTGTCAAGTAGTAACTGATCCAACTCAGGCCACACCAACTCTCGCCTACAATAGCAAGCAGGAAAGGACAGGAAAAGAAATTGACATCTCTTTATATGAAAACCTGAGCTGTTGATTCAGAATATAGATTAAATTCTCGTACCATGCACTAAAGTCATCTTCAATACATTGGTCATCATCTCCAAGGCCAAGAGGGACAAAGCGCTTCCCACCTACAAATGCAAAGTAAAATGTCTAATAATGAAAACCAGGTCAATTTGGACTCTCAGAACAAACATGAAACATGCATGCACTGTACAACCTAGTTTTAGCTACAGAAATATGATGGCCAAATTATTATTATACGCCACACCTAGAAGAAAGGATAAGATTAGTACATTCACTAAATGGAAAAAACAAAGACACAACTAACTATTGCAGCTTTTTCCTCTCTTAACTCCTCATATGGAAGAGATGTCTTTCGTTAATTGCATTTTCAAATTGAAGTTTATGTCATACCCAAATACCAAAACTATGATGTCGGAGGTCCTGTATGTTTTCTTACTGATATTGCAAATTACCTGAGGGGCACTGCTAGAGGATAATAAAATAAGTCATCTACCACCAAATTTTAGTATTCACCAATAATGAGTAGCAATCATGCTACTTGATTCTTCCATGGTTTGAACTGATACTTATATTTGCTATCATCTAGGAGACGCCAAATTAGACAGCTAAATTACTGTTTAGAAGAAGCAATGCATCGATAAGTAGACCATCTCGAAACTGGTAACTTAAGCTACAAGATTTTCCTAAAAAGAGTACAAACAAATGAAAAAAGTATACCCTGTTCAGCAAGCATGTCGTCCACCACTTTAGCAATCTGAATTTAAAGTCAAACCACAATTAGAAACTAATCAACCAGCTAACAAGCAACGAAATAATCTTAAAGGGAAACTATAATCTAACAAAAACCTATGTAGCACAGACACGGCAAAATGGAGCCGTGTCGGAGTGTTGGACAAGTGTCCGTGTCGGACACCCACTGACACGCGGTGGACACAGCTCGGACACATCTGGAGACTACTCGGACATTGCTTAATGAAATATATGCTCCATGTTTTTTTAGAGGAGCTTATAAAGTACCAAATATGTATGAACTATCAAGATGTTAGAAGTCTTGAAACACATCAATCAATATATATATCATATTATGAATTTTAAATTTTTTCTTAATTCTAAATTTTATAATATATATAAATGTCATGTCTGTGTCCACCAAATTTTAGAAGTTGGTGTGTCCCTGTCCCCGTGTCCGTGCCCGTGCCCGTGCCCGTGCCCGTGCCCGTGCCCGTGTCCGTGTCCGTGTCCGTGTCCGTGTCCGTGTCCGTGTCCGTGCTTCTTAGACAAAAACATAACATGTACCTTATTAAAATGCTCATACTGCCTGTTGCCAAGTCCAAACACTCCATACTTAAGGTCCTGAAGCCATTCCCCCCTCTCTTTTCCCTATATTGCGGGTACGTATAACCAATAAGCTTGCAAAATCAAACCCCGTAAACAATTGCGAATGTAACTTTTATGCACATTCCAAATTAACCTCTGTAAACCACTTATAGAACCTAGCCGCGTTGTCTGTTGGCTCACCATCTCCGTAACTACACCACCCGCCACAAAAGCAAATTAGGGGACATAAAAAGCTAAAAGGAATAAAAGATGGGTAAATAATAACTATAAACTCACGTGGCCAAGAAAAAGAAAGCCAATGATTCTTTCTTCAACTTCTCCTCGTATTCTTCATCTTCAGCTGCATAATCATCCTGAAAAAGAGAGAACAATCCCCAAATCAATTCTAGAGATACCCAAAAAAAAGAAAAATATACAACAGAATATAAACCAAAATTAAATGGGAAATAGAAAAATCAACAAAAAGTGGATTATTTAAACGGGAAAACCACAGAACTACGGGGGAAAAAAAAAGATCCGGCATACCAAATCAACAACTTTAAAAACGGTCTTATCATACCGCGTTTTTGCTTCCTCAGCTAGAGCCTGTGAATGCAAACAAAAACAACAATCAAAAAGCCAATTCAGTCAATTTAAGCAATAAATGAGGTGAATTGTAAGTGGGCAATAAGTAACCTTCGCAAATCCTTCTGCAGTACCAGTCTGAGTACCGAAGAAGATAGTAACTTTCTTCTTGCCATCATCAATCTCGGTTTCAACCTCTTTAACAACCTTCTTAGGAACCTCCACCACCTTAGATTTTTGATCGTTAGTTCTTCTCCACACCAACACCACAATGCACCCAATCAAAACCGCGATCGAAGTCGTCAAAATCATTACAGACTCAGCCGACACGCTGGATGGGTCAAACTCGCCCTTGATTATCGCCGACATGAACTCAAACGGCGAAACTTTCATTGAAGCGCTTGGAGGTTGCATTTTTACATCAAACACAAAACCCCACAAGCAAAACAAAGACAAGATGAGATCTTTAGGGAGAAAGAAAAAGATAATGGGTAGTCTTTGGAAAGAGCTCTGAGGAAGTGAGTTTGGTACGTTGTAGGTGGAGAGGTGAAGTCCTGACAGAGTAGGAGAGAAAATGAAGAAGCGTCCGTCGACGTGTAATAAAAGAGGGTAAACTTACACGTGGGAAGTGAGGAACTGTGGAGGAGACGACGCTTACCACACCAGACTAGTCAAAACTTACCTACAACACACATTAACCCAAACTTGAGGGTGTTTAACCATGGTTAAGGTTTGTTGTCTTGCAATTCGCAGTTTATTACATTACATGTTTATTGCGTGGGAAAGTGTTTTAAAATTAAAAGCCTCTCTCTCTCTCTTTTTCTTTGCGGGTAATAGTAATACGGATTACTATCAAAATCCAAAATACTGCTCGTTTCGCGTGTCTTTTGGCTTTTTATTCTTAAAATTAATTCTCTTTTAGGCAAACCAGTTCAATTGGTCAAATTTAAGGCTAAAGTGTGAACTGCTTTATATGAATAAAAGGGTACCAGATCAATAAACTGCTTAATACGTTTAATTTTAGCAAGTATATAAACAAATAAATATGGTTCTTCACTTAGACGCCCAATAATTAGGCTTGTTTTCTTTAGTTGAGCAAAGAATGATTAGTTGAGCGATTAATTTCTGTATCATTTTTTCAAACGGCCGAACCACCAGTTCAATGATATAATATTATTAAAAGTTTGGTCACCCTCAAATTGTTAATATATATAAATTCTTATATACCCATCAATAATTTTATTACTTAGTTGGACCAAAAAGCAATTGGTCTTGGCTGCAGCCGATATCATATATGATTAGGTGAGACTTTTATACTTTCTGATTAAAAAATGTCACCGTCCATTCATGGATGGCACCAGCACAATTTCTCCTGCTCACTGCAGCCTAACGAAATGAATTAACGCCTTGTACTTATCTTCTTTATGGTCACCTTCCAATTTCGGGGGATGGACCTGAACCTAGGCCTATGGACCTTTACTTCGAGTCTATATCAAAACTACGGACGGCAGATTTTAAAGAGCTTATGGAAAGATGCTTGGATTGCAGGAGTAGGACCTCTCATTACTCATACTACCACCTCAATCCCGGATGTATTTACCAACTGTAGTGTCCAATAATTTGTGACCACAGATGGTACGTGGAATTGGAACGTCTTTCGTAGTTACCTCCCGATGCCGATTTGTCGGGTTATAGCTGATACATTTCCCCCAAAATCTTTCCTGGGTCAGGGTAAGTTAATCTGGGGTCTTTCCGATACTGGACAATTCACTGTAGCTTTCACTTATTCCATAATAATGGGTCACGAAGATGCCTCGCCTCAAGGTATTTGAACGACAATCTAGCAGTGGAAGGGACCTCAATATATTCGCTCCTTCTTCTGGCTCCTCGCTCAAGACCGATTACACATGAATCAACAACGCGTACATATATACCTCACTACGGACAGCGTTTGTTATCACTATCGAATGGTAGAATCTTCGATTCACGTAGTGCGAGATTGTGTCAGAGCTCTTCAAGTGTGGCACAAATTCCTTTCGCAAATCATTTCTTTTGACTTTTTCACTATGACGCAACGGGAATGGATCACTACGAATCTCTGAAATCGATAACGCGTGCTTGGACATGACTGGTCGATTATCTTTGGCATTACTTGCTAGTTCCTATGGAAATGAAGGAATTTGTCCCTCTTTGATGAACACTTTACTTGGCCTTACTCACCAGTTTTTCTTATTTTGTCTTATGTAGATTTGATCCACCAGTCCGCCGTATGGCAAAGCAGAACTGATGTCGAACATCGCTCTCGACAGGAACAACTCTTCGAATGGAGCACACCTCCCACAGGATGAGTTAAATTAAACACAGATGGAGCATGCAAACGTTCCTCATCCACAGCCATAGCAGGAGGACTGCTACGAGACAGTACAGGCAATTGGCTTGGCAGTTTCGCTCAAAATCTTGGCTGGTGCTCAACAGTGTCTGCAGAATTCTGTGGTGTTTATACCGGCCTAACGCTTGTATGGAATTTGGGATATCATCGAATCGAGCTTGAAGTGGATTCTATCGCGGTGATAAATATCCTTTCTTCCTTTGCCAACCGTTCACGGACTCTCAATCCCATTGTAAAGGACATTAACAAACTGTTTACTCGAAACTGGATTGTTGTTCATCGACACATATATTGAGAGAGCAGCAGAAGCGTCGACTAGCTTGCTAACTATACAGTTCATTTTGATATTGGCTTCAATTACCTAGACACTATACCAATTGAGTGCCACCCAGTCCTTCTAGAGGATTTATCTGGGATTTATCTCCCTAAACTCATAATGTAATATGTTTCGCTTTCTTTCCATTTATTAAAAAAAAGCACTAATCTGAATAACATAATTTAAAGTATTAATTTTTTTGAAATTTTTATAATTTGGTGCCAAAATTTTTAAAGCTTCCATTTAAATTCTCGATTTAAAATATTAGTTATGTTAATATTTTACTAATTTAGCTAACAAAATCATTTTTATCTATAATATGTAAGTTTTATATATGTGAAAAATTAATGACCCATTAAGCATCAACGTAGCTTAATACACTCGACTCATAACTTATATTCTATAACCCATACTCACAACCCATGTCCATTAACTATATTTTATTTCAAAGTAACTAAATCATCTTCATCCTCTTCGTCTCCTCTATTCAGTATCATTATTTGAAAAGCACCATTTTCTGCGTGCACCATTTTCTCCGTTCTTTCAAGGCTGGGCATTGTGGGGTTTAAAATATGGTTTGAAATTTTATAAGCTAGGTATGCTTTTCCTTGTTTGTTGCCTGTTCATTTTTGTATTAAGTGTTTCGTGGTGCTTTGTGTGTTTTTATTGGTTTTGTGTGCATCGGGCTTACTTATGTGCATCAAGTAAGAACTGGAAGCACACCTCTTACAAGCATTTCATCGAACAGCTTGCATGTGCCCATCTCCAACTCCCTGTTTTGTTACATTTGATGGCACTCTCCTACTTATGTTTTTCGCCCTCCTTCCCATTGTCATTGGCTTCCTTCTTGTTGGTTGATTTCAACATATCTTTTGACTTTAACTTGTGGAACCAACACACCATGTGCTCCATGACTTTTACCACTTAACATATTCAATTCATAGCATTGTCTTTGTTCCAACAAGAACTTGATGTTCCTTGTCTTGTTTATGCACATGATATGATGTAATACGGAAATATGGTCTAATTCCTCACATCAAATAGCAAGAGTTTGTTTTTCCAGTTCCCAATTTTTAAATTTAAAGTATATATTAAGTGTCAAAAATACTGAATAGGTTTAAAAATTAATATAAATCATTTAACTGAATTAATATTAACGAATGGATTGCTAATTATACAAGTTACTTTTTATCAATTAATTTATTTATGTTTTGAAAATATTTGAATGTTCGATACAATTGATTACAATGAAGTAGTTTTTATAAAAATTAAGTTAGACAATATTATTCCAATCAATCCATAAAGATATATATTGTGTTGAATCATCTTTCAAACTAAATTAAGATCCTTAAAGGATAATTATGGAATCTGAATAAAATTATTAAAAATTCACCAATAACTTACAAAATTAAACTTTGTGAACTTATAAATTCTTCACTTGCATAATCCATACTCATGCATATTTGTTCACTTATTCTTAGGGGAATTATTACAACTCCAATTGAGGAGATTCTCACCTAGTCTTTTCCAACCATCTCTAAGGATGTAATTCTCGCACATAGTTAGTCACCTTGCATACTCAATTGCTTAACTATCTATTTGGTTGCACCAATTTCAAAAGCTATTGAATCTCACAAGGCAGATCAACTCAAATTCCCAGGGATTCAATCATGTTGATGGACTTAAAAACAATGAAAAATTTTCAATTAGCTTATAATTCATTGGTGTTATTTCTTAAAATATTATCTTTAGCAACATAAAAACTTGTACTGTGCAAGTAAAGCACATATCTAAAATAATTTTCCATTAGGGTTCTAGTTTGCAGTTATAGTCAGAATTTACTGCACATTTATTCTCCTAAGGAGTAGGCAAGAAAATGATATAAAAAGCAATAACACATTTAAGCTCAGATTTTGTCATTTAAATTGATTAAAAGAACATTTTAGTTAGTTTCATGTTTTATTTCATTGTGTTTCCTTTGCCTTTGATTTTGTATCATAGGAACCTCCAATCCAATTAAAGGATGTTCCTTTCAGTTTTCTTGATGTAATCATTTTTGGACCTTGCAATTTGAATTGTTTCCCCCTTTTTAGCAATTTACAATACTTATTAGAGAGAGATGAGAGAGAAGCCCAAGGTTTTGTAGCTTGCTCGACTGCCGGTGTCTAAGTTCTTCTTCTTCCATGGCCTCTTCTTCTTCGTCTTCTCCTTCTTGTGTTCCTCTAACCACCATCTCTTCCCCAGCACCCAGACCTGCCAATTTGACCCATTTTGCAAACCCTAACATGAACCAAAATGCAAACCCAAACCTGCAAAACCCTGCCCTCCTTTCAAAAATCCTGATAGTTGTGGCTGTAATACAATCGCCACTGCCCTCTTTGACAACTCAAATCTAACCTATAAAACGTTCCTCAATCCCTAAAGAACTCAATGGAGTGAAATCATCAGAGTAGATGCTTCCACCCAGAGCTTGGAAATCTGTAGTTTCAGATGTAGTGGAGGAATCAATAGATGCCAAAGCTTTGGCCTATTACCCTCTAGAAATTAAGGTTGACAAGATATTTGTCATTCCTCTGCCAGAGCTAGCAAGAAAGGGGACAACCCAGCTCAGGAATGCACTGATTGGGTTCTTCATTGGTAAGAGACCCGCATACCTTGTAGTTCAGAGAGCTCTCGTCTAACAAATGGTTAGCTTTTGGTTTATCAGATATGTTGATTACAAGCTCAAATAATTTTTTGTTTAAGTTCAATTCAGAAGAAGGAATGAATTTGGTATTGGAGAAGGGCCCTTGGTATATCCAAGGGAAGCCATTATTTTTAAGGAAATGGAGTTTGAATGCTGGTAAACAGGAAGAAATTAGGTATGCTCTGGTATGGACTAGGTTCCATAACATCCCTTATGAGTACTGGAATAATAAGGGATTGGGTAGAATAGCTAGTGTAGTGGGGTAACCACTCCTAATGGATACCTAGACAGCTAAAATGACTAGGGTTCAATATGCCAGAATATGTGTAGAAATCGATCTAATGAGTAATTAGGCAATGGGGTTTCAATTGGCAACCTATAGGGAAGAGGGACTAATTACATTTAAGGAAATCCAGATAGAGTGTGAGTGGAGGCCAGAAAATTATAGGAAGGAATGGAAGCCTAAGAGTATATTATTTGAGACTGGGGTCCAAAAGGATTTGGATATGGAGAAGGTGTCACAACAAAGTAGTGCTAACCAATAAATGGAGCTTGGACGGGAGAATGTCCAAGAGGATACACAGCTCAAACCCAATGAAAACA
This sequence comes from Erythroxylum plowmanianum, assembly GCA_025531925.1. Classification (NCBI taxonomy): domain Eukaryota; kingdom Viridiplantae; phylum Streptophyta; class Magnoliopsida; order Malpighiales; family Erythroxylaceae; genus Erythroxylum; species Erythroxylum plowmanianum. The sequence goes on from JANVCQ010000231.1 coordinate 18,202,433, forward strand.
AACCATAAAAAGATGTAACTGATCAAAGAAAAGATAAAGATGTTCAAGAGAGTCAAGAGGATTTGGAAGGAGGCTTTGCAGATGCTGGCTCCCCTGTTGTAAACAAATCAGGTATTCCTCTTACTTCTCTTAATTCTGAATTGGTTCCTAATAGTCCTAGTGAAAGTCAGAGTCTGAGTGTTAATAATGATGTAGAGGATGTTTTTACTAGTAGGAAGAGTAGGGAATCGAGGAGAAGACAAAAGTTGTAAGTCTTGGTCCTTATCGCTTTAGCTTTTTGGAATCTTAGGGGTCTCAATAATCCAAAGAAATAGTTAGCTATGAAGTATTTCCTTAAATGGTTGTCTGGTGCTTTTGTTTGTTTGGTTGAATCTAGAATAAAATCCCCTTCTCTTTTGAACAATATGTGTGCTTCCTTATTTCCTAGATGGCATAATTATAGTAATTTAGATCAAGCTTCTAATGCAAGGTTAGTGGTAGCCTAGAATTTGGACTGTTACAAGTGTGTCCTAAGTGTTACTACAAACCAACTGATCCATATGGAGGTCAATTCTCTTAACAGTGATTCTATCCTTTTTGTGACTTGTGTATATGGTTATAATAACTATAACCATAGAAAGTCTCTCTAGTATGATCTTTCTAATATCAAGTTGAGTGTGGGTAATCAACCGTGGGTAGTTGCAGTGGATTTCAATGCCATTTTTGTTTTCCCATGAGGCAAAATGCTTTTAGTACTTCAGCTATTACTGGGTTGAAGGACTTTAGGAAGTGTGTTAAGGATTGTGCCTTGTATGACTTAAGTTCTAGTAGACCAAGCTTTACTTGGTCCAATAAACAAGTAGGGGATCTCTTCATAGCTAGAAAGTTAGATAAAGCCCTTGTTAGTTCGACTTAGAGCTCTTGTTTTCATGGTTCACATGGAGTGATCCAAAATCCAAACATCTATTACCACTCTCCTATAGTGATTAAAGCCTTAGGAAACTAGCAAAAAAGACATTCCCCTTTCAAATTCTCCAACTTCTTAGCCTCTTAGGAAATTTTTCTCTATACTATAGAAGATGCATGGTCTTCTGAAGTTTAGGAGACTCCCATATTTTGTGTGGTTTTGAAGCTCAAATTAGTTAAAAATGCTCTCAAATCTCTAAATTTTGATCAGGTAGGGGATCTCAATGTTAGAGTTGAAGTCTATTAAGTAGCCCTTAACCATACCAAGATCAAGTTAGCCATTCGCATAATAGCCCTCATTTGGTTGCCTAGGAAAATCAAGCCATAACAATCTACTTTGTGCTTTAGAGGACCAATAGTCGTTTTACAAACAGTCTTCTCTTATTAAGTGGCTCAAAGAGGAAGATAGGAATACTAAATTTTTTCATAATTCTATCATGTCAAATAGAAATAGCAATAACATCCACTCTTTAATGTTGGATTCTGGACATAGGATTGTTAATTTTGAAGAGATCCAAAGTCAATTCCTAGGATTTTTCCAGAGCACTATTGGGAATAAGAGAAGCCTTTCCTCCTCTAAGGAGTATGTCACTAATCTCTTTCCTTCTCCCATTCCTGAAAATCTTAAAAATGACCTACTGACAAATGTCACAATGTAAGAGATTAAGGATGTCTTGAACTCCTTTAATCCCAATAAGGCTCTTAGGCCGAATGGGTTCAATGGTTTCTTCTTTAGGAAAACTTGGCAAATCGTTGGGGTTGATATTACCAGAGCCATTAAGGATTTTTTCCATCATAGGAGGCTTCTTAAAGAGCTTAACTCTACTTTTATTTCATTGATTCCTAAAACTGTTCATCCTTCCTCGATGCACGACTTTAGGCCAATTTTTTGTTGTAACCTTATTTATAAGGTGATCTTTAAAATTTTGGCTCATAGGCTTGGAAACTTGCTTCCTTACATTATTAGCCCTAGCCAAAGTGCCTTCTTAAAAGATCATCGAATAGGGGATAATATCCTTCTGGCTTAGGAGATCTTTAAGAACTACCACATGTCCAATAACCATAAGTGCTGTGCTTTCAAAATTGACCTTAGGAAGGCCTATGATTCCATTGACTGGGATTTTTTCCTTAATACTCTCTTAGTTGTATGTTTACCTCCTATCTTTATCCAGTGGATCGAAGAGTGTATCACCTGCCCTTCATATTCATTTTTGATCAATGGATCTCCTTTAAAAAATTTTCGTGCTAAATCAGGGTTAAGACAAAGGGATCCTATATCCCGTACCTCTTCATCATTTATATGGAGGTCCTCTCGAGAAGTTTGGCTGCTTCTATGATTGGTATAGCTCTTTTAAGTACCACTGAATATGTAAAGCACTTAAACTATCCCACCTTTTATTTGTTGACGATCTTTTTCTGTTTTGTCATGCTGATTTGGTTTCGATTCAAACTCTATTTAATTGCTTGTGCCTTTTCTCAAATATGTATAGATTGGACATGAACCTAAGCAAGAGTCAATACTTTTTATTTTCTGATATGAGTCATATGGAAATTCAGCTTGAATCCCTAACAGGCCTTCAAAGAAGTCACTTTCTTATTCATTATCTAGGGATTCCTCTCTTAACAGGTAGGCTTTCTAGAAGAGATTGCATTCCCCTTTTGGATAAAATTGATGTGAGAGTAAATAAATGGACCCATAGATCTCTTCCTTATGATGGTAGATTGCAGCTGGTCATTTCTGTACTCTCAACTTTTTAGGTGTATTAGTCTAGTCATCTTATTCTTCCCTCCTCCATTATTAAAGACATTAAGAAAAAATTAAGAAATTTTTTGTGGTCTGGGAAGGTAGTGTCTTCCTCTCATGCGAAGGTTAAATGGAATGACCTCTATAGACCTAAAAAAGAGGGTGGTTTAGGTATTAAACACTTGTCTATGTAGAATAATGTGTTTATGGTCAGATGGGTGCATACTATTATTCTTAGAAGGAAAACCTTTTGGAATGCTCAACCTAGTTATAACAACTCTTGGAGTTGGAGGAAATTATTACATGTTAGGGATCGTATTGGGAACCATTGCAGATTTAAGATAGGAAATTAGATGTCTACTTTTTTATCGCAGGACCCTTGGAATCCAATGGGTATTCTAAAGCACCTCTTTAACCCCAGAGTGATCAATAGATTGGAATTACCGATGAATGCAAAAGTTGTGGAGATTATCAAGAACAATGTGTGGAATTGGCAGGAGGCCACATTACAAACTATATGAACCTTGGATCCCTTACCATATCAATTAGAATGCTCCCGATCTAATAGATTGGAATGGCTAGCAAGTCCCTCCAAAACATACATAAATGCCTCGACCTACTCCTTATTGAGACCTCCCAATCCTTGTGTCCTCGGGTATAAATTAGTATGGCATAAAAGAACTAGCTCAAGGCATGCTTTCATCCTATGGCTAGCTTTCCTTAATAAGTTGCAAACTAGGGACAAACTTCTCTACTCATATGTCCTTAATCACTGTTCTTGTCTAGAACATTTTCAGATTCACTTGCAAAATCTGACAAATCTTCAAGCCCTCCTAAGCTAGTTTAATCACCCATCAAATCACATAAATACTGACCTCAACCTTCTTCCCATTATCCTTTCTGTGATTGTTTATAACCTTTGGTTTCAAAGAAACCATCTAACTTTCAAGGAAAAAGTCGTGGAAGTTGGGAATTTGAACATCAGGGTGATCTTCCATGTTATGAAAATTCTCGGCTCAAACATTGAGGAAAGGTAAATAATGGTTGAGATTATTTTCTTTAATTGTTCTGTTTTGTAGGTTTCTCCAGTTCTTGATGGTTCTTAACTGGAGGAGAGTCCATACTCCTCTCTTGGTGTCTTAATGAAGCATAAACAATTATATGATGTTAACCACGGAAGGATAGGTGAGAATTAGGAGAGCATAAGATGAAGACCTCATACACGGGACTAAGTTGTTAGGAATAACAGGGACGCAAGAACATCTATACAGATATAGTTAAGGGGCTTCCTCGGTAATTCACCAAAGTACATACCACCTTTAGCAAAATGGAAGAATACAGCTAAGAGGCTTAATCTCATGTAATGTGGATGTGAATTTCAAGGTTCTAAAGTGAAAATGGTTGTTTATTTTGAATTAGTTCTTTACTTTGGTTATCTGTAAATGTTTATGTTGTCAATTAAGATGAGCCTTCCTTTAAGGTCATCTTAGATGGTAGATATGTATAGGTGTGATGCTACAGTTGGTTTGATTCATGAGGAACAATTTTTGTAAAGTTCCTCAGGTTCTTAGGTTAGGATGCTCTTTTGTTTTTGGGAAGGGATTACTTCCAGGGCAATCCTGTGGCTTGTACATAACTTCTTTTGATTTATTTAAAATTTTGATTTACTAAAAAAAAAGATATATAACCAATAGACTAGGTGTCTCTATACTATTTTAGCATTACCCACTCCTAGAGATTGCTTTGACTAATTTCCTTAATAATTTATATAAAAAGTATATTGAAAGTTGAAAATTGTTTTTAGTTACTTAGTTAATTCTTAATATATTGACTTATAATTCTTGACCTGCTGACTTATTGTTAGTTCAAGGTTTTATAATAATGATTTTGATGATAACTTTATAATATTTCAAAATTTAAATTTGGATTATTTCCATTTATTCAAATAGGTAACGATATAGTTTTGCAAAAGAATGTTTCCTTTCTTACAAGATCCCTCTTAATGAACTTACCTTATTGGAAATGATTCCACAATATCCAAAAGGATCTTACCAACCACATAATTTGACAATTAGCTCCAAGAAATTTTCAAAATTATTTCTTGACATTTGGAACCTAAAATATTCTAGCAAAGATGATATTGAAGATCCTTTAGACTCAAAGTCAACTCAAAATATAAATGGAGCAATGACTAGTTAAAGAAAATGTCTATTTAAGGAAGAGCCATTGCATTTGTGAATAAGTTAGATTTTTGAACTACTTCAGTAGCGTCAATATTCTTGAAAGTCATATCTTTATCAAACTCCATGTGCCTTAAAAAGTGAAAACACTCTTGAAGCTTATATTGAGCAAACTTTATATACATTATTAATGAGGGCTTATAGAGGCTTGTTAGACACTACGAGTGTAGAAGGTTAAAGAACATTAGAAAATATATATGTGTGAGCTTAGAGAGGCTCGTCAAAATTTACTACTTGCAGTTTTTATAGTGAAATACTTAAGTTAGATATTTGGAGATTAGGTGTAAGCTTCGTTATAAGCCAAAATAGTATAAATCAACTGTGTCACTCTTTCTCCCTTAATTTTAAAATTTTGTATTATAGTGTTTGTGTTTAAATTTGCAAGAGGCTCCTTCACTTTTAGAATATGCTCATTCTGTTTTAATATTGTAAGAGGTTTTTTATGCTTTAAATTTTTACAGGCTCCTTTCGTTAACAGGCTCCTTTCATTTTGAAAGTTAACAGGATCCTTTCGTTTTGAAAGTTAACATGATCCTTTTATTTTAAAAGTTAACAAGATCCTTTCATTTTGAAAGTTAACAGGCTCCTTTCGGTTTAAACTTTAATAGGCTCCTTTTATTTACAAACCTTTTAGTTGAAATAACATGTTCTTATCTTTTATATGAATTGATATTAACTTGCAAATTTTTTTAAGTCAGAAATAATTCACCCCCTCTTGCATGTGTTTGCTTTATTATTTAGTATTAGAGCGAGGTTTCACATTTATTGTGCTTTACAACACGTGATAGATCATGACAATTTGAAAAGCCTCAAAGGACATTCCATCTCAAAGCCTCATTATTTCAATGAAAACAACTATTCCTATTGAAAAGAGAGAATTACTATTTATCTTCATTCTGTAGATATCAAAATTTGGCAAGCTATCAAAGTTGGAGCTACACCTCTTACTATTGACGATGTAGCAGTGTGGACTGATGCTGACAAAAGAAATGTAGAGATGAATGCCAAAGTAAAACATTATCTTATTTGTACACAATTCCAAAAGAGTATGAAAATACTATTCTACAGCAAAGGAATTATGAGACAAACTTCAAGTTACTTTTGAAGGAATGAATGAGGTAAAGAAATGTAGAATAAGTCTATTAGTGCATCAATACGAAAATATTGTATGCAATATGAAGAAACTATAGACGAATTCTTTGAATGATTCAATAACATCATCACAACCTTAAAGAACTTGGGAAAGATATATCACAATGATGAGCTTGTAACAAAGACTCTAAGGTCACTACCAAAGGAATGAAGACCTAAGGTGACATCTCTAGAAATTACAAAGGATCTCAACATTATTTCACTCGACTAGTTAAGAAGAAATTTGATGATCCATGAAGTCGAGCTTAGGTGAGATGAAAGATCCTCATATAAAAGAGTAATGGCACTAAAAGCAGCTGATGAATCAAATCCATCAAATGGTGACGAAAGCAACATTGAGTTGCAAGTAGATGGAGATCATGAATTTAATTTCATGGTTACTTCTACAAAAAGAAACTAACAAAAAAAGAAGAAAACAAGAAAACTGAAAATAATAAGTTCCTATCAAAAGGTAGTAGTAGTAGTAGCAACACACAAAACAATCAAATCATATGTTATCACTATAAGAAACCTAGACATATAAGACCATAATGCCCTCTTATTCAAAAGGACAAAACAGAGAACAGAAAACCCAAAAAGTAAGGTAAGACTGTAGCTTGGTCAGATGAAGATTTTGAAAACTTAGAAGAAGAAGAGCCTGAAGAAGTCAGCAACATTTGTTTTATGTTGAATCAGGAGATGATAAGGTATATTATTCTAACTCTGATATTGAAATAGATGAATTAAGATATGCATATCATGAACTGTATCATTAGTATACAAAATTAATAGTGTAGTATTTAAAAAATGGTTGAGAAGTTCAACAAAAATGATGCTTCCTTAAAGAATAAGATTAAATTATTATAATCTGCGAATAAAAATTTGTTGTCTAAAAATAGGTCTCTTGAAAATAATAATAAACAAAAAGTTTCTAAAAAGGAATATTTGGAACAAAAGGTAAGTCAATTAGAGAATGCATTGTTTGAGAACGATTATGATAAGATAAAATGATTAGAAGAAAAAGTTGATGCCCTAGAACTTAAGAAAGAGAAAGTGGCTAGAAAACTCATTTTTCTAGAAAAAGATCTTGCAAATTTTGTTGATGGAAGGAATAATCTCGATGCATTACTTGGGAATGGTAAAGGTGTTTTTAATAAGGCTGGAATAGGATATAATGAAAATAATAATATTAGGTCATACAATAACTTCTTTGTTAAATTCTGGAGTAGCTATAGCCAAAATAGTAGGAACCTAATAAATGACAAAAATTATAGCAACTCTCATTCATCTATTTTGTACTCTTAATGTGGTAGACATTGTCATATTAGTCATTCCTGTAACTTTTGGAGAATAAAGAAATTATCTCAAAATGTATGCTTGGAGACCAAAAGGTCAAACTACTAACCTGGAAGGGCCTAGAAAAATTTGGTACGTAACATAAGATAATACATTATGCAGATATGTTTCAGAATGGAGACTAGAGAAAATCAATAGATAGATGGTAATAGTTGTTCGAGACACATGATAAGTAAAATATCACATTTCAACTATATTGAAAGGAAAGATGGAGGTAATGTTGTCTTTGTTAACAAAAACAAGGCAAAAGTCACTGGAATTGGTAAAATTGGTGACTCTGATTCTGCTTCTATTGACAACATTCTTTATGTTGATTGATTGAGACATAACTTGTTAAGTGTAAGTCAATTATGTGATAAGGGCTATAGAGTCACTTTCTATGAATCCCATTGTGAAACCTAGAAATCAAAATATACATTGTGCTTAATTGGAAGACATGCCTTCACAAAATCTTAGGTTCTTTGTTTCACTAGAAAACGATTCATTTATTTGGTGTAGAAGATTTGGACATGCTAGTATGAGCATTTTATCAAAATTATCCAAAAATGAGTTAGTAAGAGGACTACTGAACTTGAAGTTTGAGAATAATCATGTTTGTGAAGCTTGTTTAAAAGGAAAACAAACTAGAAATAACTTTCCTCCTACTATTGTTTCTACCAACCAACCACTTGAACTTATACATATGGATTTATTTCGTCCTACTAGTACTCAGAGCTTTGGTGTTAGACACTTTGGTTTTGTTATAGTAGATGTTTATTTTAGATTTACATGTATTTTCTACCAAATAAGGATGATACTTTTGAAGTTTTTGAAAAATTTTACAGAGTAATTAAAATTGAGAAAGGATACTGCATTGCATCAATACAGAGCGATCATGGAGGAGAATTTGATAACAAAAAATTTGAAGATTTTTGTAATGAAAATGGTATGACTTGTAAGTTTTCATGCCCAAGGACTCCTTAGCAAAATGAACTTGTTGAGATAAAGAATATGACTCTTATTGATATGGCTAAGATAATACTGTGTGAAAGTGATTTACCTCATAGTTACTAGGCAGAAGTTGTATCCACTGCTTGTTACATACCTAATAGGTGACTTATAAGACCTATTCTCAAAAAGACCCCCTATAAGTTATGGAAAGAAAGAAAACCAAATGTTGCTTACTTTCGAGCATTTGGCTGCAAGTGATTCATATTAAGTATTGGGAAAGACAATCTTGGAAAATTTGATTTGAAATTAGATGAATATATATTTCTAGGTTACATCACTCCTAGCAAAGGATTTAGAGTTTATAATAAAAGAACAAAAAGGATATAACAATTAATACATGTGGTATTTGATGAAGCACTACCCTCGACAACAAAAACTGATTCAGATGATGAAGGGCATCCTTTAGTTCACAAAAATATGACATACGCTCAAACTACATCTATAGTACCTTCGAAATCACAAGGTCAAGAAGGTCCTTTTAAAGCTAGGACAGAGCAGGCTTCTTCTCTAAGAACATCTCAACAAGAGCCTATACAACAAAGAATACCAAGAGAATGAAAAGGTCTAGATATACATCAGTACATTCTGGGAGACCCTTCTGAAAGTTTAAGAACTAGATCATCATTCATCTCATAATTAGAACCAAAGACTTTTGAAGAGGCTCTTACTAATAAAAATTGGGTTTTAGCTATGAAAGACAAACTAAATCAGTTTGATAAGAATAAAGTTTGGAATCTAGTTCCTTATCCATAAACAAGTCAGTCATTGGAACTCGCTAGATATTTCAAAACAAACTTAACAAAAATGGTAAGGTGGTAAGAAACAAAGCTAAATTTATAGCTTAAGGTTATAATCAATAAGAATGTGTTGACTTTGATAAGACTTATGCATCTGATGTTAGATTAGAATCAATTAAAATTTTACTTGCTTTTTCATGTTATACAAATTTCAAATTATTCCAAATGAATGTCAAAAGTGCCTTCTTAAATGGATATATTAACGAAGAAGTGTTTGTTAAGCAACCTATAGGTTTTCAAGGCATCCTAATTACGTGATGAAGTTAACTAAAGCTTTGTATGGTGTAAAGTAGTCTCCTCGAGCATGGTATGATAGGTTAAGTAACTTTCTTCTTGAAGATAACTTTGGGCGAAGAAAGGTAGATAAAACCTTATTTATTAAGGAAAAAAAAGAATAATTTGATCATAGTGAAAATAGATGTTGATGACATAATATTTAGTGCTACTAATCCATCATTTTATGAATAATTCTCAGCCTTAATGCAAGAGGAGTTTAAAATGAGTGTGAAGGGAGAACTATCTTTCTTTCTTGGGTTGCAAATTAGGTAGATAGAAAAAGGAATCTTCATCAGTCAAGACAAATACACAAAAGAACTTATCAAGAAATATCATTTTGAGAATGTCAAACCGATGGGTACTTCTATGTATACTGGAACTAAACATGATAAAGATGAAGAAGGCAAGACTACAGATGAAACAAAATACAAAGGAATGATTAGATCACTTCTATATTTTACAAGCTCAAAATCAGATATTATACTTAGTGTGTGTCTTTGCGCACACTTTCAATCAAATACAAAAGAAAGCCACCTACAAGAAGTTAAGAGGATCTTTCATTATCTTCTCAGAACTATGCGTTTTGGATTATAGTATCCAAAAACTAGTTCTTTTAACATAGTTGGTTATTGTGATGCATATTATACAGGTGATAAAGTTAATAGAAAAAGTACAGGTGGTCATTGTCAATTTCTTGAAGGATGTCTAGTTTCTTGGTCTTGTAAGAAACAAAATTGCACAACACTTTAAACAACTGAAGTAGAATATATAGTAGCTGCCAACTGTTATGCTCAAATCTTATGGATGAAACATCAACTCCAAGATTTTTTCTAAACTTTGATCATATTCCTATATTATGTGACAATATAAGTGCAATCATTCTTTTTAAAAATCATGTGCATCATTCTAGGACTAAGCATATAGACATCAAACATCACTTTCTTAGAGATCATATTTTTCAAGGAACCGTTCTTTTGCATGTTAAAATTGAAAATCAAGTAGTTGATATCTTTACTAAGCCACTTTCTAAAGATAGATTTTGTTTATTAAGAAACGAATTTGGTATCTGCAGATTATCTGACATTTCATTCTGTTTCAAAATATTATGCTACTTCCTTTTATAGATATTGGCATGCTCCTTCTAATTCACTCTTTAGTAGGCTCCTCTTAGTTTAATAGGCTAGAGTAAACATTTCTTAAAAATGTAGTTATTAAATAGTGTCATTTCAGCTTTTAAAACATGCACGCGTCGCTCTGACATCTTTCCATATATGACTGGTAAAAGATACGCAAACGATCACACCTCCTCTAATAGTGTGTATGATTATTCATCTTCACAGGAAGTCAATGCTCAAGAATTGTTTAGTATATCCTGAAGAGGTTTCCTCCTTTTACTTATCTACATCGTTCTCAGTAAGGCCGCTTTTCCTCTCTGCAACCTAACTCTCTATTTCTGCACAAATCTCCTAAATCTCACTTACTTACTTGAAATGACACAAACAAAGTCCAAGGGATAAAAGAAAACCTTGACTCTGACTACCAACCATGGCAAAACTCTTCGCCATGAATACGAGTCTAAAACTCTTATTTTTGAATCTTCTTCTCTGTCACTAATAATAGGATCACTAAACACCCGTTTTGAACCTATTTCTGTGACCTCTATCAAAAAGCCCCAAGTTCTAAAAGCATCCACTCAGGAGACTCCAAACGAGAGAAAGAGAAAGATTTTGGCAATGTTGTTTCTTCCTGAAGAATTAGATTCTGATTCATCTTCCAAACATAATGAATCAAAAATCAAGTAGCAATATATCTCTAACTTTGGTAAAGGAGGTTCTGATGGAACCCTAGCCCATCAGAAGAAGAAAAAGAAGCAAAAGAAGAAAAAGAAGAAGAAAAAGAAGAAAAAAGAAAAAGAAGAAGAAGAAAAAGAAAAAGAAGAAGAAGAAGAATAAAAATCTTTTAGTGAGGGTGGTTAACGAGAAAAGTAAGATTCCATTCTTCTTCACTTTCACTACCTACTCTCACTCTACCTACTCTTCCTTTCAAAACTTCCGCACCACCACCAGCAACCACACCTTAACTTGGTTCCATAAGAAAAGCATTGCCTGAAGCACACTAGATCGTTAATGATGATTATTCAGATGACAAACTAGTTAGGCTATGTTTGGTTGGACGTAAGGTTTTTAATGAAATGAAATTGTATGGTTTATAATGGAAAGGAATGTAAATGGATGTAATATTAGAAACTTGTTGTTTAGGAGGGATGGAAGGGTTCACAATTTAATATAGTGAAATGGTGTTTGGAAGAAGGGTTTGTAATGTAATATAGTGAAATGTTATTTATCATTTTACATTCCATCCTAAACCCCACAAATTGGAAGTAACTTATTTTTACTGCTTAGGATGGAATGGGATGTAATGTGAAAACCTCACTTTCTATCTTATTCCATTCCATTCCATTATAAATCTTCCTCCCAAATGATGGAATAATATTACATTCTATTAATAACAACTCAACAAAACATAGTCTTAGTCTAATATGACGTTTGCGAACTAGAGGGAGTGTTAAAAAGTAGGCTAAAAAATTATTGAAAAAGAAAAAAGCCCTGACATTGAACCGAAAGAAGAAGAAAAATATCAAAAGAGAAAAAGGGAAGAAATAAGAAAAGGCAAAGTGCCTATGGTTGAAGATAATATTGAGGACCTTGTTGTTAATGAGCTAGTTTATGAAGAAGCCCTGTTTGGAGAAATTTCAAAAGCTAGGAGGTCAAAATCAAAGAAACAAAAAAAAGGAATGCCTTCAACACCGGTCAAGTTATTCCAGGCAAAGAAAGCTGAAGCAATACAAAATGTGCTACAAGAAGTGAAAGGTGGTTGTTGGACACATTTTGCCTCCTCTCCTATTCAATGACATTGGTATTCCCATCTCTTCTTATTTTTTTTATTGATTAGGAAGATTTTTTAAATTTGAATGAGACAGTGTGTGATGATTTAGTTAGATCTTTTTACACTCACACAAGAAAAGATGAAATTGATGGAGTTTGAAATTTTGGTTACTAAGGAAATCTTGGGGAACGTACTGAATATAATTCCCATAGGCAAATCTAACCCTTCTTTTCATAAATGGGACATTACTGATCTTGACGTGGGGGAAGTTGTAATTTTTATTTGCATGCACATTGAGAATATTTATGAAAGGAGACCTTGGTGTATATATTTTGACCTACTACATGATGGCTTGCATCGATATTAACTAGTTCAATCTTTCTAAGGAGTAGTTTAGTGGAAATATGTAGTCTCCTAGGCACATATGTTGCGTATAATCTACTAAAGGGAAATATATAAACCTCTCAGCAATGATCATGCAATTTATGGTGGATAAGGGAAGTCATAAGAATACCACTGGTGGTCTGCCTTATCGAATACTACTCACCTAGATTTTTTATCATTATGAAGTGTCTTTTGACAATCTGGATTAGTATGAACCTACCAAGTTTTATTCGTCTATTCCCTATCAATTTAGATATAAGCCAAAAGATAATGTGTTGGTAGAGAAGAAAATAGAAAGAGTAGCAGAGGTCTTAGGTCATGCTCTAAAGAAATTAGCCCCTATCACAGTTCAGAACATAAATGATCTGATCCTTCAACAACAGCTGAGAGATATTCAATCAAGTCAAGATCAAATGCGTTGCCAGATCGACAGTATACAGAATCAACTTATTGACATGCAGATTCTTCAACAAAATTTTTTTGAGTCTCTTAAATGATGATATACTCCTCTTAAATTTTTCTCCTACTATTTTTTGGGATTATACCTCTGTCTGACTTCTCCTTTTGATAATGACAAAGGGGGAGAGTTAAGAGTTTATGATATATTTTATTAATATATTAGCATGATTTTGATTTTGCATGATGAAATACTAATATGTGATATATTTTGCTAACTGTTGAAATAATGTTGAGTTGAATATGTGAAATTCATATGCTATGATTGCATCCAAGTTATATTTTTAAAAAATAGGCTCCTTTCTTAGCAATTGTAAGAACCTTCTAATCACAGTTACAAGTGAAGACTTATAAAGAATACATAAATATAGTTGTTATTGCTTGTCATCATCAAAAAGGGGGAGGTTATTAGTTTAAGGTTTTATATTAATGATTTTGATGATAACTTTATAATATTTCAAAATTCAAAATTGGATTATTTCCATTTATTCGAATAGGTAACACTATAGCTTTTGCAAAAGAATGTTTCCTTTCTTACTGGATCCCTCTTAATGAACTTACCTTATTAAAAATGATTCCACAATATCCAAAAGGATCTTACCAACCATATAATTCGCTAATCATCTCCAAGAAATTGTCAAAATTATTTCTTAATGTCTGGGTACTAGAAGATTCCAACACAGATGATATTAAAGATCCTTTAAACTCAAAATCAACTCAAAATATAAATGGAGCAATGACTAGTCAAAGAAAATGTCTATTTAAGTAAGAGTCACTGCATTTATGAACAAGTCAGATTTTTGAAATACTTTAGCAGCATCAATATTCTCAAAAGTCATATCTTTGTCAAACTCCTTATGCCTTAGAAAATGAATAACACTCTTTTGAGATAATATTCTTTAAAGCTTATATTAAGAAAACCTTATATTCATTGTTGTGAAGAGATTGTCAAGGCTTGTTAAATACTATGAGTGTGGAAAGTTGGAGAACCTTGAAAAATATGTAAATGTGAGCTTGGAGAGGCTCGCCAAAATTTACTACTTGGAGTTTTTATAGTGAAATACTCAAGTTAGATACTTAGGGACTGGACGTAGGCTTCGTTATAAGCCGAACTAGTATAAATCGACTGTGTTACTCTCTCTCTTAACTTTTAAATTTCTGCATTATAGTTTTTGTGTTTAAATTTGAAAGAGGCTCCTTACTTTTAGAATGAGCTCCGTCTATTTTAATATTGCAAGAAGTTTCTTATGTTTTAAAATTTTATAGGCTCTTTTTATTAATAGGCTACTTTCGTTTTGAATGCAGGCTCCTCTTGTTTTGAAAGTTAATAGGCTCCTTTGTTTTAAACATTAACATGCTCCTTTTGTTTTGAAAGTTAATAGGCTCCTTTTGATTTGAAAGTTAACAAGATCCTTTCCTTTTGAAAGTTAACAGACTCCTTTCATTTTAAACTTTAACAAGCTCCTTTTGTTTACAGACCATTTTGTTGAAATAACAAGTTCTTATCTTTTATACGAATTGATAGTAAATTGTTTTTTAAATCATACACAATTCACCGCCTCTTGCGTGTGTTTGCTTTATCACTTATTTGTATTAATTCCACATGTGGAGTTTAAAAACAATGTGATATTCTAGTTGTACCATTCCATTTATTCCAATTATGTTTTTTTAACCAAAATGTGATATTCCAATTATGCTACAAAATTATAAATTTTTATATGTAAGTAAACGAAGATGGATGGGGGAATGGAAATTTGGCTATGTTTTATGGTGGAAATTTTATCTATAGAGAAAATGATGAATTTACGGGTAGAAATATTAAAAGTTGGGGCATTGAAATTGATAGGTTTTGTTATTGAAACACTGAGAGGATGCTTACGTAAGATGTCAAAGGTCTAAAAGCAAATAGGTTTATGTATAGGATGCAAGGAACTAGTTTAAAAAAATGGTTTGATGTAGGTGGATAAGAGTGATGCTTGTATGATGGAGATATATAAGCTAATTACAAAATATAAAATGATAGAGATCCAGGTTGATTACAAATCCTATTTGTCACATTTACAACAATATTTTGATGGTGATTTTATGGTGGAGTTATTACTAGGATTAAGATAATGTCCCTATGAATGTCACTCAATATATTGTCATACAATCCCCGAATGAAGATTTGGATGAACAAGAAGATGTATGTAACGTCCTGTTTCCATCCTAAGGGTTAGAACCCTAGATTTCTGTAATTCAAAAATAACAATAAGCGATTAGAAAAAAATACATTTCATGCTCATGCATAATGTTAGCATACACACAAGTGAATTTGATTATTGCACACATTACAATGAATTATTCGTGCACTCATTTGACATTTTTTGGGTATAGATGTCTGTTTTAATGCGATTATAATGTGAATTATGGATTATGTCTCTTAAAAATTGAGTTGGAGCGTATAAGTAGTGAATTAGAATTTTTGGTGAAATATGAGAATTTTATGGAATTTAAGGGTATTTTTGGACCAGGAAAAATGCCAAGTGGCAGAATAATTGATGAATTTCAAATGGTAATGAAAATTTTGATAAATAACTTTAGGATTTATTGATAAGTGTCAATGAAAATTGGGAGATAATTGGATTCGAATTTAGAGATAAATAGACTAGATATTAAAAGGTGGTCAAATGGAGACCGCAATAAAATGGCAAGTGGCAAGTGATAAGTGTCACAACGCTTGCCACTTACCACTCACGATATTTTCTTCTTTGAAAGACCAACATCCTTGTCTTTCACCCATAATTTTCATTACTTATGCTTGCTTCTTCATTTTCTTCATGTTTTTGTCTTCATCTACAACACTATCTTCTCCTAAGCATTAACGGTAAACCTTGCTCTCATCCTTCACTTGTTACTTCCATTTTTGTTATCTTTATTATCTTACCACTAGAAAACCTAACCTACTTCACCTCCATGTGGATGACTGTGAGATGCATGGAAAGCTAGGGTTTCATGGAAATTTTGAAGATTTTGAAGCTAAATCAAGTAAGTTATGTTTTAATCATCATGGGTAGTGTTAAATGAAACTAATATGATGAGTAATCAGAGATTGATGACTTGATCATGAAATTTATATGGGTGAGTCGCGAGTGATGAAATGTATATATAAATTTCTTACTTTTGTATATGTGATGATTAATGATTCATAAATTGTTATGGAGATGTGATTATGTCCTATTTTTGTGTTGTTAAAGAAGGTAGTAAATTGATGAATGAATGGATATTTTCATGTTTTGTTTTTAATGTATAAAAACATGGATCATTGGTTATTTTAGAAATGGATTGGATTGAGTATTAAAGTTAAAGAAAAGGCAAGTGTAGTGTCCTGAAAAGAGAAGGATTAGGATGGAAGTTTAGAGATAAAGTGATAATGGTGTTTAAAGTGTGCTGGAATATGTTAGCTATAACATTTCCATTGGATATGTATCGGTATTTTATCTATGAATTGATTTGTAGATATCCAAATGGGATGATTTTTAAATTGGATTAAATTAGAGATATATGGATACATTTTCCATGAAGACATAGAACTCAAATTCTATCTTTAAGAGTTTTAAAATTTGACTTGAAGTTGAGTACTGGTGCAGTAAATTGATGGATGAATGCATGTGTTTGTGTTCTATTTTGAGAGTATGAAAAACCATGAATGATGAGTCGTTAGGTAGATGTTATGAGTTGTGAATTAAAAGTATAATGAAAGTGAAAGTTATGTTAACCAAGATGTTGGGTTATGCTCTCGAAGGTGATAGTTATAAGTGAAATGAAAGTGGAAATGAAGATGAATATGTGCAAAAAGTTGATGAAGAATACATACATACATACATATACACACACACACACACACACACACACATATATATATGTTTTTAATGTTCATCATCAATCACGGACTATAATTTGTTTATGAATGATATTGAGTTGAAATGGAGTTAAGAATGATGTGGAAATGATGAATAATTAAACTAGAAATGATAGACCAAGCATAAGGTTGTGAATGTAGTAAGTAAAGAGTTAAAAATATGGAAAATAAGGATACAATTGGATAGGTTTTGGGACAAGAGACATAACTTTATTGTGGATCTCAAATTGAGATCATTTAAGAATGCTTTCAAAGAGGACTTCGAGTTCTGCAGCTTTTATGAAGACATCGAGGAGAGATTTTTCTATCTAAATGGTCAAATTTTAACATTTCTATAAATGACTCGTAAAGGTCCGCTCAACGGAAATTCAGTATCTATTTGGACTTAAATTAGGCTTAAAAGAAGCTTGAATTGAACCTAGAATGATGCTTAGATTAAGTGATTAAATGTGTGATATGCTTGAAGTGATAATGGAGGTTATAACTTAGTGAATGAATTGATGACATCAAAGTACAAAAGGCATGAGTATAATGGGAATAAACATGTTCATATGAATGTAGTTATGATTCAAAGGAGTTGAGTAATATGTATTAAGTAAATGTGATAAATGGGTATTATGAGAGCATATAATGTTAGAAAAGGAATGACAAGAAATTGAGTTATGATATTAGAATAACTAAGTGTTCTTATGGTGTGAGCTTAAGAATAACCTAGACATATACAAAGAATAAGGATTGAATGTTGAACTTAGAATGATCATGTACAAATGAAGTGTAAACCTAAGTTCAATTAGATGCATATGATTTATGAAATGTGAATGAACATAAGATGTGAATTTAGGTAATATACTTGGGACTGTCATTGAGCATGCATTATACACAAAACATGTACATATGTATGTGATTGAGTATTCATAAGATTGTGGAATTAATAATGTGTGTGCAATGTGTGTATTACATAATGTTGATATGCAGGATAAAATGTTTGCTTCCAAATGTTTCCGAATCATGGAAGCTAATGCTAATCTGGAGTATACTATGAGTCAACTTAGATGGTCTTACTTGAAATGATTGTTCTGTTTAAATTCTGTATTAAATGATTATGTGAATGTGACTGTACTGATTTCGAACATTAAATGTCTGAGGCATTTGATGCATGAATAATATTAGAAGTGCTCTTTGAATGTGAGTCAGACTGATTATATGTTTTCTCAACTTAAATGTTAAATGTCGGACCAAGGTTTGATGACATGTGAAAGTGAATGTGTAAAGTGAACTAAAGTGACTGATTGATCTTATGTGATTGATGCATTTTATTATATGAATGCATGATAATGTAAAGGTTGTTGTGACTGGAGTAGCCATTGAGAAAGAGTTTAAAGCTCAGAAAGTGAAAAAGAGCTAAAAGCTCATAAAGTGATTAAGAGCCAAAGGCTCATTATATACAATGATCCTTATATCCCCAATGGACAAGGGACAGTTATTAATGAGCCCACTATCCACAATAGATACAAGATAGTTACAAGCACTTGGTCACAATAATAATAAAGGAAAGTGAGTCTCATGAGCATTGCATAGACATTTAATATGTATGTTTGAGCGATTGAACTGTATTGTTGAATTGTGCTGAATGAGAAATGTGAAAATTGTGAACAAAAGAGTTTTGTGAAACTATTTCTTGATAAATAAAATGATGTAAATTATGTGATTATATGAATTGACGTGTTTTGTGATTGGGTGAGCTATTGAGAATGGTCTACCCACTGAGTTCGCAAAACCTATCCCAAAATTGCAACATTGTTTTTCAGGCTTAGAGAAGATCTCCAGTTAGACAAATTGGAGTCTAGCCACTGGATTTAAGTAAGGGATAGAGAGCGGGATCAGTTCACTTTTGCACTTGTATTTTTTTATTTTATATCAAATTGTGTATTCTACAATTATTGTATCATGTGTATTTGAATAATTCTGTTTGTGATAACTTTCCAAATTGTAGATGTTTATAATGAGATTGATCAATGAGTGTAGTAACACTTGTGAATGAAAATGTTTACGAATAAAGTGGACTCAATTTTTTTATTGATTTTCCACTTATGTGTGTGCTATTTTGAAAAAAAATTGTAATAAGTTTGATTGACTGACTATTCTAGCATGCCACTCTCATAGAGTATGTTCTCGAATACCGTCAGTATGTTCGAGGATATGCCTTATGAGAGCAGGGTGCTACAATTTGGTACCAAAGCCTAGATTTAGTGTCTTACATAGGCGTTTTTCAAAATATATGTCAAGTTACATGCATTTTAGTCATGTCATAGCAGGCAGTAGCAACTAATCCCCAGTAGTCGCATTTACATGAGTTATAAGCATGAATATTTGTTAAGAGTTTGAGCTGATAGAAATTGTGAGAAGAATGATGATCTATCAGAATGTGAGAAAATGAAACTTCGTGGATATCTAGAAATGACAAATAGTATATGGTTAGATATGACAGATAAAGATTCAATGCTATTGTATTGGTAGATGTATTATTAAATATGACATTAATATTATACTGTGGTGATATATCCTTGAATTTGAAATAGATGTGAATACATTATCGTGGACTGATTAAGGAACGTAGTGATATAAATATGAATGACGAGATTCAAAGTGTACAAGCCAAGTTGAAAGAAAATAATATTTTCTATGACCTTAAGAGGTTGAACTTGGACTTGAAATGATTGTTTGATAAATGTGATAAGAGTTATGATTTAGCATAAGAATATGTCTGTGAAACTGAGATCAGAATTTCTGGATGATTATGTATCTATAATTTCAAATTGATTGTGAACATATGTATGTATGATGATATAATAGTAATTGGAAGGTGAGATAATGATAGCAATATATGTAAAAGTTGTCAAGGTTAAGTTGATTTGTTATTATGAGTACATATCTGATAATGGGATCACCATGATAAGTGAGAATATTGAGCACATATGTATTATATGTGTGGAGATGAAATAGGAAGGAATCTTCTCCTAAACATTAACGTTAAACCTTGCTCTCATCCTTCACTTACTACTTCCATTTTTGTTATCTTCATCATCTTCCCACTAGAAAATCTATCCTACTCCACTTCCATGTGGATAACTGTGAGATGCATAGAAAGCTAGGGTTTTTTCTTTGGAAATTTTGAAGATGTTAAAGCTACATCAAGTCAGTTATGCTTTAATCATTATGGGTAGTGTTAAATGAAACTAATATGATGAGAAATTTGAGATTGAAGACTTGATCATGAAATTTATATGGGTGAGTCATGAGCGATGAAATGTATATATAAATGTCTTGCTTTTGTATATGATGATTAATGATTCATAAGTTGTTATAGAGATGTGATTATGTCTTATTTTTGTGTTATCAAAGAAGGTAGTAAATTGATGAATGAATGGATATCTTCATGTTCTGTTTTGATGTACAAAAAACTTGGATCATTATTTGTTTTAGAAACACATTGGATTGAGTATTGAAGTTAAAGAAAAGGTAAGTGTAGTATCTTGGAAAGAGAAGAACTATGATGGAAGTTTAGAGATAAAATGATAATGGTGTTTAAAGTGTGCTGGAATATGATAGCTATAACATTTCAATTGGATATGCGTTGGCATTTTAGCTATGAATTGATCTGTAGATATCCAAATGGGATGATTTTTATTTTGGATTAAATTAGAGACATATGGATACATTTTTCATGAAGACATCAAATTCAAATTTTGTCTTTAAGAGTTTTAAAATTTGACTTGAATTATAGTACTGGGTGTAGTAAATTGACGGATGAATACATGTGTTTATGTTTTGTTTTAAGAGTATGAAAACCATGAATTATAAGTTGTTATGTAGATGTTATGAGTTGTCAATTAAAATTATAATGAAAGTGAAAGTTATGTTAACTAAGATGTTGAGTTATGTTCCTGAAATGAGATGAGTTAAGGTGATAGTTAGAAGTGAAATAAAAGTGGAAATGAGATGAAAATATGTAGAAAGTTGATGAAGATATATATAGAGCGTTCGTGATTAATTATGGACTATAATTTGTTTATAGATAATATTTAGTTGAAATGGAGTTAAGAATGATGGGGAATGATCAATAATCAAACTAGAAATGATAGACCAAACATAAGGTAGTGAATGTAGTAAGTAAAGAGTTAGAAATATGGAAAATAAGGATACAATTGGATAGGTTTTTGGATAAGAGGCATAACTTTTGTTGTGGATCTTGTATTAAGATCATTTAAGTATGCTTTCGAAGAGGACTTTGAGTTTTACAATTTCTATGAGACCCCGAGGATAGACTTTGCTTTCTAAAGGGTCAAAATATAACATTTCGATAAGTGACCCGTAAAGGTTCGCTCAGTAGACATTCATTGTCTATTTGGACTTAAATTAGGCTTAAATGGAGCTTGAATTGAACCTAGAATGATGCTTGGATTAAGTGATTAAATGTGTGATATGTTTGAATTGATAATGGAGGTTATAACTTAGTGAATGAATTGATGATATCAAAGTACCAAAGGCATAAGTATAATGGGAATGAACATGTTCGTATGATTGTAGTTATGATTCAAAGGAGTTGAGTAATATGTATTAAGTAAATGTGAATGAGAAATGGGTATTATGAGAGCATATAATGTTAGAAAAGGAATGAAGTGAAATTGAGTTATGATATTAGGATAACCAAGTGTTTTTGAGGTGTAAGCCTAAAAATAACCTAAACACATACAAAGAATAAGGATTGAATGTTGAACTTATAATGATTATATACAAATAAAGTGTAAACCTAAGTTCAATTATACGCATATGATTTATGAAGTGTGAATAAACATAAGATGTGAATTTAGGTAATATACCCGAGCTTGTCATTGAGCATGCATTATACATAACACATATACATATGTACGTGATTGAGTATTTATAAGATTGTGTAATTAATAATGTGTGTGCAATATGTGTATTGCATAATATGTAGGATAAAATGTTTACTTCCAGAGGTTTCCGGATCATGGAATCTAATGCTAATCTGGAGCATATTGTAAGTCGAGTTAGATGGTCTTTCTTTAAATGATTGTTCTGTTTAAATTCTATATTAAATGATTATGTAAATGCGATTGTATTGATTTTGGACATTGAATGTTCGAGACGTTTGATGCACGAATAATATTGGAAGTGCTCTTTGAATATGAATTGGACTGACTATATGTTTTCTAAACTTAAATGTTGAATGATAGATCAAGGTTCGATGACATGTGAAAGTGTATGTGTAAAGTGAAATAAAGTGACTGATTGATATTGTGTGATTTATGCGTTTCATTACATGAATGCATGATAATGCAAAGGCTGTTGTGACCGGAGTAGCCACCGAGAAAGAGCATAATGCTCAGAAAGTGAAAAGGAGCTTAAAGGTCAGAAAGTGATTAAGATCCAAAGGCTCACTATGTACAATGATCCCTGTATCCCTAATAGATAAGGGACAATTATTAATGAGCCCGATATCCACAATGGATACGAGACAGTTACAGACACTCGGTCACAATAATAATAAAAGAAAGTGAGTCTCATGAGCATTGTATATACATTTAACATGTATGTTTGAGCAATTGAAGTGTATTGTTGAGTTGTGTTGAATGGGAAATGTGAAAATTGTGAACAAAAGAGTTTTGTAACGCTACTTCTTGATAAATAAAATGATGTTAATCATGTGATTATATGAATTGACTTATTATACGATTGGGTGAGCCATCGAGGATGGTCCACTCACTGAGTTCACAAAACTCACCCCAAAATTGCAACATGATTTTTCGGGCTTAGTGAAGATTTCCAGTTAGACAAATTAGAGTCTATCCACTGCATTTGAGTAAGAGATAGAGGTCGGGATTAGTTCGCACCTGTATTCATATTTCTTTATTTTTTTTATCAAATTGTGTATTCTGCAATTTTTGTATCATATGTATTTGAATAATTCTGTTTGTAATAACTTTCCAATTTAGAAATGTTTATAAATGAGATTGATAAATGAGTGTAGTAACACTTGTGAATGAAAATGCTTATGAGTAAAGTGGGCCTGATTTGTTTATTGATTTTTCGTATATGTGTGTGTTGTTTTGAAAAAATTGTAATAAGTTTGATTGATTAACTGTTCCAACATGTCACCCTCGTAGAGTATGTTCTCAAATACCCTCGGTATGTTCGAGGATATGCCCTATGAGAGTGGGGTGCAACAATGTAGGTGTAAGTGGAAGTGAAGTTGATATAAATGAATAGGAAGAGAATTTATTTATTGATGTAAGGATTATAGAGGGGTTTGATTTAGATTAGATGATGAAAAGATGGAATTATCTAAGGATTTAGTTGTTTTATTTAAAAGGGGACAATTAAAGAAAAAATCGAGAGTTATATTTGCAAAATCTAACAAAAAAAGGAAAGTTAAAGAAGAAAATGTAGCAGATGATGGAGATGATAATGATGGGAATGATATAAGATGAAATTATGACAAATTACTTTGAATTAGATGACAATTTTAGCTTAAAGAAGGTGGTTCAAATGTGGATAAGGGGTTAAGACATAAATCAAATGCTTGTAGATTCAACCCTCATAAAAAAAGGATTGAGATTGATTTTGCTATGTTGTTTGATGATCCTAACCAATTCAAGAAAGCACTACATAAGGTAGTTGTTAATGAAGTAAAGGAGTTTATTTTTAACGAAGAATACAAAACAATTTATGAGAACCAAATATGTCTGTAAATACTACAAATGGTATATTTTGGTGAGCTTGGTGAAAGATTTAAATAGTTTTCAAGTGAATATTCTCAAAATTTATAGAAATTTTAGATTTAGGCTTCATTAATGTTATGGACTGACTATTTACATATATCTATGTAGCTTCAATAAACTTAAGGAACTTTGTTAAGAAGGATTTGATAGTCAATGTTGGTTATAGTGTTTGTTATAGTGCTAGGAAGTTGATGAAAGAGGAAGTGCAAGGAGGTGTAAAGGTAGAATATAGCAAGTTGTGGGATTATAAGGAAGAATTATTAAGTCTAAATTTAGTTTGAGAATTTAATTAATTGTTGCAAGGTCATCACTTGAAAATGATTTATAACCATCATTTGATAGAATATATATTTATTTTGAATGTTTTAAGAAGGGCTTTTTAGCTAAACGTAGAAGGTTGATAGGAGTAGATGGTTGCTTTCTTAAAAGGATTGTAAAAAATGATTTATGATAAAAGTTAGAAGAGAATGACAATAATAATATGTTTCATGTGGCATGGACTGTGGTTCATATTGAAATGACAAAAACTTGAAATTATTTTTTAGGGTTATTAAAGAAGGACTTGGATCTAAAAGATGGAGATGGATGGATAGTGATTTCTGATCACTAAAATGTATACTATGAACTTTATTTTCTTTCATAACATATACATTATAAAAATTTTTCAAATAAATTTATATAGGGTCTTATAGAGGCACTTGGTAGGTAGCTCTTAAGAGCTGAAGTAATGTTTTGTGCAACACATGTTTGCCAATTGGAGAAATAGAAATCACAACGCAATCAAATTGGAAAGACTATTTTGATAATATTGTAAGTCTTCTAATAAACCTAAATAATTTTTTATTTAGAGGAGTTTGTTGGAGTTATGTAAATATAGTACCTTGGAAAGCAAGTATATTTACATATAACCTAATCTTCTTTTACTTTTGTAATGAAAATATTTATTATTAATAAAACAAAAGAGTTTGGTTTTATTTGTATGAGTATTATATAACTAGTCATAAGGTATCAAGATTCTTTTGTAAGTAATAT
>JANVCQ010000231.1:18243002-18260796 GCA_025531925.1 Erythroxylum plowmanianum
CCAGAATTAGTGTGATTGAGCTGAACTTGAGGTGGAGGCCAAGCTGATTGGGGAAGAGAAATCGAAAACCAATCTCCGCCCTCGCTGCCCTCATCACCGCCGCTAATTGCTCCTCCAGCTACTTCGCCTCCTTCGATGTGTCCTTCATGCTGCTCAACTTCTCCCTTATTGCCGCATCTCTCTCGTCCATAAATTTCCCCAGTGGCGTGAACCAGATCTTGTCTGGAGTGACCATGAGGATTAGGAACTCCACCATTATGATTGGGAGAGTTAGTTTGAAGTCGAAGAGAGCGGCTTAATTTCTCTATTTCTTCGACTAGTAATGGCAGGGTGGAGGTGAAGGAGGTTGCGGTGAGGAGATAGAGGGATTTGAAGGTGGTGGATGAGAGAGCGATGAGGTGGGTTTTGCCGAATTTGGGTAGTGTGACTTGGAGCTTGTTATTGGATTTGTTGGTAATGGTCGAGAGTGAGGGAGTGGGAGTTGACTGTCTGATGAGGAGTTTGGAGAGCTGAGAGCAGAAGAAGAGAGTAAACCTTGCGTTTTCGCTTGCTGCAGAGAGAAGAAGGTAGAGAGAAAAACAGAAACGTCAAAGTATAAATCGCTTGGTAGGAAATTAAGGCGCTAGAAGAAAATTTTAAATAGCATTTCACAACGTTTTCTTCAATGAAACATCGTTATTTTTATTTCGCAACGTTTTATTCATAAAACGTCGTAGAATGTATTAAAAATCTGTGACGTTTTTATAAAACGTCGCAAAAAATTAGAACTTTTCGTGACGTTTTATTAAGAAAACATCACGAATAGTATATTATTCTTGTAGTGGATGCAGATATCATCATTCTATAGGAGATTAATCCCAATATACTAGAAGCAAATGAAGTGGAAGCCAATTTTGTCATAGAAAGAGATGAAAAATTTATGAAGGATGAATTATATGGTAATGATTATACTTCGGCCAAATATAATTGATTAGCTTATTTTTTGAGTTAGTCAATATTGTAATAACTGTAAGTGCACAATATAGTTGTAGCTAGTATCAACAGGTATGGGTCGATCCCACGAAGAGGATGAATACTAGTAATTACCCTTTCCCTATTATCTACCTAAAGATTGATTTTAGTTTTTAATAAAGAAAATAAAACTAAGCATATAAAATAAAACAAGTAACGAAATTGAACATAGAATCTAAGAAGCATTAGGAAATTATCGATATCGAGTAATTAGTATCTAGGTTTCGAATCCCTTAAACCTTAATATATTGACCTTTTATTATATAATTATTTGATGATTTATTGGACTATGGAGACTTCTATGGTATGCTAATAGCTAACCGTGAGTGTACAAACAACTAATCCTAAGATCTCTAACTGAATTACTCAGGTTAAATCTTATAGAATTTTGTTCTTGATTTATAAGTCCCTCTAATAGGTTTAACCCTAATTTGGAGAATTTATGTCATCCTATCTCTAATGTTACAATCAACTCCTTCTAATTACGGTAGATATATTCACACTAGAATTTCTCAATCTCTACGAATGAAATCAAATTATGATATGATATTCTTGAGTTATTAGAATATAAATAAAATGCCTAATTAGATGACAATATATCAAACAACCAATTTTCCACTTCTTTGGACCAAAATCACATCTAGAGAACGAGTTCCTTGTTTGGAATCACCTCCCCACATCTACACTACGACTGCTACCAACTGCCTACTTTTTCATCTTCCAAAATGTCTCTTTATAACAAAATTTAGGGTTTTGGGAAGATGCACAATCTAATGAATGGTTGTGCATCAAATTGTGCACAACCAGAATTCTCTAGATATTGCAAAAATGTATGTCCACTGGAAAGTGCACGACCTAATATTTGTTGATTCTTCATTTGACACCATGTTTTTATGTGAATTCTTCTCCTTTAAGTTCATAAAGACAAGTATCAACTATATACACACTTGAAGCAAATTAAGTATATTTTATACTATAAAAGTATAAAATATCAAGCAAAATAAATCAAATATGGGTCGTAAAATACATCAAATATCCATCTATCAAACATCCCCACACTTAAGCTTTTGTTTTTCCTCGAGCAAACTAGAATCAAAATTATAAATTTACAACATCAATCCATGATCAATCTTAATCTGTCCATTCATACTATACACTATCGTATCCTATTGAATTAAACTAACATACAATCAGAATGAAGTTGTCCTAAAATTGATTTCCTAAGTAATATTAGTAATAATCATATCAACAATCGCATTGAAATCAAAAACATATCTCTTTACACCCTCACCAAGATTTCAATTAATGCACTCAAGTATTTAGGGTGAAAGGCATTAAAACTCTTAATTAATGCATAGTAGAACTCTTACGATAGGCTCGCAA
Organism: Erythroxylum plowmanianum; assembly: GCA_025531925.1. Lineage (NCBI taxonomy): Eukaryota > Viridiplantae > Streptophyta > Magnoliopsida > Malpighiales > Erythroxylaceae > Erythroxylum > Erythroxylum plowmanianum. The sequence goes on from JANVCQ010000231.1 coordinate 18,245,397, forward strand.
CAAAATCACATCTCCACCACTTATGTACAAACTAGAAACAAAATTAAAAGGTCTTTATGTAGGTTGTAATGAGGCTTAGGTACGATATAAATGGGATAATAAAAGGGTTAAATTGAAGGAAATTTACTACATCATATAATTCAAAACTCGTTTACAAGTACACATAAGTCCTTTCATTAGAAAACTAATGGTATTATATACTTATTATTTATTTATTTATTTTATGCTTTTTTTCATACCAAACATTTAGTACCACACTTCAAGGAATATTGGACCTTTCATAAATTTCAAGTCTTAACAAAGTAGATAATATAAATAACCTTCAGGGTTTAAAAAAATAAAAAGATTTTCAAAGCAAAAATAGGATAAAGGTCAATATGTGAGTTTAATCAATGAAAAAGGCTAAGGCTAAACTTTGTTATTCCTAAATGTAAATTTTTAGGTATGGTAATTTTCAAATAAATAGGATGAAAAGAGTTGTTGATTCTATAAGCCTTTATCATATCAATGCTTCTAATTTAACACATATGGTATGAACATGGATAATAAAAGCAAGTCTAGAATTAACCTATTATGCAATAATAACACACACATGAAAGATTAACAAGAGCTTTCAAAATTTTGAAAATTTTCTCTTTAGGCTTAAAAGCTCATGGAAAAAATATTGGGTATATATATGTGTCTCAATTTTCATTCACCTTCAATAGTTCAATGATTACGAAAAATATGACTTAGAAAACTAATTTTATTATAACCATCATCCTTTTGCATACCAATTCAAGTCAATATTCAACAAGGAAATATAGCATTCATGGACAGATTCAACCAATTCAAGATATTATTTAATAAAATTTATAATTAGGAGTATAATAAGCTTGAAGAAGTCATTATAATTTATTAAACCCATCTCCACACTTAAAGTTGTACATTATCCTTAATGTACACAATATAAGCATTTATGAATAAGTGAGAGGATTAAGCTGAAACTTTCCTAAATATGACGATTTTGTTCTAATTTTGATCCATCCAATATGAAACTAACATCCTTGTAAAATATAAATGAAAATGATAAATGGAAACAAAAGAAATAATATAACAGAAAATAAAGTCATATACTAAGACGAAAGAAAACAAAAGATAATATAAAAAATGAAATAAAATTAAAACTTTTGGGTTACCTCCTATGCAATGCTTCTTTAACATCAGTAGCTTGACATAACATGCATGCTTAATATCATCCTAGATCAATAATCAGTGGCTTGCTTCCACTTTTTTCCATAAAGCGGTTTCATAGCTTGTAAACAAGCCACATATTGTAAGATAATAATAAGGACATAATTTATCAAACTAATAAATCCAATTATGAACAATAATTCCATTTTTAATGAAAAATTATTAATGAAAGAGGGAATAACAAAAGTCCCTGAATCGTTGATTCACTCAAACAACTTATCTTGGATGAAGTGGGAACCCTCCGTATTTAAGGACACTATCAACACCTCATCAGTAGTTTCCTTACTTAGTTACACCACCAGTTCTTCCTTAACTTCCTTTATCCACTCTTCTTCTTCTTCTTGGATAGAGGTCTCTGACTCATCTTCTTCAATTACCTTCTGTCACTCGTCTACTTTTCCTTCTTAGATGGAGACTTCTTCTTCTTCTGGAAGCTCTTATTGGAATGTCATTCCATTTATGAGGCCAACCATTACCTTTTCTTCACTCTTGGATTCATGTCGCTTTGCTTTCATGTCAACAAGGAGTTTCGTTAATTTATTTGTAATACTTTCTTCCTCTTCCTCTTCTTCTTCTGAGAGCTTATCTTCATTACTAAGGGTTATTTCTATTCCAAAATCATTAGGATCTGTTTCATTAGGGCTAGACAAACTCCCTATTAGTTTCTAGTTGATCGATTTGATTCAATATATTCTGTAATAGTCTTTATTTCCTGATTTCTCATATTAGATTATTAAATAGACTTAATCATCATATCTTTTAGAGTAGCAGTTACCTCCTTACCTTCTTAAAATGTATTTTTATTCATGAAATCAATCACTCTGAAATGGTTGGAAGCTCAAATTATACTCATCATATGCAACTGAAGGAAGTCTCTTATCGAATTCACATTGACTACATACTCTTTTAGTAAGGAATTCCATTAGTTGATCTGTAATACTTTCTTTTTCGTTCAAAAGCTTTCTTTGAAATGTCCCTTCATTTATGAAACCCACGAAGATTATGAATACTAATAATCACCCTTCCCTTATTATCTAGCCTAAGGATTGATTTTAGTTTTTAATAAAGAAAATAAAACTAAACAAATAAAATAAAATAATTAATGAAATTGAACTAATAATTCAAGAAGACTAGGAAATTATTAATATTGAGTAACTAGTATATAGGTTTCAAATCCCCCTAAACCCTAAACATATCGATCTTTTATCATGCAATTTTTTGATAATTTATTGCATCATGGAGACTCTAATATGGTATGCTAATAGCTGACCTTGAGTCGACTAACAACTAATCCTAAAGCTTCTAACCAAATTATTCAGGTTAAATCTTATAGGATTGCATTACCGATTTATGAGTCCCTCTATTAGGTTTGACCCTAATCTAGAAGATTTATGTCATCCTGTCACTAGGGTCACAATCAACTCCTTCTAATTACAGTAGATCTATTCATATGAAATTACATTATGGTCGAATATTCTCAGGTTATAGAACATAAATAAAATGCATAATCAGATCACAATACATCAAACAACCAATTACATTAATAAAAGAATCGAATCATATCAAAGTATCAACATAAGGTTCATCGAACCTAAATACTAACTAGGCATTTATTTACACATGATCGAATATAAAATCAAACATACATAAACAAAAGTACGAATTGAAAACAATGGGTTCATAATTCTAAATTTTCCTAATTGTCTTATATCAAATGGTTTTGTGATGTAGAGGCTTGATCTCATATTTCGATAGATCTTTTGATGATTTCTTCATATGTTCCACTTCTCTATACCAAAATTGCACCTACAAAATGAGTTCTATGTCTGTAATCGCCTCCCCATGTTTGCTTTACAACTCCTACCAATTGCCTACTCTTTTACTTCTCAAAACCTCTCTTTATAAAAAAATTAGGGCTTTGGGGAGATACACGGTCTAATGCACGACCGTTCATCAGATTGTGTATAACTAGAATTGCACGGGCATTGCTATGTATTCCTTCAAAATTTTTAGTTCTTCATTTATGCCATGTTTTGTTTGATTTCTTCTCCTTTAAGTACATGAGGGAAATTATCATCTTTATATACACTTGGCACGAATTAAGTACAAAATATAAGATAAACGTATAAAATATCAAGCAAAATATATTAAATATGGGTAGTAAAATATAGTCAAATATCCGTTTATCAATAATAACGATGAAGAGTCGAGTCATAATGCAATTAATGATGATGATTTTTAAGATCTTGATCATAAGGATTAAAGGTACCATGAAATGTATCATAAAAGTGCTCTTTATATTGTCTCAAGCTTAATGCTAGTAACATTTACGTTGTTAATGTACATATTGTTAATGATTGACTTATGTTAATGTAATTAATGTTAATGATTGAATGAAAATTGATAATGATGATTGGACGTATCATGAAAGTGCTCTTTATATTGTCTCAAAAGTAATGTTAGTAACATTTATGTTGTTAATGTGTGTAACATTGATGGTTGACTTATGTTAATGCGATTAGTGTTAATGATTGAATATATATTGATAATGGTGATTGGATGTATTGCAGTGTTACTAAAATTTATGTTTTTTTTAATAGATATCCAATATAATAACACTTGGTAAAAACAAAGGGAAAAAGTTGGCAGTTATGGAACTTCAAACAGATCATTCAATTGTTTCCATCAATTCAATTCCTAGCTAACAACATCATTCTACCTCATACACCAATGAAATTAATAATACAAAACTTCATTTTTCCTTAAACAACAATAAAGAAACTAGTGCAAGTTTGTTAATTTTTAACACCTACAAATAGACTTATGCTCAAATATATATTTATATATTCTAATATTTCCTTATCATTATTGATTTGTTGTTAGTTTCCTATACTAGTATTAAAAAAAGATGTAGAGGTAAAACTAGAGGTTAAGAATTGCAACAAATAAATGTTGCATTGATATTATAAATCTTTTTAATCTAATGTGAAGGCATGAAGATATGTTGCCGAATGAATGTCTTAAGGAAATTGAAATAGTTTGTGTGATTATTGGGCTAACCTGAAAGTTCATATTTGTTTTCTTTGCCTTCAAGTTTGCTTCCATTAATCTTTTGTAATGATTTAAGGACTACCTAATCTTTTTCCCTTATTTAGGGAAATTGTGAGAAAGCAAAGGTCAGTAGAGCAAAAATAAAAACACCTCATAATCTAGGGTCAAAATCATTTGTAGTTGTCCGTAATGAATATCTAAGATCTTTGTTTGCAAGTTATAATTATATCAATAAACATTATATTATTTATTATGCCTTGTATTTTTCTATCTTAAAATAGAGTGAGAAGGAACTATATATACAAGAGTGTGATAGGCACACTATAAAAAGTCACTCACTATAAGGAAGGTAAAGGGTGGATGTCAGAAGAATCAGAAAAATCTATGTAAGTGTACATATTTGTTTAATATTTTGGTTAATTTATTAATGAAGTAAGTAATAATATTTGGATTGAATATTGTTTTTTTTAAATTTTAGAATAAAATGCAAGAGTTGTTAGAGAAATCTATGTAAAAGGGGAATGAGTTCAGTGTAGAAGATATTTGTAATACCATACTTAGTACACATTCTGGATGTGTTAAAGGTCTTGGCTATAACCCTAAGCCAAATGTTTCAACCTCATCAAATAAAACAATCTTTTAATAATGTCAAGAGGAAAACAAGGTGCTTAAGACTAAATTATAACAAACTCCAGAAAAAAATAACAAAATATGATATGTTATTAAGAAGATTACTTGGCCTGGATAATAATAGAAATGAAGAGGAAAGTGAAAGGTATTAATTATATCTCTTATACTTTTTTCTTTCAATTCTTGTTTATATTATAATTTAAATTTAATATTTTTTCTTGGATTACAAAATTGATGAAGATATAACTACTAAGTGATTTGTCGTGAATGGTAAGGTTATATGATGGTTGTTTTAATTATAACCTATTATTTCAATACTTACAATATTTTTACTATATTTTAACTAGCTTTTTGGATTATGACAGGTTTATGAACATGGACAATACTAACTAGTCATTCTATTTAGGTTCTATTTTTTTATAATATGAGTATTTATAATTTGCAAACTGATCTCCTTATTTATTATTTTGTCTATAAGAATTGTTAAAGTTGTAATTAAAATCTTTTATACAAAAATATTCTTTTTATTGGTATAATTTAATGATTTTTTACTTTATATATATATATAATGCTTCGTATTTTGAATTATTTTTATACAATTTATTTGTATTTACAATAAAAATATATCGATACATTATACACAATAATACAGATTAGAAATATAACAAATATTTTGTTTTAAAGTTGTATAACAATTGGCTAAAACGTAGCTAAAACAATCGGCTACGTTTTTAGAAATGTAGCTAAAAAGTTTTGACTATGTTTCCAAAAACATAACTAAAAATGTTTGACTACGATTATGAAAACGTAGGCAATAGTATTTAGCACCGAAAAAAAGTGCAGCCAAAACTATTCATGACAATTTATGAAACGTAGCAAATAGTTTTTGGCTATAAAAACAAAGTGTAGTTGAAAATTATTGACAACAATTTATGAAAATGTCGCCTACAGTCTTCAACTAAGGAGATTTGGTGACTTTTAACAAAAACATAGCTAAAAACCACAGGCAATGTGTTTTACACATTTAGCTACGATTTTTTGTGGCCTAATGTCAACTTTGTTGTAGCGGAAGATCTTGAGAATACCTTTGGTCTCCTTATAGACGAGGCCACTACAATTAACACCACCACGTCTAGCAAAACAACTTAACGTCAACTTAGTGATATGCTAAGGTCTTGTTTGGTAACCAGTAACATAGAACTTAACATAAAAAAGGGAAATGAAAATGGAAATAAAAATTGAGAATCGGAATAGGAATAAAAATAAAATTACTGATTATGCATATTTGGTATAGTATTAAACAAAGTTACAGTTATGTTAATATTTGGGATTGAATACCAAAAATAATAATGACAAATTTCTTACTCGTATTTAGTTATTATATGATTTATTTTGTAAATAATTAATTAAAATATTTTCTTTTTATAAATAAATAATTAAATAGATTTATAAAATTATTAATTTTTAATGATTTTATGAAAAGAATAAAAATAACAATGAAAAAATAAAATAATTGTTAAAAATTACTATAAAATATCATAATATGTAATTTTGATGATAATATTTAAATAAAAATCAATATCTTAATAATATTTTGATAATAACTTGATAATATTTTAATAATATTTCTTATCTCTTATTGTTGATATTTGAAATGACCTTATACTCACGCCTCCTTAGAAATGAAAGTTTAGTATTATTTAGAATTCATTCCAGTTTTGTCATTCCCTATTTTATCTATTAATAGTAACTAAATAATAAAAAATTAGCGAATAAATGTTGCATTCCTGTTTCCACCGCTTATATAGAGTCCGATAAGGTGGGCTGAACATTCGATTTGATGGCAATTTGTGTGAAAGTTAGAATGTTACCTGCAAAGCGTGGGATTGGTAGTTGAATGTTAAAAACATTAGTTCATTAATTTACTTATCTTTGATTTTTTTTAATATACCAAATACCATCCTTTACCCAAAGCCGTGAGCACAAATGTTAGTCCTAGAACCACAAACACAAATTTATTAACAGAGCAAGTGAATTAAGGTTAGATTCACAAAGCAAAAATTTTACATAAAAACACACAAACATGCAAAGATAAATAGAGATTAAAACAAAACTCTATGGAAAATAGATCAATATGTAAACATAAATAGAGATATAAATTGAATATAAATGTTACCTATATTATTGGTGTCCCATAATTCTCACGATAAGAAAATAAAATAGATTAAGTTTATATTTTATTTGAATTATGATTTTTAAGAATTTAAAGATTTTGAGAATTTTGATGATGAAATATTTTTGGTCTTCTTTACTTTGGATTACAATAACTAGGACTTTCAAATAATTTATGAATTTTAATAGCTTCATATTGAAATTTGTTTTATATTGTACTTAAAAGCGTAAATGCTATAATGAAAATTTGGAGAATTTATTATGGATATAATGATTTTAGATATAAAAAAAATTGTTGGCTTCAAAGAATATGAGGGTTCAACATTTTCACTACTTCAAATATATTGATCCAGCTAACTTCAAATGTGTCATGGAAGCTTTCTTTGGGAGTTCCAATAGTGCGACAACGACGATCGTAAGGCAACTCTTCTTTAACTTCAATTTTACTATATGTTAATCATTTTAAATTTTTAGAATTTTTAATATAATTATGTAATTCCATGTGTATGCTGAGGTGTAATAAAACCATCATTTGTGGCAATCTATGTTAGCAACATTAATGATAGTGTTTTGGTTGTTTTTACTAGTATCAGAAAATCAAATAAAGTTCTAAATTTTAAATCTAAATAAACTAAACTAGTAAATGTTTCATTTTTGTAATAAACTCCATCACATGTAGGACTATGAGATATTAATATGATACTTCATTATAATAATATTAAGAAACAAAATGACAAGGACTCTCTTTGGCATTTTTAAGCAAACATATTACAATATGTCATGCTTTGTATATGGTTTTTCTTTTCTGGTAAAGGGAGTTTTTTATTTAAAGACTTTTTAAAATTTATTTATATCTTAGCATTTGGTATTATTAAAAAGGAACTCTAATGTTATGAAAAATTATCTAAACTAAATATTTTTAACATTTTAGAGCTTTAAATTAGAAATCTAATGTTTTAAAAACGTTTGAATGAGGCCCTTAATGGATAGAAAGTTTAATGTGATTAAACTTTTATCAGTTAAGTTAATGTAGCATTTTTTATATTTTTAAAAAATTTCCGTGGACTCTACTGCCATGTGATATAATCACATGACATAGTAGTCCCCATTAATAGATAAAATTTAAATTATTTATATTTATTCTTTAGAATATTTAATCAACAATCCTTAAATTTCCTAATCAACAAACGTTAATTTATCAAAACCTTAAATTAATACCAAATCTCTAAATTCTCCTAAATTTCTTCAACTTTTCTCCCCTTTATTTTGCAACTCACTAATTTCTTTAATGCATAATCTTCCTGTAGCTTCTTTAATGTTTCTCCCCTTTATTTTGCGGCTCCTTAATTTCTATAGTAGACAAAATGTTTCTCCCCTCTCTTTCATCCCACAGTAGCTTCCTTTGGTGAACACGAGGATGAAGGAAATAAATAGAGAGCAAATCAAAATTATGGAAGATAGTCCTTTTATTTCTTTATATTTGCTGCATGTGGTCCATGTTACTTTATAAACCACAAAATGCCTTTGTAAATCCGTCCATTTTATGTGATCTCTCTATTATATGTGCATTTTGTTTTTATTTTAAAATCATCTACATTTTATATGGTCCCTTTGGTCATTTTTATATGGCTTGACTTTGATTGATGTAAGTGAATAAGTCATTCTGCTTACGTCTAAAATGTTGTATGTGCATAGGTGAACCAAGAACCCATCTTTTTCCTAAGATAGATTTGTCCTAAAAGAAAATTAAGTGATTAAATTTCTTAAAAATATTAATAAAAACAAGTTTTACGACAACAATACAGGAGTAGTAAACTTATCAATTTAGTTGTGATTATAGTTGTAACTATAGAAGTATGAACTTTATCAAACATCTTATCTGATTGTTAAACTCTTTACTTCAACACTATGATTTCTTTAGTCGAGCTTTGCTTTGCTCACTATACAAAATGTAGGGCCTTTTCATATTGCATGCTAGGTACCAAGTCTATAACCTAATAGATATTCTCAAGCAAGAATAGCAATGATTTTATGTAGTTTTAATGAAATAGTTTATCCATGTTTTATATTACCAATTTATGTTTGATGGTTCTCAAAATGATTGTAATATTAGAAAATTATCCTAATAATTAGTATATACTTATTTAAAAAGGTTATTGATTAATAACTATTAGACAATGAGGCTTTGAATTTCAGCTTTGGGAAATAAAGGATTGAATATCAAATTTAGGAATGATGTAGATCATAGAATTAATTTTTGGAATCTATATGCACGACGCTAATAATTTTGTTTTGTTTTTCTAATATGAGATTCTTAGTTTCATGGACAAACCTTGAGATTAGTTCATACTCTTATTTCATTAATTTATGTATATAAAATTCATCCTAAATTCTAAATTTTAGGAAAACTAAATAGTTCCAACAACCTTAGATTTGCAATTTATATATGTTCTTATCAAATAATTGGTGCATTTTGTGGTCATCCTACATTAGTAAACAACCCTATATTTGTAGTTCATATATGTTATTATAATATAATTGGTGTATTATGTGGCCATCCTACATTAGGAATAACCATAGATTTGTAGTTCATATGTGACATTACCAAATATTTCATAGTTTGATTCCTTACACTGATTTTGCAGGCATTCCTCATTTTGTTAACATGTATATAAACATGTTTACAATGGCCCAATATGATTTTATAAGGTTGTGTTTTAGTGGGAAGTTCATAGTAGAACCTGAGTGAAAATATGTTCATAGGTAAACAAGTATTTTCAAAAAATTTGACCTTGATTATATTAGTTATAGACAAATGTGTGATATGTGGAAGGAGTTACAATACCTTTAAGTTCGTAAGGCATATTACAATATAGTAGGTTTCAAATTTAGTAAATCATTTTGACTTATTGGATAAAAATAAAGTTGTCTTGGGCTCATAACCCTTATGAGAATTCATAGAATGATTAATGTTTATATAACCCATATGTTAGACATTTCAATCCTTACTCTTAAGCTATTACCTATAATTAGAGGAGAGGATGAAGATAGTGAAGGTGAAGAGGGAAGTTTTTGTTAGGGTGGATTATGTTGATGATGAACATATTGATGAAGAAGTTGTTGAAGATGTTGATAAGGCTAATGATCATATTCAAGACTTGGTTATTAGGACGGACTAGGATAATGGGTATATAAAAGTTGATATTCCTAATAACCATAAATCAGTTGCAGTTGCTTAAACTAATAGCGGTAGTTTTATTGTTTAGTAATGAATATGCAAACGGAGTAGAGCCTAGGTAAACCATTGTTAAGATTAAGTACAAGCATCAAGCATGATCTAACTAAGGTAGCACCATGTTGGAGATTAGGGATGGAGTTTGGAAATGCAAAATAATTTTTCGATTGTGTTGTAGATTATACACTGTGAACAGGATATAATTATAAGTCGAAAAAGATTGATAGCCATAGGATTAGAGTTGGGTGCATTAAGGGATACCCATAGGAGTTCTATGTTGGTTATGACAACAACCAAAGTTGTTTCAAAGTGAAGACATACAATCCTAGTCATAGTTGTTTCACAACCAACAAACCTAAATTAATGTCAGCTAAGTTTCTTATAAGACATATCAGGGATAAAATTCTTAAGAAGCCTAGTATCTTTACACAAAACATGGTTGAAGAATATAGAGATAAACTTAATATATTTGTTAACTCAAGTGTGTATAGAGTAGAAAAAAGGAGATTGAGAAAAGAGAGAGCAACTAATTTTTATAATGTATATGATAAGCTATAGGGATATATACATGACTTGAAGATCAGAAATCTTGGTTCAAGAGTGGAGTTATAACTGACAAGGAATCAAAATAATTCTTTGTTATCTATAAGTTTTTTTACATTTATTCATATAAGAAAACAACTATAGTAAGGTTATACATTTTATTCATACTTATTTTACTTTTCTTTTTATAATTTAAAAGGTTATAAATTTACTTTAATTCTATAAAAAGAGGATATAGGCATTTAAGGCCAATTTTTAGATTTATGGTTACTTTCTTAGATAAAGTTCCAAGGACAATTATTAAGTACAATAGGGAGGGATGGTAATCGAGGGATGTATCCATTAGCTTTTGCTATTGTGGAAGTATAAAACACTTATTCATAAAGTTAATTTATGAATCTATTGTCTTTTCATTTAGAATTGAACAGTGGTGAAGGACTTACATTTAAATATGATATGCATAGTTATTTAGAATGCACCTTTTTATATTAATTTAATTTTTCAATTGTTTTAAGGATTGGTTAGATTTATAGAAGAGATATTATCAAATGTCACTCATCAAATTTATGCCAACAACATATACTACAAAAACAATTTTGGAATTGTGTATAACTAACCGATGTAGAAGATCTTAATGAGTAGCTAAAAGACTGTGCAAAACAAAAACCTAGATATGATTCTACATTGCATGAATATCTTAAGGAGAGGTGAGCAAGATGTTACTATTCTTTTGAATCAAAATGTTTTATTACTGACAGTAATATGAGTGAAACCTTTAATATGTAGATCTTACCTATAAGAGATAGGTCAGTTTGCTTGAAACAACTAAAACCATGGTGATAAAAGCCAAGTCATATATTTCATTAAACATTATGAAGAAAATAGAAAAGAACAAAAAGGTGCAATGTAATGGAGAATTGTCTGGAATAGAGATGAAACATATGAAGTGTCAAACGGTCATGGCACATAAACTATAAGGATTGATAAACAAAAGTTATATAGTTATCAGGCATAGGATCTATATGGATACCTTTACAAACATTTGATAAGTTCTATTCATCATTCCAAGAAAAGGGTCGAGATATTTGCATATGGTTGTTACATTAAGGCTTGATTCCTCAATTTGTATTACTATTGTTACAACTTATTAAGGTTGCAATATTTTGGCATACAATTAAGCAAAGGTCATATACACTCCACGTAAAGGATTCATACTAGTGAGACCAAAATTAGCTAGAAAGAAAGTGTAACATCCCTTTTTCCATACTAAGTGGTAGGACCTGAAGGAATAAGGAAATGCCTTTTCTTGCTCATGCATAATGTTAGCATATATGCACATAAATATTAAATCTTTGCACAAAACTAAGTGTACATGCATTCATTGACAACTTCCGAGTATGATTGTTTTAAATATGATTTATTGAAAATGAGAAGTAGAGGGAGTAGAGAGGGTGATCTTGGTATGAGTTGTGATAGGGAAAGCTTTGGAAACAAAATTGGTAGTGATATGGAAAACATTCACTGAGTATGCTTCAGTCTGTTAGCCATAAATGTTTCTATAGTTATCCAAATGAGAAGATTCTTTATTTGGATTAACCTAGAGATATGTGACTATATTTTGCATGAAGACATCAAATCTCAATTCTATCTCTAAGAGTATCAAAATTTGTCATGAAGTGATAACTGGGCCCAGTACATGGGAAGTTGAATGTAAAATTTGTGTTCTAATTTCGGGAGAAAATCTAGATTACTCTAGATAGATTTTGGCAAAGTCTCCTTCTTAAGAGTTGTAGATCTTTCTTTTAACTTTCCAACGGTATATAGTATGGAATTTTTGGACATCTAAGTCGAAAGTTATGTTCTTTATATGTCGAGATGCAAAAGTAAGACGAAGTAAAGTAAGACGAAGCAAAAATAAGACGAAGCAAAGTAAGACGAAGTAAAAGTAAGATGAAGCCAAAAGTAAGATGAAGCAAAGTAAGACGGAGCGAAAGTAAGACGAAGCAAAGTAAGACGAAGAAAAAGTAAGCCGAAGTAAAAGTAAGACAAAGCCAAAAGTAAGACGAAACAAAGTAAGACGAAGCAAAAGTAAGACGAAGCGAAAGTAAGACGAAGCAAAGTAAGAAGATACAAAAGTCAAAAGGAAGAAGATGAAGAAGATAGAATTTATCTTCGAGGTCTTCATGAAAGTTGTAGCTCTTGAAGTCCTCTTTCGAAAAATATAAAGAACTCCTTGATCAGATATTTGTAGGGAAAGTTATCGCAACTTTTCACTTCCTTCTGTCTTTTTGCTATCTTCTGTCTTTTTGGCCTATCTTCTGTTCTATTCTTGACCCTTCAGGAGATAGAATCTGACCTCAGGGTATTCTTCAAAGTTGTTTATCTCAAGTATTATTTGAAATCGTCCCAAGATAATCTAAATCCAACATCTATAGTGAGAGCTATACCATTGGTCTCGAGACAAGTTCATATGAGTGAGGACCAAATCTTGTTTGCTTCATTTGGCCATAATTTTACTATCCGACCCCTACCCCCAAATGAAGTGATTCTTGAACCCTTAGTTTCCTAACACTCTTCTTTTTACATCTCCATGAAAGGTTATAGATTTTGGGTATTGATGTGAAAAGGATGGATTTAATCAAGTAAAGGTATTGATTTCAATAGTAGGAATTGGATATCTTACTAGACACGCTTCAGTATTTTGATGATTTCTGGATTAGTGGAAGCTCGGAATAAGATGATTTTTGTTTCAAGATAAATTAGAGATATGGAGCTACAAGTAGTAGGAAGAAATTGGAATCTAATTCAGTTTCTAAGAGTTTAGATTTCGGATAGGATGTTGTGCATGAGTATACACTGAGTTGGACAAGAGCAGTCCAAAAATGTTGACATGTATCTTTCTAATCACTGACCCGAATTGGATAATTTTAGTGTCATTGAAAACGTAAGAAAATAAAGAAGATTCTTCTAGAATAAAGTGTTATGTTAGAATATTCAAGGGTGCTTTTGGCAAGACACTTACGTGTAAAAGACATAAGGCATGAATGGAAGGGCATAATTGGAAGAAGAAGTGTTGTCTTGCCTATACATGGAAGGAAGCAGAAGAGAATAAAGAGAAAAGGAGAAATAAAGAGAAAGAGAGTTTGGTGGTTTGAGAGAAAAGAAGAGAGTTGAGCTAGGGTTTAATTCTTCTTAGTCTTCAAAAAAGATTTTGAAGTTGTTCAAAAAGAGAAAAAGGAAGAGGAAGAAAAGAGCTTCCATTGGAGCTAAAGATCTCTTCCATTGAACCAAGGACAAATAAGAATATGAGTAGAAATAATGAGATTAAGGTGTATAAGCCAAGTTGATGTGACCTTGAAAGGTTGAACTTGGACTTAGAATGGTTATCGAGATAAGAATTTATGATTCAGTATGGAAATATTAAGCATATATGTATAATATGCATGGAGATGATATAGGAAGCAATTGGTGAATTATTAAATAAGTGCTAATCATAGTTCCCATAGTTCAAAGTTCAAGATGAGTTAGAATAAGACGTGAGAGTACTTGTAGTGATCGATTGGGAAGGAATTGAGATTGTTAATGATGTTATCATATGTGATGAAATTGAGGAGAAAGAAGAAGGACACGATTATGGCATAATCCCCACGATCAAGGACTAGCACAAAGGAGAAGAGTTGTCAAGAATTAAATGGGATTAAAGTATCCTGAGCATAAGCTATTAATTGGAGAACTAACATAAATACATATCTAGATAAGATATAATGATTTTGGTGATATATGCCAAGGTATTAGAGTAAATGAAATTGTTAGTGCCTCACAGAACCTCATTACAAGGGATGCTCTGATCTTGTAAGCTATGGCATAAATTAATCTTATTGAGATATGATGAATAGTTGAAATTGATCATCTAGAGGTATTAAGAATGACTGATACGTAATTATGGAAAATAGTTGATTGATAAGGATTCCAGGAACAGTATTGATGATTGTAGCAAGAAATCTTCTTTCAAAGAAGAATTACCCTAAACTGAGTTTAATTGATTAGACGATTCGATTTAAGAGTGATCAATGAAGAAACAAATAGGAAATGAATATGTAATAAGTCAAAAGCAAATAATGGAGTCATATCCCAAGCAGAGACTCAGGCATAAGAAATGGAATATGCTACTGAGAGTATATGCAGTTTGTTTGATGTAAAGTATCCAATTACATGAGTGGATTTTAAATTCGAGGTGACACTATTACAAATATGGGGAGAATATAGGTCCATATTATATTCAATATAATTATGTTCGGGAGATCCAAATTGAATATGAGGAATGTAATACCAACTCATAAAGTGAAGCACACAAATAAATTGAAATGCATGGAGGAACTAGTACTAATGAATAGGCGTTTGAATAAGTCGATGTGAATTAAAGGAAATTGAATAAAAAGACAAAAAAATCATTAGAGACAAGAAGTCTAGTGGGAAACTAAAAATGACATGAGACAATATTACCTTCATTGAGGAATTAGTCACTTAAGGAATTGT
>JANVCQ010000231.1:18285485-18299952 GCA_025531925.1 Erythroxylum plowmanianum
AAAAAATTTGTCCTTGAATTTTAAATCCCACCTTATGATAGAAATAAAGCCAGTATTAACTCTACATATCCAACTCTATCTCCCACATATAGTCATCCATCCTATGATTACTCAATAACACTTTCATCATTGGTATCTTTCTTGATCTTAGCTAACAAATTTAAAAATCTACTATGGCAATAGGTTGTTCTTCAAATGTCAAATTGTCATCAATCTCCACATATAGTCATCCATCCTATGATTGCTCAATAACACTTTCACCATTAGCATCTCTCCTGATCTCAGCTGACAAATTTGATAATCTACTATAGCAATAGGTTGTTCTTCAAATTTCAAATTGCCATCAATCTCCATATTATATAGCTGAAGGATATGAGAAGGATCTAAAATATACTTTCTCAACATCAATATATAAAATGAGGGATGACTCTAGACAGGTTAGACGGTAACACCAACCTATATGCCACTTCACCCACTCTAGATTTAATCTCAAATAGACTGATGTACCTTGGAGTTGGTTTACCTTTCTTACCAAACCTCATCACTCCTTTCATTGGTGGTGTTTTCAAAAATACCATGTCACTATTAAGAATCTCACATCTTTCCTCTTTGGATCCATGTAACTATTTTGTTTCTAAAAGTTGTTTTCAATCTTTTTTGAATAAAAACGATTTTTTATAAGTTAAAGTCTTATTAATTACCTTTCACCATTTTCTTAACATAGAGGTGATCTACATTTTCTTCCATACAAAGCTTCATAAGGAGCCATTTCAATAGCAGCATGGTAGCTGTCGTTATAAACAAATTCAATTAATGACAAATGCAAATCCTAGTGACGAATAAAATCAATAATGCACATCCTCAACATATCCTCTAAAGTTTGAATAGTTCTCTCAGACTGGCCGTCTGTTTAACTCTTACGAAAAAATTGAGGTAAATTTTTAATCTCTATTAGAAACTATAGATTGTGGTACCCTATGCAAACACACAATTTTGATGACATATAGCCTAGCCAATTTGACTCAATCAAATAAGTCTTCTTAATGGGTAACAAATATGCAGACTTTGTTAGTTTATCCATAATCACCCATATAACATGAAATCTAGTATTAGTGGGGCAATCCAGTCACAAAATCTATAGTAATCATATCTATTTTCAATCAAAAATAGGGAGTTGTCGTAATAACCCAGAAGGTCTTTAGTGCTTAAGCTTTACTTGTTGACATGTTAGGTACCTAGACATAAATTATGCAATATCCGTTTTAATTCCACTCCATTAATTTGAGATCATGATATATCTTGGTGGAGCCTGGATGAATCCTATAAGCCACAAAATGTACCTCCACCATAATTTCTTTTCTTAGGTTATCAACATCCAGTACATATACTCTAGTACCCATCCTCATAATACCATCACCGTTCACAATAAAATCATTAGGTTGAGGGTCTTTATGACTGAACAACCTTAAATCTCTCCAAAAATGTTGATTTAAACTTGAATTATGCTAAAAAATCCTGATATTGATATCTTCCATGACCATCCTTGGTTAACTAACTCATGTAACTCTTTAATTAAGGTTCTCCTTACAAAGTTGACGTGAGAATGACTACTGGATCATGTTCTGCTTAGAGCATTAGCTACTACTTTAGCTTCACCTAGGTGATACAAAATAGAACAATCATAATCTTTCAAAAGCTCCATCCATCTTTGTTGTCTTAGGTTTAGATCCCTTTGTTGAAAAATGTATTTCAAAATTTTATGATCAGTATAGATCTCACAAGTCGCATTATACAAATGATGTCTCCAAATCTTAAGTACAAACACCACAGTTACCATTTCCAAGTTATGATAAGGATAGTTCTGCTCATGCTTCTTTGGTTATCGAGAAGCATAAGCCGCTACCTGTTTGTGTTGCATAAGCACACAACCCAATCCAACCCTATAAGCATCACAATACATTGTAAATCCATCCAATGTTGAAGGTAAGGTCAAAATCGGAGCTGATGTTAAGCTGACCTTAACTGCTAGAAACCATCCTCATACGCCTCTACCCAAATAAATTTAGCATTCTTCTGAATTAAATTAGTCAAAGGTGCAATTATTCAAGAGAAATCTTAGACAAATCTATGATGATAGCCCATTAAGCCTACGAAACTTGAAACCTTAGTAATAATAGTAGGTCTTGGTCATTCCGTGATAGCTTCAATCATCTTAGGATCCACTTGAATGCCATCTTCATATACCACTATAAACTAAGAAAATTTAGCATACAACTGATGCTCTCTCAAAGTTTGCAAAACCATTATCAGATATACTGTATTTTCTTCTTCACTCTTAGAATACACCAAGATGTCATCAATGAATATAATGATAAACTTATCCAAAAAAGGTCTCAACATCTTATTCATCAAATCCATATAGGCCACAAGAGCATTAATCAACCCAAAAGACATCACCAAAAATTCATAATGACCATACCTAGAATAGAAAGTAGTTTTAAGAACATCTTCTCCTATGATCCTCAATTGATGATAACCATACCTCAAATCAATCTTAGAGAAGCATTTGACCCCTTAAAATTAGTCAAAAAAATCATCGATTTTTAGAAATGGATACTTATTCTTTATCATCACTTTATTTAATTCCCTGTGATTAATACATAGTCGAAGACTACCATCCTTCTTTACAAATAATACTGATGCACCCCATAGAGAAGTACTAGCTTTGAAAAATCCCTTAATTCTTGTAATTGCTCCTTAAGCTCCTTTAACTTTGAATGAGCCATCTTATAAGGTGGAATTGAGATAGCAGTTATGCCCGACACTATATCAATATAAAATTCAATCTCCGCTATGGTTGCAAACTTGGCAATTCTTTAGGAAGCATGTCAGGAAATTCACATACAATTGGGACATCATAAACTAAACCTCGCTCTGATAAAGTATCCCTACTTTTGACAACCTTGTTGAAACATCTTTTTAGCAGTAATGGTATATATAAGGTTTTGAGGAGATTCCCCTTTATCAACTCTAGATCAGAATTCAACATCATTAGGAATCTTAAAAACCACTAACTTCGCACGACAAACTAAGGTAGCAAAGTGTTGTGACAGCCAATCCATACCTAAAATCACATCAAAATCCATCACATCGAACAATACTAAATTAGCCACTGATTCTCTACCCTTAACTAACCCTAGACAAGAAGGAAAAATTAGTTAGGGAGTCACCTAGAGGGGTAGCTACTGATAAAGGAGTTACTCAGTTGGTTGCTTGCTACCTAATCTTTGGCATAAACAAAGGGAATATAAATGAATGGGTAGCACCTAGGTCAAATAAAACTCTAACATCAACATAGCAAACCAATATAGTACTTGCTACAACTACATTAGAAATTGTAGCATCTTATGGGGTGAGATTGAACACTCGAGCCTATATGTAGCACAGGAAATGGCAAATTATATTTTCCAACCCCAATACCACTAGTCTGGTAAGGATAAAAATGGTGCCATGTATGATGTGTCATCTCTCCATCTCTCTTGCCTCATCTATGGCACCCTCCAAAGTCTAACCCTCTAAATGAAGTCTTACTTATACGGGACCTAAATTGGTAATGCAAAGTCCCTCTATCCTTCTTCAACTAGTCATATCCTCTGCGTATCTCATCAGTTGATAAAACTCGATGGTATAATCCTCAACCAACCTATCAACTCTTCTAAGATGTAACAATTGCCACCTATAAGCATATCTCTATAGTGGTAGACAAAATCATCTCATGAATCTCTGTTTAAAGTCTTCCCAGGATAAGGTACTCATAATTGGTTGAATAACCTAGATAAAACAATCCAATACAACTGCCTAAATTGATAACTCAATAATGTCAATCCTTTGAAAATTGTATATGCTATTCTAGTTTGAGACTCAATACCATTAAGAAAGTCTATGGCATCCCCAGCACCATCAAATGTAATCATACCAATCCTGGTATGTATGACAGATTCCATATCTGCCATACCCTGGCCTCTATTTTAAGTTATATGTTGCATTAAAAGGATAGTCTAATTTAGAACAACTATAGTATTTTGTAATCCTACAATATCAGTTACTAGAGTAGTAACATCTACACCCTGCGTTATTGGCTCACCCTAAGCTTGAAAATCTAGCTTTCCCATAGAGGCTTTAGGCTTAAATCTATGCCTCGCCTTCCTGGGTGGAGATGGAGCCATGACCTCTTTAAGAATCGATTCTCTATCAGTCGTCCCTTTAACCTCACAAGTTTACGTTGAAGTTCTTTTCCTACTTATGACTAAAGAATAAGGAAATTCTTTAGATAGGTAGTAACAATATTTCAAAAGGATGGAAGTAACGGAAATGATTTTAAACAAATATGATCTTAATGTCGCAGTAGTTCAAAGAGAAATTTGACTCAATTATGATTAACCTAGCTGATACTAAATTTGTCATGACCCTAACCTTAGACTACGATCGGTGTTAAAGGAGTAATAAACTCAAGGTTTACTGGACCCTTAGCAAGCCTAAAATGCTGTCAAATCCTTATATCCATAATAAAGATGAGATTTCAAAATGATCAAACTTATACTTATAATAATAAAACAATATTATAATAATAAAACAATTATATCAATATCCAATCCTTAATGTGCTATAATGTTGAGATAGTTAATACAAGGGAGATCTAACATATACAAAACTCCAATGACTTTAAAGTCAAAGGCCACCATCAAACATTCATTGAATCATCGAATAGGAAGATGACCGATGATGCATGCTATTAAAAGAGATCTGAAAAGAAGATCCAAAAAAATAGTTGAGGGGAGTCAAATCTCATTGAGTGAATTAATACTATGGTTATGTTATTATGTTATGCAGTTCTACGAGTTTTGAATGATATGGATGTAATACATAATATATATATATATATACATCCATAAATGCAATTTTATAATGTAGTGATTTTGTTCATAAACATGTATGCATTTTCCATATCAACATCATGTCACATAATTCACAATTACAAATCACGATTAATAGTGGAGGACTGACGAAGGACCTTATAGCATGCCCTTTACCCATAAACTATAGTCGTAGGTGCTCTCTTTTTCCACACTGGCCATTTAGTCCAAATGTAGGGAACTATCATCCGAGAGTCACATTCAATTAAGCCGCCATAGCCTTACTATTACATAATTGCTGTCAGAGAGCAAGGTTGACCGAACTGCCATAATTACATCACCATATCATATATCATATATCAGTTGGCATTTGAGAGCAAGCTCAAACAAACTATCCCAACTGTGTCATATCTTAATCAATAGATCCATCAATGCATCAAATACTATCCTAAATCCATACCCGACTAATTGACTTACTGTTCACATAGCTTGGTGACACCTACCTGGTAGCTCATACCACAATAATCCTCCACATCATCACATATCAAGACAAGCATAACATTGCACAACAAAAATATGTATACATGTATCAATCCATATGTATAAGTATCATGTGTGCATATGATAATGATGGTAATTTCCATGATGAATATGAAAATCAATTCTAATGCATGCTCATAACCATGAATAATGTGATTCTTTGCGGTAAACTGAGTGTGTCAAAATGGAGGGTTATACTCCTGATTGATCTATAGAAAGAAAAATAGGAATGATCATTATTAGTATTTAAAACCTAAACCAATTTTAGATACCTCGAGAATAAGATTATTACTCAATACTAAGGAGTTATATTTTCTTTTTAAAAATGATGATGTCATGTTTTTACAAGGATCTTACTGAAAATTCGACAGAGCTTTCCCTATAAAACGAACACCCCCTTCTAAAAGAAGGGTCAATTGTATGCAACTTATGAAACTTATTAGGGTAAAGAATAACCAAATCAACCTTTAGTAAAAGGATGATGATGGTATTGAATTGTTAAATTTATATATGTTATGTATTGCATGGAATAACAATTCATAAAAGGATAATTCTTATATTTCATTAGAAGTCTATGTGATATAGTCATATGTATTAAATGAAATATTGATTTTAAATTTTGAAAAGTTCAAATTGTTTGACTCTATGCAAAAATTAAGTATTGAGAATGTTGAAACATTTTGAAGAGATCAATGTGGTAAGTTTTAAATTTTTCAATTATCTATAAGGAATGAGATTCTTTGTTGAATACCTTCTTAATATGATTCCATAAGTGTATGGATTTATGTAAGAAGGAAGATACAGTGTGAGATATTATATGACACAATATTTATTTCTTCTATAACTATGCCTAGTACTATAACTTACCTTCGATAGTTTCAATTAAATCAATTAGCAAGATTTTTTGTTAGATATGAAACACTAAGATTTTGAAAGAGTCAAAGTTAATGATTGAGGGATTTGATGCTTAGTTGAAGCATATATTATCTGTTATGTTTAAAATTGAATTAGATAATAAAAGCTTATAAGATATCCAAAAGATTGGATATAATGTTATAGAAGCAATTGTTTGTTCAATGTTAATTATAAAAGAATAGTTCTAAGGATTAGGAGTAAATGAAATTTGAAATTCTCCAATCTAATAACAAAGCTAATTAAAACTAGTGCCTTTGTTGATGTATTAGATATATAACTGATATGAGAGGTTGAAAGATTCACTTTCTATTGAATTCAAAAAGTTTGGTTTAAAAATGATTGTGAATTTATCATGTCTTTAAGAAGTTTAATGGGAATATAGTTGTCCTCCTCGGTTGAAGTTTATGAAGATATATTACCTATAGACAATGATAATTCATATTTTCAATTATTGAAAATATAATTTTCCAAGAACAACTCTTATTAAACATGAAAAGGTAACAACTTAATTATGAGAATTAGATCTATAGAAATGGATACTAAAGTTGTTTACCTATTCTAGTCCAAGTACATTGATAATGCACTTAAGGTGTTTAATATTTGAGATAATTGATACTTGTAAAGTATTAAAGATATCCATTATTCTATGTAAGAGTTGATATTTGAGTTCAAGATTATATGGTTAGTAACTTTAGAAGTAAGTCTTAATTAAGGTATATTTTACTTAGAACAATATTATTTTAAGATTGGAAAGGATCTAATATATGTAGCAATTATTTAAGCCATAATATATTTTTTATTTATTAGAAATGATTATTTAGATCAATAAGGTCCTCGCATTATAAATGAGTTTAACCTGTAAGAGAGCTAACTCACCTTGCCTAATCTTTTTTGCAACAGTTAAATTCTCTCAACATATTCTGTAGATATTGTTAGAGGTTAGACACTTAAAAAATAGTTAGGGCAGTCCCATGACCAGTTTCATTATACTTAAATTTCAAAAACACTCGATATTCTAGATAAAGTAATCTGAATATCTAAATAATTCTAACCCCATGTTTTGATCATATGAAGAAATTCGGAGAAAAGGATTGATTGGAGACAAGAAGGAGGTGTCCAATAGCATTTTTCATATCAAAACAACGTTGTTTTGTTTAAACAAATCATGTCGTTTTAATATGATCAAATTATTCAACTCTTCTGTGTTGTTTACGACATCGTTTCACCTATGACAAATTGATGTTATTTCAAAACCACATTATTTTAAAAGTAGGCGACGAAACGATCAAACATTGGTCAAATTCAATCAAATCAGGTTGAATGTTGAAGTTTGATGTCAAGCCTAATCGTGAACCTTAAATCTTCTCTTGGACTGTTGGACATCATGTTTCATTCTCATAATGTGCCTTTGACTTTTCAAATAAAAATCTTCCTATCTTCTATCCATGTTGACGGTGTGCGCATAATTGCGTAATAATCAAAAGGTGATCAATGTCTTTCAAGTATAAAACTACAGATTTGATCTTGTGAAAATGCAAGTAGTGTTTCAGATTTTAAATCCTAGTTCAGAAACTTCTGTGCATTTATGGGTTGTGATGTAACAAATAAAGATATTTTTTAAGATACGATCAGGATATATGCTCAAGTTATCTTTTGAATGAATGTCATCTTAAAGAACCACGTATCGTCCAAGGAAAAGCCGCAAAAACTTCAAATTTAAGTCTTAATCTATTTTATGAAGGGGTTTTGAGTCATTGATTTTTGGTTTAGATGATTAAAATTGAAAGTTAGCAGAAAACTGCAGATTAGAATTAAGTTCCAGGCGCTTGTGGACGCCAGTTTCATGATTAAATCAGCAGTCTGCAAAGATACCAAAACAGCTGTAATAGATTAGGAAAAGTGTTCATAATAATTTATCAAGTTTAAGACCACCACATGTTTGTTAAGTGAAGGATAGACAGGGCGAATGTCCAAGCCTGCTTTCCACAAGGTACGAAGGAATCAAACAAGGCCTGCCCATCAAGACAAATCCAATCGTTCATATTTTTTACGGATACTCTGTTCGAACTGTACAACCCATCAATGATTGGCTTAGGTTTCACGTATCCTTGCTGACGTCGGCGTACATCGATCGAAATTCGAAAGACACCGCAGAATGATTGGAAAATGGAAGTCGTTAGCCCTTCAAACCCTCTTAAAATTTGACATACGGAAGAGACTGATAGCCCTTTTCTTCTGTTCTTCTCTTGACGTGGTAATGTTTCCAAATTAATTGGGCATTTTTCCTGTAAAAGAAATAAAAGGGAATGTCATTAATGTTTCCCTCTGACAACCGATCATGAAATTGTATCCCTTTGTGAACTCTAGCAACCCAACAAGCATTTGAAACCATTTAGCCTAATGACATGCAATATATTGATCATTGCCTGCAGATGATGTGTTCAACCTCTGCATTGATCATTCCAGTCTTAGCTAACATTAAAGGAACTGAGTTCATTGCGTTACATTACACTTATTGCACAAATATGCCCAGTTCATCTTGGTCTTGTGATTAAGTTTAAAAAAAAGGTTAAAGCCTACTCTTTTCTTGAAATCGATATACCCTTTAAAATTTAGAATAAGCAACGCAGCAATTCAGATGATGTGTTCAACCTCTCCATTCATCATTCCAATCTTAGCTAACATTAAAGGAGCTAAGTTCATTGCGTTACATTACACTTATTGCACAAATATGCCCAGTTCATCTTGGTCTTGTGATAAAATTTAAAAAAAAAAGTTAAAGCCTACTCTTTTCTTGAAATCGATATACCCTTTAGAATTTAGAATAAGCAACACTTAGTAATTCAGACATCGAGAGTTTGATAATTATATTGTTCTTCCTTGACTTCACCTGACATTTAGCTATTGAATTATGCTTGTATTTGTCTTTGTAAGTGAAGAATAAAGCAAAACGTAAGCGCTTGTTGCAGGAGACTAATCGAGAGATCACCTCCGTTGATGCCCCTTTGGGTTCATGAAATTAATTTTCATTCACAAATCTTTGTTGCTCTCGAATGGTATTGTTCTTATGTTCTATGGCACATATATTTTAACAATTATTTGGAGTTAAAAGAAAATTCATAATAAGAAATTAAATAGAAAGGGCAGCCAAATATCTTCACACATTTAGAGATGCGGTCAATGTGACCGATATTAACATAGCATGTACGTGAAAGGTTTTGCTCTCATTTTGGTTCGCATGATATTGTATTGTGGCCTCAGATTATGATCTCTTTTTACAACTTTACAAAAAAAGTGGAAGGCTACATTTATGGATGCATTTTAGTCAAAGATTATAACTTTTGACCATTAATATTAAAAATCAATTGATGACCTTTTTTTCTTATTATTCAAGTGCCACAAAAGTTCTCTATTAGTGCTCGTAAAGTTTGATTTGAATTCTTGTGAAAGATTTTGATGTGGACTGTATATTCTACACATCTTAAATTCCCAGGTGTTTAACTAGGTCTATATTGGATGTTGCTTTGCATCTTTTCTTTTTATAAAGTTGTTGTTTGAATATAAATTAACGATACAATATGTAATTATATGATATTATTATTCAATATATGTGATTTTATTTTTAATTGTAATTACAGTAATTAGTGACCTATCAGTACAATAAAATAAAGATAGTAATATATAAATTATTTAGAACTTTTACAATTTAATTCAATTTTAATTTTATAAATTAAATACAAATTTTAAAATTGATACATATTTATTGTAAATAAGGAAAAAAAAGTTATTATAACTATTTTACATGTACTACATAAAGTGAATTAAACTTCAAATTAATGTTTTAAAAATTGAATTAGAAGTTAAACTGATAAGACAAAAAATTTAATGTTTAAAACTTTCAATCGATATTACTTGTTAGCTCAAAGGTTATATTTAACGATTTTGATGATAACTTTATAATATTTCAAAATTCAAATTGAATTTATTTCTTTATATGAACAATGGTATAATTCTTAAAAGGAAATAAATTTGTAGAATAATTGCTTCCTTTCTTACGTGAACCTTCTTTATGAACTTACCTTTCCAGAAATGGTTCCATGACATTTGGAAGTTTTTGTGAATTCAAATAATCAACTCTGGAATCCTTGATAGAATGTTCTTCTTAACATCTGAATAGCGAAGATTTCAGCAAGAAAGATATTGTAGATTAAGCAACGGCTAGTTGAGAAAAAATGTTTATTTAAGGAAGAGTGACTGCATTTGTGAAAACTATGAGACTTGCAAAATATCCTAGTAGCATCAATATTCTTGAAAGTCTTACCAAATTCTTTGTGCCCTATAAAGTGAAATCACTTTATTGAGAGAGACTGTTAAATCCTTTATGTATTTTTGGTTGAGAGCTTGCAAAATTTTGAAAAACATAGTGAGTGTGAAAGGTTGAAGAACCTTAAAAAATATGTACTTGTGAGCTTGGAGAGGCTCGTGAAAATTTACTACTTGGATTTTATAGTGAAATGCTCAAGTTGAATACTTGGGGATTGAATGTAGGCTTCGTTATAAGTTGAATCAGTATAAATTGATTATGTCATTCTTTCTCTTCCTAACTTTAAAATTTCCGCATTATAAGTTTGTGTTTTCAAGAGGTTTCTTCATCTTTATAATAGAGTCCTTTTGTTTTTCTATCGCAAGAGGCTCCTTTCACTTTTAAGCATTAACAGGCTCCTATCGATCAAAAGACTAATTTTGTTTTTGAGCGTTAGCAGGCTCCTATCAATTAACAGACTCCTTTCGTTTTTAATCACTAGTAGGCTCCTATCAATTAGAAGACTCCTTTTCTTTTAAGCGCCCATAGGCTCCTTTCTATTAACAAGATCTTTTGTTTGTAACATTAACAGGATCCTTTCGAAAGTTAATGGAACCTTTCTATTTATAGACTTATTTTTATTTAGCAGGATCTTATCAATTGGAAAGTACCTTGAATTTTTTTTACACACAATTCATCTCCCTCTTGCATGTGTTTGCTTTATCATTATGCCATTATAAAACCATCTAAAAATTGAACAAAATTTAAAATTTTGAAATATGATTAAAAGAGATTGTCCTTATCTATCAAAGAATTTTAAGTTTAATTGAAAAAAAGAGATTGTTAAATGAAAATTAATTGATTAACTTTAGCTTATAAGAACTTATTAATTTATAAAAATTGATTGTTTAATTAATAAACTAATTAGTTAATTTATAAAAATTGACTGGTTAATTAATTAAACTAATTAGCTTTTAACATTAGAACTTATTAAAGTAAATCAAACTGAAAAGTTAGATAGTTCAAAATTTTTACGGTTGAACTAGCTGAACAGGTTGAGCTTTTCAATCAATGTTGTGATTTTGTAATATGTTAATCTTTAATTATAGTAATTGAGTCATAAAATAAAATTAAAATTTGAATAAATTAAATTGATTTCAAATATTATTTTAACATATTTTTAAAGTTGTTATAATTATTCTTTGTGTACATCCATTAATAAGTATAAAATTCAAGAAAATATTAAAATATATAAAGTATGGACTATACAAAATTTAGAAAAATATCTATTGAATATCTTTGCATTACATTAAATTAACATATTTAATTATATAATATGAAATCATTTTTATTAAGCCAACTATATAAAGCTTGTTTTTAATCTAATATTAAAATTTTAATATTAAAATTTTATTATTTAAAAATAAATTATTTTTAGAATAAATTAAAAATCTTAAAATTTACTTAATTTTATTTTAATGACAGTTCACCATTGGTCAACCCTTTCTTTTCCAAAACACCCTCTTCTTCTCACTATAACGAGGTAGGCATTTTGCCACATTTTTTCATTAGGTTTTTAAAATCGTAGCTAAAAATAAACCAACGTCACAAAATGTGAACCCTTTAGCGACGATTTTAGAAAATTGTTGCCAAAAGGGCCTTGATTTGGTGCCAAAATATCACCCTTGTTGACCCAAAAAATAAGAAGGGAACAAAATGAGAATGATATTTAAAAAGAAAAGCCCTAAAGCCTAAAACAAGATCTCTCATCCTCCCCCCTTTCTTACCTCTTCCTCTGAGAAACCGAAGGGCGCTTTAAAAAATGCCTTAAGGCCAAAAACTCCCATGTCGCATCCTCTGCTCTCTTTTATCCCCTTCCTCTATGAAAATGAAAGATACACTCTCGATCCATAGTCTACAATATCTTATTAGCCTAAGGTTTATTATTAATGAGTTTGATGACATTATATAAAATTTTAAAATTCAAATTAGATTTATTTCCTTGTATAGAAAACAATATAATTCTTAGAAAGAAATAAAATCACAGGAATAATGATTCCTTTCTTGCAGGAACCTTCTTAATGATCTTACCTTATTAGAAATGATTCTACAATAATCAGAAGGATTTTGCTAATCATATATCTCATCAATTAGCTCCAAGACATTGCCATATTTATTTCTTAACATCTGAATATTGGAAGATTTTAGCAGAGATAATAACGAAGATTCGTAAGACACAAAGCCAACTCAAAATCAAAATGAAGCAATGATTAGTTGAAGAAAATGTCTATTTAAGAAAGAGTCACTGCATTTGCGAACAAGAAGTTAAGAAGCTAGATTTTTTAAATACATTAAAGGCATCAATACTCCTAAAAGTCATAACTTTATAAAAAATTTTGTGCCTTAGAAAGTGAAAATTCTTCTTGAGAGAAATCATTAAAGCTCATATCAAGCAAATCACTTTTTCATTTGTTGAGAGCTTGTAGATGCTAGTTAAATACTACTATTGTAAAAGGTTAAAGAACTTGAAAAATATGTACTTGTGAGCTTGAAGAGGTTCATCAACTTACTACTTAGAAGTTTAGTAAAACACTCAAGTCTAATACTTGGGGACTAAATGTAAGCTTGGGTTATAAGTCGAACAAATATAAATTGACCGTGTCATTCTTTCTCTCTTCTTAACTTTAAATTTTTGCATTATAATGTTTTTGTTTTATATTTGCAAAAGGTTCCTTGACTTTTATAATAGGCTCCTTTTGTTTTCAACTTGCAAAAGGTTCTTTTTGGTTTTAATAGGCACCTTTTTTAAAAAGTGTTTTAACAGGATTTATCGTTTAACAGACTCCTATTATTTAGAAGGTTTCTATCGTTTAACAGGCTCCCTGATTTAACGGGCTTCTATCGTTTAACAGGCTCCTTTTTTTTAGCACTAGCAGGTTCCTATTAATTAAACAAGCTCCTTTCATTTTCAGTGTTAGACGACTCCTTTCATTTTCAACAATAACAAGTTCCTTTTGAAAGTTTATAGGACCATTCTATTTATAAATTTATTTTGCTTAGCAAGATTTTACCAATTTGAAAATACCTTGAAAATTTTTTTATATACAATTCAACACCTCTTGTATGTGTTTGCTTTATCATTTGGTATTAGAGCAAGGTTGAAATTTATTGTGTTTTACAACATGTGATAGTTTATGGCAAACAATTTGAGAAACCTTGAAGGACAATTCGTATCAAAGCCTCCTTATTTCAATGGAAACAACTATTCTTATTAGAAAGAGAGAATGACCATCTATCTTCAATTTGTAGACATCAAGATCTGGTAGGCTATCAAAGCTGGAACCACACTTCCCACTACTGATGACGTAGAAGTATGGAGTGATGCTGATAGAAGAAATGCACAGCTAAATGCTAAAATAAAACAACATTTGATCTGTGCACTATCTCTAGAAAGGTATGAAAAGTTATCCTACTGTTTTATAATAAAGGAAATGTGGGACAAACTTTAAGTCTCCTTTGAAGGAACAAATGAGGATTGTGAAAACTTTTAAGAAGAAGAGGTCAATAATGTATGTCTATGATAAAGCAGGATATGATGAGGTATATTATTCTGACTCTGATATTTAAATTTATTAATTAAGAAATGCATATCATAAATGATATAATGTAGCGCCCCCTTACCGTAGGGTAAACACCGGGACTCCCGCAGGTCATTCCGATACATATCCTACGATAAGGGCGAGCTACGAACGATCACTATTTCACTTCACATGGCATCATAATAAAACATCAATAT
>JANVCQ010000231.1:18326177-18345766 GCA_025531925.1 Erythroxylum plowmanianum
ATTATGCATGAACAGTACTAATTATTCCCTATCAATCCCATCCTATGGACAAATTTACTATTTAATCCTTCCTGACGGGGGTGTGATGTTACATTAATCATGCAATACACACATGTAGTTCACATATTACCAAGTTGATCAATCATATGAATATTCAATCATACACATTTTTATATGTCATGTTCAAGTTCAAGTCTCATTTTTCAGCACAATTCATCATCAACATCATGTACAATCCATCTCAATTCAATCATCATACCCCTTCTATTATAACATGAAATAAAGATCAATCTTTTACTTACTTGTCTAAGTCAAATTCTAGCTCAATTCATCAAGCTAACTTAGCTCTCCATGCATGCAAAATTAGCATCAATTCAAGGTTAAAATAAGTTAGTTTTCGGCTAGGATAAAAGACCACCACAAGAACTATAATATTCTAGTGCTATAGATACCTTGTGAAGGATAAAAGCATGGATTTGGTGTAGCAATTTAGCAAGACTTAAACCAAAATATAGAGATGAGATAGAAGCAAGTTTCAATGGAAAGAGTGAAGAAGGAAGAGAAATGAACTCAGCAGAAACTTTTCCAGCATTTGCTTAATTTAACTAGGTGCAAGGTGTCATTATCTTAGATTAACATTTGTCCCTAGGCATGTACTCCATTTATCATGGATATATGTTGCCATATGTCACTTAGTTACTTAGTCCATTTGTTATGTATATATGCTGCCATATGTCACTTAGTTACTTAGTCCATTTGTTATGTATATATGTTGCCATATGTCACTTAGTTACTTAGTCCATTTGTCACACAACCATTGTTACCATTTGTCAATTAATTAGCTATATCATTTGTCACTTAATTCATAGCTTAGTCATCCTAATTTTTCATGTAATAACTTGTCTTGCCACTTGACATTTTTTCTAGACTAAGTAACCATTTCAATTCATTAATCTCTCAATTGTAACAATTAGTTCCAAGTTACTAATTATAATCTATCAGTTCTTGACTTTGGTAAACCAAAATACAAGATATTCAAGTCACATTCAATTTAGTTTCATACCCCGGAATATGTCAATTGAATGCAATTTGTCTAAATTACAATTCATGTGTGTATGCTAATATGATGCATATGAATACAATCATAAAATCATGTCAAATCTATCAAATTTATTCTATATGATGTCACTCATGTGATTCAATAGTCTCACACTTTAAATCCTTCAACAATGTAAGAAACGAAATATTACATCCTAGTTATTGCAACTTCATATTTCTCCAACCTATCACAACTTCATTGAATTGTCTAATGAGTTGCTCATATTAACCTTATATTGTTTTTATAGTGAACTATGATTCCATCCCACTCATTCCTCCTCACTTATTTTTGCCGTTGGATGAGTTTTTGTTTGTCACAATAAATTTGCAAGAAAATATCGGTAGTAGCAAGCACTTTCTCACATATTTCTCTCAAAATTCCCTCTACTCACAACATAAATTCTTGAGTAAAGGTTCTTATGCTTTATGAACTTAAATTTGAATATATTTTTTAGTCTGTTGTCATGATTAAAATTAGAATTTTGAATATAATTTTTTATTTTTACTTATAATATAAAAATCAGTATTCTGAAGTGGAATTGAAAGATATTATTCATATGATTATGTAATAAAAATTATAAAGCTTAATTGTGTCTTTAAACTTGTCACTTTGTTTAACAACATATTATATAACACATAGTTTTGTATTATTTTAAATTAATAGATACATAGCAATTATAACTAAACTGACACATAAGCCTATCCTAAGTATCGTATCGTACCAGCAAAACCCGGACTTCGTCTAGGACCGATATAATATAAGGTCCTTTCTCTGTAATAATACAGGATTTAATTACTGGCACAACTGAACAGAACTCTTTACATGAAAATGTAGGGAAATGAGCATATAATTGAAGAGCTAATTGTTGGTAAGCGAATTGCCGAACTTACTAGTATATGTTGGTTTGGTGGGGCATGTAAATGCTATTAATGCATGGGGAACCATCCGAAAACAAATTGGCGTGTCAAATATCAATTGTTGTCGATGAAAAAAGGGGGAATATATGGAGACATATCACTGCACACTATCATTATCATTATCTGCTTCACACATGTAAGATATCAAATCATCATGCATGGATCGCGATGTTGGTAGGGGAAATGTCGATCGTTTATGACAATGTAGATTCCTTTCACGTATACCACACGAGAAGTCTTGATGTAGTTGGTCTTTTTGACGAATGTTGCTGCTTGTTATAATGGACGCTTAGACTAGAAAGATATGATAGATACAACATCAAAATAATTCAAGGCCTAGCTCTAGAGGTGTAAACTTATATTAGCCATAAAAATGTCTGCAGACTACTAGCAAGTTTTGTGATAAAGGGGAAAGTAAGGGATATATGTGGGATCCTTAGTTGAGGTAGGTGTTTGTCCACATTTGCACGTGCATCCCCCTTCTTGAATATAATGGCAGAGCTATCATCATAGGTTTTACATGTATTTGCTCCTAACACCTTGTATTAAAAAATTGAAGACGTTCCCCTAATAAACACCTTTCTCGTACATAATAGATTTTTTTTTTAGCAGAGTATATTTCATGGTAAAACTGAAGCATCTAAAGCTAAAAGCAGAACGGCCACGTAGATTTGGTTATGATGCTTTGAGATTTTTCAGATTTCCTGTGTTACCTGGAGATGGATGAAATATAAACAAGGGTTATGATTTAGAGTTGGAATGAAAATGGATAATTCCAAGCATTGTTGTCAAATTATTATCAATTGATGCAGGTACATTCATGGTTTCGTTGTTTTCATTACTTTCCCTGTCGATGAATTTTGTGTATGTACATCTAAAAATAAAGCAACCATCAATTAGTCACTAATGGAGCCAACGTGTAAGATCGAACGAAAAAAGTCCTCAATAATGGTCTTATTAAGGCACATTTTTCATGGGAACCAAAAGGAAAATGAAAAGAAGAAATAATTAGTAAAGGTAGAAACTAGAACTGGGGATCAGATCCTCTGTCAAACATGTGGATGAAAAGCCATAGCATTAAAAGAGACCATGCCTGAAACTTGCCCCCATAGGTTGGCTGTGCCCTTTCCAAATCACAGGACCAAAAACCAAAACAATCAACAAAAAAAAAGTGCTCACAATTTTCTCATTGTAATGATTGGACTTTTTGATTCATTTTAGCTGAACTCAAGCCTTCTTTTCCCAACATGAAATCTTGAGCGTGCTCACTTGGTTCCCCTGTCCAATTATGTTGATATTATCACCGAATTTTCCCTTTTGATCCTATCCACAAAATCTATGACCTCTTCATAACGTACTTAGCTACACTTCCCCTTTTTTTTAACTGACGGACCTGAGTACCAAGTAAAAGTTTTCAAGGAAAAACTCCAGGAGCTTTTGAAAACTTCATCTTCTCTTCCTTAACAGTTGCATTCAGTGATATGGTGTAGTAAGATAAACAATATTAGCATATGTAATCATCATTAAATTTCCATATTGTTATGTAATTTTAACTTTTTAAATGTGTAATAAATAAATTGTTTGAATATGAATGATATCTTAAAAAACTACTTATTCCACATAACTTATTAATATACCTCAGACTTCAAACCCTTAAAAGATTATGATAAATGTAAGGAACTCAAAATGCAAGACTTCAAACCTTTAGCTAGTTGCTAACTACTCCTGTAGATCAAGCTTCCATGTTTTACTAATCTTTAAAAAGTCATACCTACTACTTCACAACTTTCTTGTATCAATGAGCACCCCAATCAAAACAAAAGGTATAAAGAAGGGGGCAAGAGAAGCAGAGATCTCAGCAATCATCACTTTGCTTAAATTAATCTGCAATTGGGATATGCACTAATTCCATTCCATGTGCGTCCCAAGCAAGCACTCAACAGTTATTAGACTTAGGCCTTAGCGTTATTCCAACACCAATTCCCACAATAGGATATGTGTGCATGTGCAGGGTAAGTCAGCGAGCCTGATAAGAGAGCCAAGATACGTAGGTGCGAAAATCCCACATGGCCTACCAATCAAGGCTCTGATGAAAATGAGCTTCTCCATCGATTGGACAATGCTGCTTTCATTATTTTAATTAGGTACAAGATTTCAATTACACTTATTTTATATATTAATTTTGCAGCTTCAATACTCCAATCCAATGACCCAATTTGCTTCCATCAGTTTTACCATTCTAAAACACTTGACAGAAAAGAAGAAAACTCAAGTCACTTTGTTCAGCTTCTCTTCCTTATCTCCTTTGTTGCAACTTTCCTGATCACAGTCACAACCATCCTTGGGACTCTCCAGTGCTCTCTTTTCTTGCTCTTCGTCCGCCACATCATCGAAATCATTCTCTCTAGCACCACTGTTCATCAACTTTCTTTCTGCTCTTTCATTTAATATCTCGAGCAGTTCACTTACTGCCTTCTCTTTGCGCCTCCTGTTCTTGAGCAAAACCTCACTGACGTCAGCAGGAGTTATCTCTGCTTTATCAATCACATCCTCCAATTGCTTCAAGATCTCACCTTCCAAGTCTCCTTCCTCGTACCCAAGGTAGTTGTGTAACAAAATCTTCAATGCAGCAAAAGAGCAGTAACTCATGAAAATGTGCATGTCCATCCTGCCACTTCTCAACAATGCGGGGTCAAGCTTCTCAACGTGGTTTGTCGTGAACACAAAAATCTTCTCACTGCCACAACATGACCATAACCCGTCTGTGAAATTTAATAACCCCGATAAAGTTATCCAATTTCCACCATCTTCACCACTATTACCAACTGCACAACCCGACCCAGATCGCATATCCGGATCATAGTAACTCCTCCCAGTTGAACCATCATTACCCTTACTCTTCTTTCTGTTACTCAGATTAATAGAACAATCAATATCTTCAATGACAATTATTGATTTCGAGCTTGTCTTCATCAAAAGTTTCCTCAGCTCTGAGTTGTTGTGGACCTCAGTCAGTTCGAGATCGTAAATGTCATAACCAAGATAATTGGCCATAGACGCAATCATGCTTGACTTACCAGTACCAGGAGGTCCATAAAGCAAATAACCTCTCTTCCACGCTCTCCCAGTTCTCTGATAAAACGTTTGTCCATTAGCGAAATCTTTCAGATCTTCCATGATCTCCGCTTTTTTAAAAGGGTCCATAGCCAAAGTATCAAAAGTACTTGGATGCTTAAAAGGAACGGACTCCCATGGATTTCCTCTTGAATCCAACGAGCCGCCTCTTGAATTCGTGTATAAAAGCCTGTCTTGATTCTTCCTTCTTATGTCATTAGCCTTCTCCATTATATAATCAAGATAAGAGTCAAGAATCAAGTTCTTATGTTTCTTCTTAATTCGGAGAGTGAAGCCTCTCTTTTCATCAGGCAATGGACGCCATGAAAAGGTCTGAGCTTGTCTCTGAGTCACAACATGTTCCCAGAGCACTGTAACACCGTTAAACGTATCGAGAATGGTATCGTTGTTTGTGAGACCAAATGTTATGGCGCTGGAGTTGAGAGCACGAGTGAGGCTCAAGCGGCTACCGGATATTGAAACAGAGGAGCTTAAGTAGAGTTGCACAGCGTTGTAGAGCTCATTGGTGTTGACTCCATCGATCTCAGTGATATCAAAGTAGCAATAAGAAGAGAACATGCTGATGATCTTGTTAAAGAACTTGAGGACAGCAAAGCGTAGCTCTGGTGGGAATAGAGCTTGGAGGAGAGTCTGGCAAAAGGCCAACAGTCCGAGAAGTGAAGCCAAAGACGTCCAGTGTTCCTTCATTGTGGTGGTTTTGTAGTGTTCTTTGCTTGTTTATTCCGTGAGTATGGGGTGCCTTGAGTGGGTTTTGGTGACGAAAAGATTGGTTCTTTGTGTTAAGAAGGACAGAAATGATAGTGGGTATGTCCAGTCTTGTAAGTGAGCGGGGGAGGAAGAGCAGAGGAAAGGAGTTGTCATGGAGTTTTGGCAGCGAGGAGTTTGCTCAATTTATAGAGAAAGTGGTGGTGGGTTTGATGAAGAGAGGGGAGAAAGAGAACCAAGGAAAAGGCATGAAAAGGCAAAAGGGTATTCAAATTCAGAGGCATTTGACACAAGTACAAGGAAAATAGGAAATGGTGAGAGGGAAAAGGAACAAAAAGGAATTTATTTTGGAGATTTGGTTGGAGAAGATCAGAGATAGGCCCTGTATACCTGTAGGTGGGGTTTTGAGAGGTTGGACATGGACTCATGTGACTTACAGGTGGTTTTGCTGGACATAATAGAGAATTTGAACAACTGATAATAGACAGTCAATAACATTTTTAAAAATTATTAACATCACATTTATTCATGTGAATTAAAGTTGCAGATAGAATAGAAGGAAGAGTCTCGGGGAACACATTAAGTGTACATGTCAAAACATTTTTTAAAAAAACTCAAATTTTAATAAATTTCTTAAAATTTATTATTATAAAAAAATTCACCATATTTATTTTTTAGTTTTATTATTCTGTGTGTTAATTTTTTGTTATAAAATTTATTTTTATAAAAAACTAATAAAAGTGTAGTAAAAATTAAGTGCGAACATAATAGTTTATAAATAAGTAAAACTGTTAAAAGGGGCTTTTTTTTGGGGGGGGGTAAGTGGGCTCCATTTCTTATTTAATTTTCCCGGCCTAAGTCCAAGTTCTAGTAATTGAGAAATGAAAATCTTGGGACTTGGATTCTCTGCTTTTAACCTCCTTGTCCTCGGTTTCGACTCGTGAATTTATGTTAAATCATATCCTAATGGCTCACAGAAGCTGACACTCGTAATTGTAGATAACAACGTGTTAGAGTTGTTTGTTCCGCAGAGGAACCGACCCTTGCTTGTTTGAACCGTTGCAGTCACTATAATTTTATTAACTTTAATTATTTTGACCCAAAAAAAAAAACTTAACTTTTCTAAGGCAAAGGGCAGATACTGACGTTGTTATCATCTTGTTAATTAAAAATATACCCTTTTTCAGTTGATAACAATCTCTGGCTCTCACCATCTAAGATTGTGCTTGTTTTCTTGTGTAAGGTTAATGGATAGGGAGAGGAACAGCAATAAGGAGAGAGAAGAGTCAATAGGCAAGATCTCTTAATTTATACCTAGCAGCCAATCAATTGGATGTAAATTAATGTATGACATTATATTTAATTAATGAAAAACGTTATTTATCTTTATGTATTAATTTTATTAATATTTTATATTTTAATACTAAAGATAAAATCTTTGAAATAATTTCTATGTAATTGAAATTAGACCCGTTCATAAATAACCTAAACCTGAACCTAAATGTCAGATTCGACAATTTCACGAACCTGAACCTGAACCTGAACCTGAACCTGAACCTAAAGAACCTATAGGATCGGTTAACTTATTTTCAAGTTCGATTCTCAGGATAACCAGAACCTATTCATATCAATATATGACAAAAAATTATAAAATAATTGATGAAAACAAATACAAATTATTCATAAATGTATGCATATAAAATCTATCAAAGATTAATCCAATATGTTAAATCCAAGCAAAGTAAAAATAAGCTTATAAAAGATCCATACTAGAAAAAAAAGATAAATTATTCAACAATTATTCTTCTAATAGGATGGTAGGATGGTAGTTTGAGAGATGAGAGGTTGGGAAATGACTGTAGGATGAAAGATTGAATGAATTTTTTTTTTGAACGAATAGAATGACTTTTAATTTTTCTTTGTTTTCATCGAGGGAAAAACTTTTCAACTTCAATGGTTGATATTTGATAAAAGATTAATTGTGATTCAAGCGATCTTAGCCGTAAATTTACAAGGTTTGTATTAAGACCGTTGGATTGAATTATCTTTTTTAGAAGGACTGAATTTATAAGTGATCTTAGCAATTTTATTAATTATTCATATAAGAATAAACTACATTTTCATATCAATGATTCATATAAGAACAAACTACATTGCTATTCTCAATTAAAATATTAAAATGATTGCTATTCATTATATTAACAAAAATTGAACACAAAACCTTAAGTATGGTTTTTATGATAATGTCTCATTTCTTAATAAACTTTCAATAAAGTTCTCTATTACTTTCCAGTCAAAAGTGTTTAGATAAATAAAGTTATGTTTGTATTTGTACAAGACAATATTATTATATGTTTTTTATTTATTAGCAACTATATTATATATTTTTAAGAATCAGTATTACTTACTTCTTTAATATTTATAATATCTCATAAATATCTAAGCTAATATATGTGCCTCAAAAAACTTAAATTGTAAGATTTCTTAATAAATGTGTTTTACATTTATTAATTTCTTTAATTAATCTCTAAAAATGATTATATTATTTTAATCAATGATTTTTTTCTATTAATAGTTTAATACTTCGATCAATAACTTTGACACATATTAATTAATATTTGAAGTAGAAGTATTGAGTGTTATGCATTAGTTGTTACCTATAATAGCAATGTTCAATATTAACGTTTAATAACATAGAATTAAAGTATTTTTTCCTTTTTTACTAAAGAATTAATATAGTAAATACTAGTGAATTTATTATTATTATTATTATTATTCTCTTAAATTATATCTAAATATATGATAGATTTTTTTTAGTGTTTCAGGTTCAGGTTTAAACCTAGAACCGCAAGTTAGAAACCTGAACCTGAACCTGAACCATGAACCTAATTTTTCAGGTTCGGTTCGAACCGAACCTGACCTCAGGTTTGGTTAACCTTATTTACAGGTTTGGTTCATGCGGTTCAGGTCCGGTTCACAGGTTTGCGGATTTTCTTGAACACCCCTAATTGAAATTATGATTATGATATTCAATTTATACCTACGTATTATTTCTAAATGTTCCTAGTTGTAGTTTCATTAAGACTAGATATTGTTGAAACGATAAAACTAGCATATATTATGTTTCTTTCTTATGAATAAAGTAATTGATCTCATAAATTAAAGTATAGAAATAATTAAACTAATGTGTTGGTGATTATTAAAGAATAAGTCACGAAACTAACCCGATTATGAAAATTCTGAATAGAATATTACTTATGTGTCTATGCACTTTTTCATAATGATGGTTGCATAATTAATCATCAGACTTGAGATTACCAAGGTATCTAGTATGGGAATTATTGTGTTTTGATGCTACTTATGAATCGTTCTAGGATAGTTCAGTCGGTAATAATTAGATACAGTATGAACTATATGCAGATAGTTGAGTAAGTTAATATATGATTCATTACTCTAAAATAATTGGAGAGAATATTCTCCTGATCTTGATTAGTAATGATTTATGGAATTCTCTGGCCATAGTGAATTAATATTTAAAAAGGAGTTTTCAAATTTCAATTATAAATCAATTACTAATTAGCAAGAATGAATATGATTGGATGGTAAGAGTATACACCATATCCTTACTCTATCCAATTAGAATATTGAATGACGAAAGGATTAAATTATACATTATGACTATGTATAGACAAGTTAAGTCAATCACTTTGACATTCCTGATATTTGGGTAATCATGACATATTTCTATATGTCAATCAAGATTTATGATTATGAATTATTTAATTGGAGAATTAAAGATAAATTAAAAGGAGTTTTAATTTATTTAATTCTAATTGTGAATTAGAATTATAATTTATAATCATTGCCAATTTATTAGGAACCTAGTAAGTCACACATCAAAGAGCAATTTGTGAAAGAAAAATTAATTTAATTAAGTTCGATTTAATTATAAAATTTGAGAAATTTTGGGAATCAAATATGAGATATGATTTTATTAAAATTAAATTAATTAGAATTAGAATTTGATTCCAATTATAATTAAAGAGATTTAATTTTAATAAAAGAATGTCATGATTTTTTTATTTAAAGAGAAAAGTTTTTTTAGAAGCTAGCACATTTGTCTTCTTCCTCTCAAAAGCTCAAAAGCAATTTGGGAATTGCTCTGTGGATACTATCAGAAGCTGGGCAATTGGACAACTAGTGATTGATCGATCAGAGAAAAGATTCAAAGATTTTTCTTTGGAAAGCGAACAAGGTACGATTTCTAAATCGAATTTTTATTTTATTCAAGTTTAATCAATTATCGGAACCCACTCGGAATTTGTAAAAAATTTTGCTTTTTGCTGCACCCATGATTAGATCATGATTGGATTCCAACAGTGATGTCAGAGCCTCCTTTAATTGTTAATATTGAATTAGAGGCTTGATTATTATTGAATACAGATGGGCGATTATTGCCCATCTGTGGAGATTACCATCGAAATCGATGACGTTGTTGGGCGATTATCGCCACTAGAGGCGATTACCGCAACTGGAGAAGACGATGGGCGTTAATCGCCCACATAGGTGACGCCATGGATGGTGTCGCTTGAGCTGTCCATGGTTGCGAGCGTAGAGAGATGGTGGTAAGGAGTTGACGATGAGGAGGTGTCGATTAGGGAACCGTCGGTTGGAGACCCAACGGTTGAGGATGAAAAATGTGTTGCGGTTGAGGCAGTTGTTCGAATGACGTGGGTGGCAGTTCGAAGAGTCGGACGACTTAGGAGATTTTCAGAAGGAGGAGATGGCTTCGTGGAGAAGACGATGGGGCGCATATCCATCGTCTTCGCAGGACATCTCCTTTGATCAAGTGTCCACGCGTGTTACCATCTGGCGCGTGCACTATACGCACCAGACATCCTCCCACCCAATTTTTATATGTTTTAAAACCCTAAATTGTCTTTAATTAATTCAATAGAGATTAAATTAATTTCCACTCCTATTAAAATTGAAAAGTGTTTTATTAAAATTTGAAAATTGTTTTCAAAGAAATATTTATTAGGAACGGTTTTAGAATTTAATTTAATTTTTCAAGAGTTGAATTATTAAATTAAATTTATTATCAAATCAACAATTAGAATTAAGCCAAAATTTTAAATAATTTCTTTTATAATTGGATTATGTTTGAAATTATAAATATAATGAAATTATATTATTTTGATAAGACCAGAAATTTTTTGAAATTTTAAATTTTCTCAATAAAATATTAAGTATATGTTATGAACGTGATAGTTGTCTTTTATTATTTAATAATAAAATCAGAATTCTGTTTATTGTTTGACTTATTGAGTAAACTCAATGTCACTTTTACCCGAATATGTTTCATCTTAAATTAATGGGTTTTACTTAACTAAAATTGTATGATTTTTATGAGTAAACTTATGATCGTATAAATTTAGAGACAGTTAGGAATAATACATTTGATATATTTTGGTAAAAATTGTCACCTCACAATACTAGGAATCACATGAGATGTGATTGAAAAGTTATTTTCTATCTAATTTAATGTTAGTTGGTTTGTTGAGCAAACTTAAGATCTTTATAGTGGTGCGGTTAGTTGGAAGAGTTTCAAATAACCAACCATCGCAGATTCAACGATCGAAGTAGAGTACATTTCAGCATCAGATGCGGCAAAGAAAGCAGTTTGGATTAAGAAGTTCATCATTGAACTTGGAGTAGTTTCTAGCATTGTTGAGCCCATGGTATTGTATTGTGACAACAATAGTACTATTGTGCAAGCAAAGGAACCCAGGTCTCATCAATGGTTTAAACATGTACTTAGGAAGTTTCACTTGATCAAGAAAATAGTGGAGCGGAAAGACATAACATTAAAGCGAGTTCCCACTGAAGAGAATCTAGCTAATCCTCTTACTAAGCCTTTGTCTCGAAAGAGACATGATTGTCATATGAATGGATGACATTAGATTCATAGGTGATTGACTTTAGTCTAAATGATAGATTGTTAGTTTACGCCCTTGCAACTAATCAATTAGATGCAAATTAATGTATGACATTATATTTAATTAATGAAAAGGCGTTATTTATCTTTGTGTATTAATTTCATTAATATTTTATGTTTTAATATTAAATATAAAATCCTTGGAATAATTATTATGTAATTAAAATTATGATGAGATCATAATTATGAGATTCAATTTACACTTACGTATTATTTCTAAATGTTCTTAGTTATAATTTCATCAAGACTAGATATTGTTGAAACAATAAAGCTAGCACACATTATGTTTCCTTTTATAAAGAAAGTAATTGATCTCATAAATTAAAGTATAGAGATACTTAAACAAATGCGTGAGTGATTATTAGAGAATAAGTCACTGAACTGACCCGATTATGAGAATTTCGAATGGAATATTACTTATATATTTATGGCCTTTCTCATAATGATGGTTGTATAATTGATCCTCATACTTAAAGTTATCAAGGTATTTAGTATGAGTATTATTGTGCTTTGATGCTACTTATGAATCGTCCCAGGATAGTTCAGTTAGTAATAATTGGATACAATATGAAACATATGTAGATAGTTGAGTAAGTCAATATAGGATTTGTCACTCTAAAGTAATTAAAGAGAATATTTTGTTATTCTTGATTAGTAATAATTTATGGAATTCTCTGGCTAAAGTGAATTGATATTTAAAAAGGAGTTTGTAAATTTCAATTATAAATCAATTACTAATTAGCAAGAACAAACATGATTGGATGATAAGAGTAGACACTGTATCCATACTCTGTCCAATTAGAATATTGAATGACGAAAGAATCAAATTATACATTGTGACCATGCATTGACAGATTAAGTCAATCACTTTGATATTTCTGATATTTAGATAATCATGACATATTGTTAGATGTCAATCATGATTTATGATTATGAATTATAATCATTGCTAATTTATTAAGAACCTAATGGGTCATACATCAAAAAGCAATTTGTGGAAGAAAAATCAATTTAATTAAGCTGGACTTAATTATAAAGTTTGAGAAACTTTAAAAATCAAATACGAAATATTTGATTTTACTAAAATTAAATTAATTAGAATTTGATTCTAAATATAATTAAAGGGATTTAATTTTAATAAAAGACTGTCATAATTTTCTATTTAAAGGGAAGAGTTTTCTAGAAGCTATCACTTTTGTCTTCTTCCTCTCAAAAGCAGTTTGGGAATTGCTTTGTAGATACCATTAGAGGCTAGACAATTAGACAGCTAGTAATTGATCGATCAAAAAAAAGATTCAAATATTTTTTTTCGGAAAGCGAACAAGGTACGATTTTTAAATCAAAT
Source organism: Erythroxylum plowmanianum (assembly GCA_025531925.1). NCBI lineage: Eukaryota > Viridiplantae > Streptophyta > Magnoliopsida > Malpighiales > Erythroxylaceae > Erythroxylum > Erythroxylum plowmanianum. The sequence goes on from JANVCQ010000231.1 coordinate 18,339,377, forward strand.
TTTGTTTTATTCAAGTTTATCAATTGTCAGGATCCACTCGAAATCCGTAAAAAATTTTATTTTTCGTTATGCCCATTATTCGATCACAATTAAATTCCAACAACATCGACCTCTGTGACTCTCTGTAACTCTATTGCCTTTGCCTTTGCCTTTGCAACTCTTTTTTTTTCATTCTTTTCTTTAGACCATTATAACGCTCTTAGCAGGGACGGATCTACATTGGAGACAAATGGGGGCACTTGCCCCACTGCTTCTAAAAAATTTCATATAAAAACATTATTATTTTAAGTTTTGATTCTATAAAAAATAAAATTTTACTCTCATTAAAATTTTACCTCCATTAAAAATAAAATTTTGCCCTTATTAAAATTTTGCCTCAACTCAAAAAATTTTATGGATCCGTCCATGGTTCTTAGTCGAAGAAATGTGATCTTCATCTCTTGCGGGTTGCTTCTCTTTACATCATCTGGTCCACTTCGCATACCAAGAACATCAGAAAACCCTACAAATTTCCACACCCGCAAGTAAAACTCGCTCAACAAGAAGACAATCCTCGCCAGTCTCTCTCTTCACGACCGTACATGTTCACCTTCCCGTAAACCAAAGCCAAAAACAATGACCACAAATTAAACATGAATATCACGTAACGGTAGAATTATGGATATTTTGGACGTACAGATCAGTTCTCCTCAACGTATTACTTTATCCTAGTATTGTGTATCGGCCACCAAATATAAATTTTAACCTTTTAACACATGCAACAGATTGCATCATTTAATAGGTACTTCAAGGAATTTTACTTTCTCTTCTTTCAAAATAAAAGGGTTAAATTGAATCAAAACAATGAAACATGTAAATTTCATAGAATAATTTCACAAGTGACGATAAGACATGGAGAGTCCTAATGTTTCAGTTTGAATGACACAATGTATCACCTCCATAAAGCTTGCCCCCAAGTCGAAGTCTTAAACAGTATAAAAGATGTACATAAAACATGGACTATTATCTCAATTTTTCATATGACATTGATTCATGGATTATTGATTTCTGTCATTCATTCCTGTTACCCAAATAAAGGAAAGCCAGTGTTTTCATGCGGAAAAGCATTATACCATTTTATTGAAGTTATGATTTCGTCATTTTCTGATCATTTTTATGTAAAAAAAAATTGGTATCTATCTTCAATTCGCTTAGTTTTATATTATTTTTAGTGCCAATCTTAATCACACAAATGAGTGAGCTGTTTGTCTTGTCGACAAGTGAAAGTATGCAGCTGAGTCGACTAACAAGTAGGAGGTAATTTTCCTTGATCCAATCGGCCTAAGCCTTATTGCTAAAGAAAAAAACAATTGGTTGAGATCTTTTAAACAAAAATGATCTCTAAGCGGCTGATTCAAATGTATATTTCTTAAGAATGGGGGATTAAGCGCCCGAAAGCAATTTTTATAGATATTCTGATAAATAAAATATCATATACTAACTTTGGAAATAATAAAGAGACTCCTTTTAAAGGAGAAAAGAAAAAAAGAAAAAGGTGTTGGAGTTGTATGGAATGCATTATTTGAACAATTTGCCAGTACTAAAAGCAGTTGATCAGTCACAGAATGTAGACAGCAGGAATATCTTTTGTTTATAGTAAAGCAAGTGCAAAATGCCAAAATCATTGAAAGTAATTGACGACCATCGAGATTGCTTTGGATTGGTTATTAGTTGAGGTTAACCAAATGATTATGACATGAAAACTACGGTCAAATTATGTAGCCGAAAACCTACAAACAAGGCTGTGGCATTAATTATTGATAAGCTCTTAAACATTATCGCTTACTAACAGAGGTTCTGTTTGACAATCAGTTGATTGCATTAGTTGTTAGTTGATTCTATCAGCTGTTAGTTAATAGCTGATTCTATTAGCTGACTCGACCAGCAGATTGTATTAGTCATTTGTCATTTGATGTTTGGTAAAATTAGCTGTTTAGTATTAACTATTTATGTGTAAAATGATTTATGAGGACACGATTTTAAAAAAGTTATAAGGTTATGAATATTATATATCTTAGTATTTTGTTGAATATTCTTGTAATAATTTAGAATTTAGATATTTAATTATACAAAAATTAAGTTTATAACTCTAATAAAAATATAGAACATATAATAATAATGATAATGATAATAATAATAACAACAACAACAACAACAACAACAACAATACTAATAATAATAATAATAACAACAACAACAACAATAATAATAGTAATCCAATGTTAAATTTTTTATTAATATGAATGATGTAGCGAGCTATATCATATTATTATTTTTTATATAATATGTATAAATTTTATTATTTAATAAATTAAAAATGATTTATAAGGGCAAGATTTAAAAAAATTATAAGGTCACGATTAAATATTTAATTTTACAAAAATTAAAATTTTGACAATAATAAAAATAGAACAAAAATTAAATTTTACAAAAGAGTTTAAAAATGTTTCTAACCTAAAACTACATAAACGGTAAATTTGACTTTTAATACTTAAAACAATTGCTGTTTACGTTAAATAAGCTATTGAAAAAGCTACCCACCAAACATTTTTTATAGTTGTTTCAAAAGTTAAACAACTTATGAATAGCTGATTGATTGTCTACCAAACTAGCCCAAAAGCTAAGTTCGCAACAAGTGATTTTCCTCATTAAGAATTCATCTAAATACCTCATCGCTCTTTTCATATGAAATGTTGAATGTGCTTTCCAAAGCAGCCCAAAATATGTTCAAGCCACAATCGTAAACAAATAATGTAACTCAAGAATAATTCTGGGACTATCTCTTTGATCTTTTTCATATATTCCTTTTAATTTGTCATTAGCGTCTGTGCTAGTTGCAATCACCTTGCTTCGATCCTGGGAGAAGGAAAGGAATGAGTTTCATTATTTAAATCGCTGTCGTCATCTTAAGCAGCTAGCAAGGGAACAAGCCACATTAGTTTGCCAGCATATTGTGTCCCTGATTTTCATCTTCACCTTCTAAATTTTCTGATCTAGTTGATTAGTTGGATTCCCTTTTGCATGCTAATAAGTGGAGAAAAATGGGGGACGGCTCCAAACGCCATCAGGAATGCCAAAGACGGTATTGTATCAAATTGCCACTTCGTCGCTCGTTTAGACAATTTCTACCTTCTTGCAAGTTTCGTACGGAGTCATAGTGTGCGCTTGATGGCTTTGCTATCATGACAAAACACGAGGTTTAAGATATCACCTTTGACCTTTACAAACCATTCCTCATCGAAGGTTTTATTCTACAGTAACGCGGAGTGTGGCTCGTTTATCCAAGCTGATATAAAGATGACCAGGACAAGTTAAGAAATTGATGTCAAATGTTAACAAGACCAATCCATTGCCTATGCGTAAATATTCAGTTAGTTCATATCCGAGCCTCAATCCCAACTCCCCCTCTTTCAGAAAGGCCATGAAGAAATACAGAGGCATAGTAAAGTTTCATACTCGTATGACATGGCAGATTGTGTTTCAAACATATTGTCCCCAAAATGGTCAAAAGAAAAAGAAAACAATAACATGAAAAGGAAAAGAATAACGAATCCTAACCATCGAAAAAATTCTTATATACTGCGTGTCAGTTTCAATTACTTATCCCAACTCCATAATGATGTTAGAGGATGCGCTAATTAATGGCAATGACGAGAAAACCAACAGATACATACATCAGAAAAACAGGGTAGAGGGCAAGGGCCTTTCTTCTGGGATTGATTGCCGAGCTCATGAAAGGGTAAGCAGCCCAGGAGCTCCAAGCCAATGTTAAACACACTACTACCACTTTCAGAACCACGTTATCCTGCAATAAGCAGATAAGGGCACCAATGTCTAGAGGAAAGAGACAGTACCCAAGCAGGCTCAGACTCTGGAAAAAGATAATATGTCCACCCTGAAGTAACATAAGAAGGTAAACGACTTAGTCATATCTTCACTATGCTCCAAGTAACATAGTAGTAAAATCTAATCTTGTTGGATTAATTACTTCCATTCTGAAGAGCAACAAGTGGGACTAAAGATGTTCAGACCATCAAATCCTTCATAACAATACTAACCTATACCTAAAGACTAACTTAGCCTGCTTCACACACGCACAGGGAAGATAGAGAGTATTACCAATAGAAGAACATTCAATGTCAAGATTACAGCACCAGCAGCAAGAAGTCCAAATGCTACAGCAAACACCTCAGACTGGAAAAGCAGAGAAGAAAATTGATAAACAGAATACAGTTAAATAAATTTCTTTAAACGCAAACAATCAATTCAAACTTCAAATGGATAAGCTTGACAAAGGTAGCAAAATAGAAAATATGAACAGAGTGTGTATAAGAAGCAATCAAATTCTTGAATGTGGACTATGTCCACGCTCATATAGATCTGAAAAGAATGAACGTGCTCAACTGGGTAGCATATTCGACCTTATAAGAATTTAGAGGAAAGAATGCTGAAACAAATATTATAAAAGACAGATGTAAACGAATGAGTCGTGAAAGTTTGAGACATTATCCAACTTTAACATTGACTATAGTTATGGTATTATTATACCAGCTTGAAGAAGCATTGCTTAATCTCTGTAAATAACATCTGAATGAGGAACACCTCCCCATAAAAATTTTCACCGTTCAGTTCACACGATCTGGGGATTTGTTCTCAAGCAAATTCAGTAATTAAACTAAGCATGTTATTTCCTTTGTTCATATTTCTAAAATAGTGTCTATATTTCATTCATTCAAACAGGTATAAATATTGCCTTCACAACATACACCATGATCAGTCACAAAATCGAACATTTTAAGCCGAAGATTACTTGCACTCTATAGAAGTTCTACCTTTATAGTACGTAAGCATCATAAACTACCACCTTTAGAGCCGAAAACACACCGTAGTGCACAAAACAAAGCAAAAGGCTAACCTTTTTGACGGAAGCAGACCAGGAGAGAGTAAGGCCTAGAAACAGAAGGAAGAAGAACGGACCCCACAGATCCCAATCTCTCAAAGCCTTTCCCGGATCATCTCGGTACGGGTTGGGGAATACCACGAGCTTCAAATTGCTCACGATCCTAGACAGATCTCTCTTCACCGTGTCCCAAACAGGCTCCGTCAACGTATTCGGTGGAGATCCGAACCCGCTTGATCCAATAGAACCGTTTGAAGTACCAGGAGGCGGAGGCGGAGGCGGAACCGGGGGAAGCTTCTGACTTGTCGGAGGAAGTGGAGGGAGATTAGAGGGAATGAACGGTGACGTAGATACCGGGATTCGTGGCGGACTCGGAGGGCGAGCCGGTTGAACCGTAGCGGGGCCCGACTGGACGCTGTCGTTGATGAGGTTCTCGATCTCGTCTATGTCTGACTGAGACGACGTGTGGAGAGGGATTGTGTCGCTTTGCGACATTTTGATTTTATCGGGAACGAAGGTTTTCTTTTGCTTTCGTTCCGGGCTTTCCCGGAAAAGTGGTGGAAATTTTATTTGGAGAGATGAGAGAGAGAGAGAGACGCGGTGCTACGGTGACTATGCTCTGTGCCAATATCGGCTTCGGGAGCACCTATTCTCTGTTCCCATTCAAATCTAACGTCGTCGTTTCACTGGAAACCTAAGGTCGCCTCACCGCCACACGCAACTTTATGCTTAGGCGAATATTAATTAATCGAATGAATTACAATAAAAAACTATGGAACGGTTTATAATAGAACATAATATAATACAGTAAAAAATTATTTAAAAAGGATAGAAACGTTCATAAAATAATATAGTGAAATGTTATTTGAAAGATGGATGTAATGGAATGTAATATATAATAAATAACTTTTATATCCCTTATATTAAAATGGTTGTTTTAAGAGGTTTATTATTATATTATTAATTATATAAAATATTAGTATTAATTATTTAATATATTTTATTTTATGTGATTTATATTTAAAAATAATTTATTTATATTTTATTTATATAAAAATATATACAAATAATTAAAAAATAATTTTTTATATATTTTCTATTTTCATTATAAAAAATTTTATTAAAATTTTATTTTATTATTAATTATATACAATTTATTATTAATTATATAAGAATATTATTATTAATTATTTATTTTATTCTATTCTATGTGATTTATATATAAAAATAATTTATTTTTATTTTTATTTTTATTTTTATAGAAATATATGCAAACAATTAAAGAATAATTTTTAAATATATTTTTTTTATTTTTATTAATAAACATTTTATTTATTTGTATTAATTATATACAATTTATTATTAATTATATAAAATATATTTATTAATTATTTAATAAATTTTATTATATTAAATTTTCATTTATATTTAAAAACTATTTATTTATATTT
>JANVCQ010000231.1:18345866-18364566 GCA_025531925.1 Erythroxylum plowmanianum
TTTATTATTAATAATATAAAATGTTATTAATTATTTAATAAAATTTATTATATTAAATATTATTATATTCTATTTAATATATTAATATTATGATTTGTTTAGAGTTGGTATTTAGAAGAATCATTAAGGGTATATTAAATAGTATGTATTTATTAATTTATGTTACATCCTAAACCTCCGAATCGGAGGTTTCTTATTTTCACTGTTTAGATTCACTATTTAGAATGGAATGGAACGTAACATGAAATACTCTGTTTCCATCCTATTCTATTTCATTTCATTATGAAATTCTCAAACAAACGGCATCAGATCAGTTGTTCCATGAACGTTGTTCCTGTGTTGTGCTATTATTAAAACGTCGACGTTTTAATTATATCAAACCTCTCGGCTTTTCTAAGCCAAGTCGATGCTCCTCGTTGTTTTGATTTTGCTTCCTGCTTCACTTCTTCGATCTTGCGCCTATTCTTCTATCCTCCTTTTGCCCACCCTCCTTTTGCGTTAATTCTTCTTTGAGATATGCTCTTTACGACGATACCACAGCTGGTCCTCAAAGTTTCACATAACAATACCATTTGTTGCTTCCATGTTATTCATGCTCACTTGTCTCCTCTTTTAGGCTCTCTCTGTCCACTTTGTCACTGCTGTACTCGGCCTTGATTGGCATCGGTAGGTGCTATGATGTCTCTGTTAGAAAATTGGGTCACAAATGTTTAACTTACCTAGATTGTAGATTCGTTGGTATTTGGTAATTATAAGTGGAAATGGTTATTTTCTTATCTTTTTTTGGACTAATATTATGAAGGCAAAGCTTGATTTGAATCATTTTCTGTTTATAGCAAGTGGGCCAGGTTTGATTTGCCCAATGATTTGGTCTTTTGAGTAGATGGCATCAACCATTTTCACCAGAGTCTTATTGGGTCGCCGCTTGTTTCAATCGTCTTCCTCATTATCACATAAAGCACCAATCGTTACTTCTATTTTCAAGTCGAGTGCCCAAGTTGCCCTCCTTTAGTCAAAGCCCTTTTTTGGGTTGTCTACTTTTCTTGGATAGTTGATTCCTTGTTTGGTTTTTTTTTCCTCGTGTATGTATCATTTTGTGATCTTATCATTATTGTTTTGTTGGTTTGTTCCATTTGTTAAACTGGAGAATTCTAGTTAATGGGTTCTGAATACGGTGATAAGTTTTGGAGTAATAAGTTGAAATTTTGAAATATGGATTTTGTTGTTTGGTAAGAGGCTTGCCCTTCAATTAGATGATCACGAACTTTTCTCTTTCATCAGATTTGAGTTGCTCATGTTGAATTTATAGTTAAGTGAAGTTAGGATAGCTTAATAGTCTCATTTCTTGCAGTTATTAACCATGCAAAAACATATTCGTGTATGTTTTCTACTCGTGATTATAGTATATAATGGACTTCCATACATTTCTCGAAAGCTAATACGCCAGTTTACATGCAAGGTTCTACAATTTATAGGTCAACTTTAACAATTTGGAAACTGTGCCACTAGAATGACCAACCTTAGCATCTTTTGTCTAATTTTAATTTGTTGCTTTTCATGTTGATATTGGAAGAGATCATTTTACTTGCGAGCTTACCCCGTCTGTTGTCCATATAAGACATCTGGTTCACTTCCTCGAGTCATGGCTTCTTCAGAATTTGGGAGGAAAGTAAGTTTTTCCATAGAATCTTTATCTACCAATGATCCTGTTGTTTCTGTTGATTGGCTTTATGCAAATCTCAAGAAGCCTGACATAAAGGTAATTCTTTGCCCTTTAATGATCTTTCATTTGATCTATTTCTTTCATCTTTCGCTGTTTGAATTTGGTTGCAACCTGAAAGACATGTTGATTGTTTCTTATGCATAACATATTGTACCTCCAGAACCTCAAACAAATACAAATAGCGATTTGCAAATTTAGGAACCTTCCCTTCCAAAACTTGGATAACAAGTTGCTCTTTCCTTGAATCTAGCCTATGTAAAAAAAGAAGAAGCAAACATTCTACTCTTTTGATCTTCCATATTCTCTGATAGGATGAGTGAGTGTCAGACGCGTATCAGACCATATAAAACCTTGAGATAACCTATTTTTATTGCTTAAAATCTCTGTTATTGTCTGCCATTGCAGAACATCAAGAATGATTAATTTAAACACATTGTTTAGCTACAACTACAAACTGCATTGCCTCACTGATTAAAATGACCCTATCAAATAATAATTAAGCATATGCTCTTACACCATGTTGGAAGTCTAATTTGATGTCATACATAATACTTATTTTATGGCCTAGATGTATTTGTATGAGTAATCTCTTTTTCCATTCAAGTGTTGGACGTATCGTGGTATATGCAAGATGTGCAGAGGAATCCAATTAAAGAGTATCAGGTGTAAAATTGGTTTATTGTGTCTTGTAGTTGAAATGTTTATCTAAAACATCTTGAATTGATATGGTTTAACTTTTCAATTATTTTCCAGGATGAAGCAGATTTGCTCCCTAATTCAGTTTTATGACATATATCTTTATCAATTCGTATGTGATTTGTTTGAAAGTTATAATTAATCCTTCCTTCTCCTTGTAATAGGTTGCTCACATTCCTTGAGCCCTTTTTTTCAATGTTGATGGGATATCAGATCGAAATACAAATGTATGATGCATCGTTGTCACTTGTTTTATGTGTAACAAGTTCTTTTTTTCACTTCTTGCTTTTTTATTTGTTAATATTTTAATGAAATGATATGTAACAGTTGCCTCACATGTTACCATTGGAAGAAGCTTTTGCAGCTGCTGTTTCAGCTCTTAGCATTGAAAATAAAGTTTGGGTGGTCGCGTATGATGGGAGTGGTAACTCCTTGTGAGGCAGTCCTTTGGAAAATTGAGACAGTGCAATCTCGAGTTCACAAGCTTAAGAATCAACTTGACATGATAATGACGAAATATGCTACCAAATTTTCTTCCTAAGAGAATTTGAGCCTTCTTGCAGCTTTGGATTCTAGACTAGCCCGGCTCCAAGTTCTACATTTTTGACTAGCAATAGAGATGCAACTGCCTCAACTTCTTGCTTTTCTTTGCTCTCTTTGGCGCATATTGAAGGAAAGATGGAGTTAAAGTCAATATTTGCATTATAATTGTTTAGTTTGTGAATCCAAAGATCTTTTGTGGCAATTATATTTTTAGATTATGATATATTCTAAAAACTGACTAGTATTGATTTGTTTTCAAGAATGCCACTTTCAAGATTGTAACCCATAAATACACAATTATATACAATCTTGTTTCTTTTGTTCTATTCCACTATGAGTTTCTCACAGCTTCATTTATATTTTTACTTTTGCCAATAATTTCCCCCACAATGTCATCCTCGAAAAAAATAAAAGATCGATGTTAGTTTTTTTTGTCCATACCATTATAAAAAGTTTCATAACAATCTCAATAATTAAACATTTCACATTTTGGCACATAAATATTTTTTAACATAAGGATTCGTCATTTATAGACAATACATAATCAACAAAATATATAAAAATTACATAATAATGAGTATAAGAAAGAATTTCCAATTCTTAGTAGGAAACAAAATATGCACCTTGTCGATAAAGATGCAGAAATTAACTTAAACACTACACTTTCTTTTTACTTTGTATTTACAAAATATGCCTCCTGCACATGGAGCTGGACAATCACATGTCTCAACAAAATCACCTATATCTGCACTATCGTAGTTAACATTACTATTTTGTCGTGATTTATTTATCATCACATTACTCACATCATATAGTTGTGGTGCCTATAAGAATCATATAAAAAAATAGTATCATTAGTGAATTGTGAATAAGTTAGTAAACATAATGTCATTAGTAATAATATTCTGCCATAAGATAAATACCAATTGGGAGTAGGTCATGTCCACAGAAAATGGAACACCTTTAATAAATTTTGTTTGACTTGAATTAGCATAAACAACCTATCATCAAAAAAGTTAAGAAAAAAATTTACAAGTTGAACTTCAAGATTAAATGGTAATGTTGGTGTTGCAATTGTAAGATTTGCCTGAACCTAAACTTTTTTTGTTGCTTTCCTTTTTTTCATAGCCTTCTCCAAGCCACTCGAAATATCTTACCTGAAACACTTTTCTTCTTAATTTTGATTCCTTTAATTCAATACTATTCTTTTCACAAATTTCAATCCCATTTTGGTTCAAGTGAGTTGTTATGACAATCGAATATTGAGCCATATTTTCATCTTATAATCTAACATTGGAGCTCGCAATCGACTGTTGGACAGTTGATCCATTACCTTGTAGTCTAGCATCCACGATTTCCAACATCTTCAAAATACAATCTTTAACAATTTTGTAAGTCTCTTCACTCTCATATGCTTTTGTAATCGATTGTACATATAGCCCACACATTTTTTTTATACCGCATACTTTGACATATCTTGGGATCCAAATTGCTTATGTTAATTCCAAAATTTTCATCTCCTACGAATCCAAGTTTTACTTTATGTGTCCACCTTTTCAATATGTACTGACTTGGGATAATATTTTTTACAGTAAAAACTTTCAAAACATGAGAACGTAAAATTTCAGCAAACTCGAATTTTCTACAAGTACAATCAACTTTTCTATTTGATAAATCATAAGTAATTGTATGGTAATAGCTCTTCTTATGAGGGGTAATTTGATATTTTATGATTGATCCATCCTCCCCAAAACTTTCAATACAATAATTATGAGATTTACACCACTCATTTTGATACCACTTAAATACCTCAGGAGTACAAACACTAGCTACATGTTTCAAAGTTTCAATTAGATACAATAATGAGGGAATATTTGTACTTGATTTAAAATTAGCCTCTAACTCTTCATATCTACGATCTTTAAGGAGTCTTTCAAAGTGATGAAAAATTCCAAAAATTTGTGTTGATAAGTAACATACCTCTTTACAACACTATTTATGCTCTTACTTCTTTGTGTTGTCATCATGTCTGCATAAAAGATTTGTCTTCCATACACTAAAGCCCAATTCTCCTGTATCCTAAACTTGCTCCTCAACCAATCATTGTCTTTAAGTTCGTATTTACACAACATCTGATTCCATGCATTTACAAAATCTTCCTCTTCTTAAAATCATATATGCATGAGCTAAAATCTCTGCAAAATCTTTGAATTGAGAGAAAACATCACTTAAATGGATGGTCGCATTTTGATATATGTGTCAAATACATAAGCGATGATGAGTTTCAGGCCATCTTAGTACTAAAGCCTTTGCCATTGCTGCATCTTAGTCTATAAGAATAGTTTTAGGTCTTTTATCACACATAGCTTTCACAGAAGTATCAAATAACCATTCAAATGTGAGAGATGTCTCATCATATAACAATGCAACACCAAATAATGTAGTTTGCTTGTGATGATTGACACCTACAAGTAATGCAAGGGGACGACCTTCATTGTTCTTCCGATAAGTTATGTCATCACCAAATTTTGAGTAATCTGCTCTCATCTTTGCATTTGACCAGAAAATGTTGGTTATTAAATCATCTTCATCAACTTGGATAGTATAAAATTTTTTTAGACCATTTAATTGCATTATATGCAAATATTTCAGAACATCTCCTGTATCCCCTCTTTTTACATCTCTCATTCTTTTAGACCGTAAGTAATTCCTGTAGTCATTTGATATGAAACTGAAATTTTCTCGACCACCTACTTGCCTAACCATGACAGCATATGATGTCTTTGGTGGGATTCCTACGTCATTTGTCATTTCAATTTGCATTGCTACAGGTAAACTTATCTTTCGGTGAGATCGTGTAAGTGCGTCTTGCTTGGACTCGAGAGGTAGTGATTATGTTTCTCAATAAACTGAACCATACATAATTGTCTGCCTCTTCGACGGCTGACCCTCATTTTAGCTTTACAACCAAATCTTGTTTTAGGGCGTGCTGCTTTCACATACATATGTCGTTTGTCTTTTTCTCGTTTGCCTTCAGCATTACAACAAAACAATCTATCAATGAAGTTCCCAGTTTATCTTTGTGGTTTCTGCTTCTCCTTATCCCAAACCTGACTTCTTTAGCATATGCCAAATAGAATTGGTAAGCATCTTCTTCTGTCTTAAATTTCATTCCAATTTTTGGTATTAATTCTTTGGATGCAAATGAGTCGATAGCTTGCAAACCCTGATTACTGTCAGCTATAAGCTCATCTTCACCTACACTCCTGCCAACTTCATTATTATCTTCAAAATTTAACTGACGATAAGATGAAGATACACCCATCATAGAATTATTAGGTTTGATCATGAGGTAAAAAAAAAAAAAAAAACAATTGAAAATTATTGAAAATGGATAATTCACTTTTATGATATATAGAAACACTAAGTGTAGAATTCACAATTTAATTAGTACCTTTAATTCACCGATTGATAACTTTATTGGAGCATATGTCTTATAGTGGAATTAATTGGAATGCTAAGAACCCCTCCTTTAATGATGCAGGCCTCTCTCCCTCTCCTAGTAAATTGAATGGAAAAGTTGAGGTTGTTAATTCCACAAATGCTCCTTTAATGAGCAAATCTAATAAGTAAGACAAAACAAAATCTAAAGACCATGTGATTGCAATGAGAGATATTGATTGGAAGAGCATATGAAGTCTACGAATAGAGGAGTGAAGATTGATGCAACTACAATGGATTCTAATAACCAAAGTAGAGCAACATCTTCAATCACATTACAGAAGGATTTGTGTTACCTATAGTATGATCCTCCACCCATAAATCAATCATACAATTTGAGAAGACAAATGAACAAGGTTTCATTTCACAAAAAGCATTGGTCCACTACCATAACCACCCTTGGAAGTCCTATCAAATTCTAAATCTGGTATGCCAAGTCTGCTGCTTTCATATGTGCATCAAAAATTCAACTGTGTTAGGAATTAAAATGAAATAATTTAAAAGAGAACTATGTAATTAATCGCCAAGATGTGTGCATGAATTCAACAAACACTTCAAAATCCTACATGCTATCGGCCTTTATATGGGACCATTTTATTCAATAACAATCTCAACTGGCAAAACAAATGTATTATAATGATAGCAATTGCCAGTTGCAAAAATTGCAACATTAAATGGGTTGGTTTCAGTGATTAGTGCAGTTCATGTTATGTATTTGATCTCTCTACAACTAAAATGAATGTCGTCTTTTATTTACTTTCACATCACTTCGTTTGAGCCTTTAGCTTCTTGGATTTTCACTCCGCAAGAAAACATATCGTAGAAGAGGATCCAACTAAAGCAAAAGGGTCATATACACACACTAACTAACAGCAATCGCTATTTTGAATCTATGATATGAGGGAAACAGAACTGGAGAAACAAAGAAAACACACCTTTATTGCTCAATATCCACCAAACTTTGTTTTGCACTAAAAACACCAATTACAGAGCAGCTCATAACAAATTTGGCAACACACTGACATAAGTGATTGAAAAACTGAAGAACTCTATCTTTCACTCATAAATTATCTATCAACTCAAACAAGTAAAGCCTCAAACTTGCAGCCAACCTATTAGAATACATCTACCACATTTGCTAGAATTTTCTAATAAGAGCTACCAGAACACTTATAAATTAGACTCCCCACTCCTCAGTATAGAAGAATTAAGCCAGGTCTGATGTATACATAACCTACTATAATTCATCTGAGCTCAAGCTAAAATCTTACACTAATCATGTCGAAGCAATCATGATCACGTTTCATTGGGACTAGCAGCGTTAGAATTGTATGTATACAAAACAAAGAAGAAAGAAGAAGAAGAAGAAGAAGAAGAAGAATATGACTGTTATCACATATAAAGCACATTCAAAACACATTTGTCAATCACATTAAATACACATAGGTCATCCAATTCACATTCAAGTAGCACTTCAATATCACAACTCAGTATCACAATCATCGGACCTCCTGTCCGGAACCCAATAATCAATCACATTCAGTAATCAATTTATACAAAATAAAACAAAACAGAACAAAGAATAAAATGAGACCATCTCGGTCTACTCATAGTACGCTCCAGATTAGCATTTGTTTCCAAATTCTGGAAACGCCTGACTGTGGACTTTTAACCTACACGACCCATTTATGCAATACGTTGCACACACATTAATAATTTTGCACAATTATTATTAACAAATATATCGAGAAATATCATGAATGCATGTACAGTTATTTTCATGTGCAAAATTCACATTTCACGTGCATGGACACCTTATATAATGCATGAGCATGAAATGTGTTTTTTCCTAATTTCTCTTAGTGATCTCACACGTATCAATTTCTAGGGTTTAAATCCTTTGCATGGAAACGGGATGTTACAATTCTCCCCTCCTTAATGAAATTTCGTCCTCGAAATTCATTTCTAATTAAGGAATAAGGCAGGGATACTATTATCTCATATACTTCTCCGTTTCTTATATCACTTTTATTTCTGAATAAAGTGGGCCCAAATATGCTATTATTGATTTGCGCGTACGCTTGAAAAAAAAATTATACTGAATTTTTGACTAAGTGATGTAACACGTCACCCTCGCAGAACACGGACTCGAATATCACCATCGATGTCGAGTTCGGGTCATGCGGGAGTGGGGTGTTACAATGACACCCCAGACAAAACAGATAATTAATCGACTAACAAAATTGATAGTCATATACCAAATATTTATAAAAAAGAAACAAAAATCATTCGTCAAAGTTTACACTCCCTCAAAATTAAGTCTCACAACAATAATCATATAAACCTCGAACAAAAGTATCCAAAACCCAGAAAGAAAAAGTCCAACACACTCCAATCAGAACAAAATTCCTAGAGACCAAGCCAGTTTCAAGAAACCCACCTGGCGATTCAACTTAGTAGGATCATGTCTAGCCCAAAAAACATCAAGCAGAGTCTCGAAGCTGCACTCTTTAGGATTGTACTGCAGTCTAACCACCTCGCTATGTTCTTAACAGGCACAAAGAGCATACCTCAAAGAAGAATTAACGCAAAAGGAAAGTGGGTAAAAGGAGGATGGAAGAATAGGCGAAAGATCGAACAAGTGAAGCGGGAAACAAAATCAGAACAACGAAGAGCATCGACTTGGCTTAGGAAAGCCGAGAGATTTGATATAATTAAAACATCAACATTTTAATAACGGCACAATGTAGGAACAACATTCACGAAATAGCTGATTTAATGTTCAAACAAACGATGAAAGTGTGTTACGTTCCATCTACTTCCATCCCTAACCCCTCAACCAAATAGGGCCTTAGTATATTGACTAATATCTCCTGTGAAATTTTCAGTTGGATATCTTTCTTGAATTCTTTTGTATACATTTTTCTGACTTTTAAGGATCATCATCAGAACAAGTTTTGTATAACAATTCTCAGGAAGGAACGAGGAATGGGAAATTTTTAGTCAGATATTATTAGGTATACAAAAGAAAAAAAAAGGGCTATTTCACACAGCACATACTTAAAGCTGAAGTGTCTGTGCAGATCATGTGGCCAAAAACATCTGGAAAACAGCAAACAAAAAATTCAAATGCTGTGAATGTGATCAATTCCAAAACCGGGTCCAATTCCCCAACTCATATTCTAGTTTCTGTATATTCTTGGGTAAAGGTTTAACACCCTCCCAACGTTATGAAAAAATTATACCATGACCAATGTGTTCAATTCCAGTCGCCCCACATGATCAAGGAGATTTCACAGGTCAAGGCTTGAGTGCAAGTGCAAGACCCAACTTGGGAGCCATAGCATTGATGGTCTTGGAGTCGTACTCTGCTGAAACAGTTATTAAAGACTTCGGCCTCCATTCATGTTGGCAGAGCATGGAAACCCTACCGTTGTCCGAAAACCGCGTCTTCACCACTGTCAACGGGTCCAAAGCATGAGAACTTCCAATGGTGAAACTATTTTCATAGGTAGAAAACCTA
Organism: Erythroxylum plowmanianum; assembly: GCA_025531925.1. Lineage (NCBI taxonomy): Eukaryota > Viridiplantae > Streptophyta > Magnoliopsida > Malpighiales > Erythroxylaceae > Erythroxylum > Erythroxylum plowmanianum. The sequence continues at coordinate 18,355,853 of JANVCQ010000231.1, forward strand.
TGAGTTAGTTCGGCAGCAACTGAATGGACAGGATTCACCAAATGAACGTACGATGCCTTCAGGGCCTGCCCTTTGTCCGTCCTAAAACCAAAGAGCTTATCAATTTAGCGGTGACAAATCTTCAGATACAGTACAAAATAGAGCTATAAACGAAATTCAGATAAACAAATTATGAATTGGTCGGTTTAAGCATTTCTGTGTCAACAATAACCAGTACTTAAAACTGCCTGTCTTACCAAGTTCTACCTCAATCAAATTGTAATGTCCTCATGTTTCACAAACAACGTGAAGAGAAAATGCCCCCTATTCTCCCATCATTAACCTCTCAAGTGATATGGGGCCCTTGACTGAAGTATCCAAGTAAAATGCATTTGGGAGAAGCGCGATTAGCTGAATATCCCTTATTTTCTTATTTCAGGAGTTTCTACAGCTTAGTTTGACTCTGAATCAAACACAATCTCACTTCAATGAGCACAAGCCCTCATACCGTATAATACTTGCAAGTTTCCTAATTGTCATATGGATGCTGGAACTGCACATACCATGATATAATTGACCACTAGTGGGATATATACATTGCACTAAAAGCTGAAAGAAATAGATCAAAGAAACTGTGAAAAAACCTGATGGTAATCTGTGAAATTTTCATTTATTTATGTGGAATGCAAATTGGTTCCAAGTGATTGAACAGAATAATTTGACTGGTCACTGCACACTGCAGAGATTTGATAACAATCGCCACGAAATGCCAAAACAGACATTGCCTAATGACAAAGCAGCTCAGTCTCTGATTACAACATACCACTAGAGATAGTGACACAAGTAACAGAAATTGTATGGAATGTAATCATGCATTAATCCTGTATATATTATAGGGCTTCCAAATAAAACAAGAATTTGGGCAAAGCCAAAAATATTTTCAAATCCTTCTTAACAGATGTGTGTACACAACACAAGTTAACAGGGTTATTTATGAAAGAACATTTCGTAAGACAGTTTTAATGTACACTTACAGTAAAAGAGCAGCAGAGAAATCTGGTTTGTTCAAACCAATTCCAGCATTGTACTTTGTGAATGATGCAGACGCTGTATCAAATCCAACTTCACCACCCAAAGAGAGCTCTTTGCTACCAATTGCTGCTGAAAATTCCAGGAGAGGTGCTGGATTCAGGCCAATGCTAGAATCAATGGCCGCGTGATGATGAAGGTACTGCAGATCCAGCTGAGACAATAAAAAGAAAAGTCAGTTAATTTCACATGGTTGGCATACAGTTATTTCCGAATTACCACCATTTTGCAAGTATTTCTGACATTTGAAATAGTAGCAATTTTTTTCTGACAACTTGTGCATAACCTTTCTACCATGCGTACAAGGCACAAACTTATAGTCTATGCAGCATGATCATTACACATTGCCCAGATTCTAAATGCACTCACCTTGCCAGACTTGTGATCAGGCACTTTGAAGCTTATTGCCGCTTTTGTGGAAGGAAAAATATTATTCACAGTGACTTTGGTAGACACCTGCACAGAGGTACATTTGCAAATAAGCCGGCATAAAATATGAATGCATGCCAAGTGCAAATAATGCAAACATGAATCTGCACATCCAGAAAGTCAATAGTATGTGTTTGCACTAAACAGCAATTAAAAAAACTATATACATGCTTGTTTGGCTAAAATCTGCTTCTTACATTGGAATAGGTATCAACTTTCACATCCACAATAGTATTTCCACTCTGGTACAGGGTATTAATGTCACCAAAAAAAAATTCATCCTTCTTCAATCCTGTAGCTGTAAGTCCCTGAAATGCAAAATTTAATTCATATATCATTACTTGATTGTCAAAAACCTAAATGATGTTCATAAATATGGACAAAAACATGAAAGCAACATTTAAGCAATAAATAAACTTTGACATCAATCCTAGGGTAATTTGTTACAACTACTCAAAAATTAAGAAAAACATATAATTCAATTGATCATAGCTATAGCACATATGTGTTTAATAACTTAAAAACATTATATCCTCTTGGAGCCAATTCTGAAGTAAACCACAAAGTTAAAGAACATAAATACTATCTTAGAATAAGGGGCAAAAATTTGCAACCAAATCACAACAAAGGGAATCGAACACTACCAATCCAGTGGGCCTGAACATTGACAAGGTGAACTTGTGGTCAAAGTTGTAATCTTTTGTCAAGAGATCTGCATGAGGTAAACAAATTTGTCACTAAGTTGGCTTTATAATTACAAACTAACACATGAAAGAAGGTAAAAACAACTAATTTGGGCTTTTAACAATCCTCTCTCGAAAAATAAGAATGCACTGGAAAAGTCCTTAAAAGCATCTAGGAAGCAAGACAATATTTGACCTGAAGCTCTGTTCCCAGACGATTCAATACGTATTATTTTGAACAATAAAATCCCACATCACCTACAGAATTATGCTTAAATGTCTCATGAATGATCAATTCCTTGAACTGTAATATTTCTACCTCATCATAAAATTGCAATCATATGTATAATGAATCTCTAATTGCAGACATGTAGAAAGTTCCAAAACAACCATGTCATTTCCCCATGTGGCATTACCAGTTTGATGAAAGGTAAATGATCCATCACCAGCTTAATCATATAACAAACACATGCTTGTGACAGTTACACCACTGTCACCAAATCCAAGAAAACTGCTTCACTCAATTGCACACTTCATCTGACCAAATTTCTTATATCACTAACAGAAGGCACTTGTATATTATTCACTGAACACAAGTGATTGCATATATTAAAATATCAACATGTCATGAAACTGGCACACAAAAAGGTGCTGCAATCATGGGAAATAAGTTGCGAGAAAATTACTCTCCTTTAAACTACTTTGCTTATACATACCTTTGGCTCTTTTGCCAATATCTGAAAATGGTGCCGGACTGCTGCCCATCTCTAAGAACAAAAGGTTTGTGGACTACACAAAGTGAGCAAAGATGACAAACTTTAGTATACCTTAACAAACACCCCTTCACTAAAGAACATGCAATTTGACAAATGCGAGATTCTTATAATAAGCAGTGATCCTGCAGATCCTTTAATCTAGATACCCAGACCAAAGAACCAAAAATGAAGATATTGGTAAAACCAACAGAAATGGCTGCGCACATCAGCACATCTCCACATGTCCTTTTGGTTTCTATTTGAAGCTCTTATATAGCTGACTCATACACCTTTACTTCATATTACAACAAATAACCCCATTTAATCATCCATTAATAGCACAAATGAACAGCGAAGATATAAAAGAAAACACAAAACGACTCAACAAAATGGCAATCAGATTCAATCATAACCGATACAACTGTACCACCAAGGTCCACAAGCATTAGATCACATAAACAGCTAAAAAGCAAAAAAGAATCAATGCAACAAAATCTCAAATTTTCGTTGATAGAAGAAACTTAGTAACTCAAAAACCCTAAAACCGACAATTACGTTTCAGTATAAGTACATGCCACAGAAAGAGCAAAAGAAAGAGAAGGATTCGCACGTGAACGAAGTGATCCGTCAGAGATTCACAACGTCGATGAATAGCCGCCTACGACGTCCTCAGTGGCGACTTGTGCGACGGTTCAGACGTGCAGGCCTCTGTATTAGATAAACTTTGGGAATAATCGTCAAAGAGGAGGCGCGACCGTGTGCTCACTGAGGTGATGTTAGGGTTACAGTAAGCGCACAGATAGAGGGATGTCTTTGATTGGGCATCAAAGTCGAGGACGAGGCCTTTGATTTGATTGTGAGAGAGCTAAATTGACCTACAAGTGACTCTTTGGATTCAAAATATAAATATCACGCAAATATGACATCGAGATTATTTGGTTTGTCTTAATTAAGAATAATTAAGTTTTAAATCCCCATTTTCATCAAAATAAAGTTTTACTTGGATGAGCATATAAATTCATAACCTACCTTATTTGCTCACTATAATTTGATGTGACAATTATGAATAAGATCTGTATAATTTAAGAAAGGCTCCACTAATCCTTTTTTACAAGTAAATAAATGAATGTATCATTTTTCTTTAATTGCCAAACAATAAAGACTCAGCTGACTTTACCATAATTAAATAACTTTAACCCTTCACTCCATTTAGATCAATTCAAAAAATTGAGGTAGAACAAAGCTAGATGAATTTTCCAATTATTGAGTTCTATATTCTTACGATGTACGGGGAAATAAAAGTAAAATAAATTAGCGTATCCCCTAAACTATATGGTATGGCTTGTATGGGTTAAGGTTATTAGCGACAGTGACGTCGAAGTATTTTACAATATTTTTAAAGTCGAATTGCATATCGGGTTAAAGAAAAGATTAAAGGTTTAAAGGTTCAACCGATATTAAACTGTTATAGAACTGTAACATAGTCTGATCTAGTTTTTTAATCATTGGTATTTTAATGGATGAATCCACTTCTCTTAATGCTTCAACAAGTGAATAGCAATCGTGTCTGACTAGAGCTCATGTATACTTCTTTTGGTTATAGGGCATTTTACCCATTCTTTGTTATGTGCTCTTCTTTAAGCCAATTTCCAAAAACTTTAATAGAATTTTCGAGTCTCTTATTCACTCCACCGAACTAGATCGTCTATTTTAAGAACCCTATTCCAACCTTGTTCTGTGCCCAATATGACATACTTTTGTAGGTTTCGTGCATAATATGATGTAGTTTCACTCATAATACGATATAGTTGTTACTACAAAACGACATCGTATTGGACATGGAATAGGGTTGGATTAGAATAATGGGAATAAAGGATTTGAACCCTCACTTCGCAATGTCCTATGAAACCATGTATCCCATGCCAAACATGTAATGCCCAAAATAACCAATCTAACCGGAAATAAATAGCATCCCCGTCTTTCATTAAGTAATGATAATGAGGTTATCAAGCACCCGTGTCATTATAATCTCTGGCAAGCTCGAGAGGAAAGTGTAGGTCTTATCCTTGTTCATGTTCTTATTGCAATTCAGGATTATGATATTGTTATGATGCATAATCTTTAGAGCAACTAGTGTTAAGAAATCAGGATGAGATCCAATCTAAACAACAACGGAATAATTACGAAACTTTTTCATATTTTGATTCCCCAAAAACCAATATCACTTTAATTCTATAAAATGATTAATGCATAAATCATAATAAAGCATGAGTCTTAATTCGTGACTTATTCTGAAGCTTGACCTTTTTATTGTCGTATCACACAAACTGTTTCTAAAACTAGTTCATCTCAATCACCGTAGCCACACAAGTGTCCGAACTGATATCCACAAAAAAGTTTGAGAGAACTCTATAACTTTCACAAACAGGGTTAAGCAAGAAGTGTTAGCTCTATTATAACTTAAGCCTAATTATAATAAAGTTTGGACATTTTAGTAATTTAATTGAAATTAAATTCTAGTTTCAATTAAATTTTAATTAGAATTACAAATAATTATAATTAAATACCAATTATGCCCAAATAAGTTCAAATATCTCATATTTATTATTATTTATTAAATATTTCATATTTAAACATAAAGTTTCTCAAACTTTACAATCAAGCACAACTTGATTAAAATATCTTTGATCTCCTCAACTCGTTCTTTATGTGAAGCCTATTAGGTTCTCAAATATGTTGACAATGATTATAAATTCTAATTTTAATTCATAATACGAATTAGATATATTATAACTCCTTTTAATTATCTTTAATTCTCCTAGTAATACATCACGACCACCAAATATTTAGGAAGGTCAATTTGATTTTGACTAACCTTTTTATGTATGATTTTTCGTAAAATTCAATAATTCATCACATAATGTTTCGATTAGATATATAGCATAAAATTAATGCATACCCTATTTTGAGTCCAATCATATTAATTCTCTGTCATTAACTATCAAATTAATTGATGACAATAGTAAAGTATTTATAGAATATCATTCCACCTTGGGCAAGGATTCGTGAATCAATACTAATTGATAACAAAAGAACATTCTCACTAATACTTTAGGGTTATGAATCCTATCTTGATTATTCAGCTACCTTTATATAATTCACACTACATCTAATGAATACCGACTGAATGACTTATGATTAGAATAGGTCATAAGTAATATCAAAATATAATAATCCTTATACAAGATAACTCTGGATACCTCAAGTCAAAGAATCACTTATACAATTATTCTAATGAGAATTTTCATAGACATACAATTAATGTTTCATATAGATTTCTTATATCGGGTCAGTTCAGTGAATTTATTCTCTAATAAGCACTCACATATTTGTTTAAATATCTCTATACTTTAGCCTATGAGATTGAATACTTCCTTTATAAGGAAAAATATAAGGTGTGCTAATCTTTTTACGTTCTAGGAGATTGAATACTTCCTTTTAATTGTTTTTAATGTTAATGTGTTAGGTATTGTGACTATTTGTTGTATTTGTATGCTTCAGTAATAAATCCAGAGAGTGAACTGATAGCAAAATGATTAAATTGGGTAATGAGAGTTAAACAATCTAATAGATCACATAAACAATCAAATCAATAATTTATACAGAGAGAGTTCTCGTGTGAGGACCCGATTGTCTATTAGAATGACTAAGATCTAATTAAGTTGTGGGTTCTTTTTGTTAATTGAGAGATTACAATTTCAATAATTCAATTTAATTAGGGTTTGTGATTTATGGTTAATGATTATAACTAGAGAGAGTAATCCACCCTTTGAAATTCTAGGATAGATATCGAATTAGCTCTAAAGTAATGGAGTTAGCATTAGATGATAGGATAAATCCTCCTTTCTCATAATTGGTTAATCTTCCTTGTGATACTTTCAATTTGTCAATTAGTTGTGCTCAATTTTGATTTCTTTGCATGAATTTCAATTTTCATTCTATCCATATTCGATTGCTTAACTTTCCTCACATTTTCATTTTCAATTTCATTACACTTTTAGGCCTTAGACAAATTAAGATTCGATTAGTTTACTAATTTCTCATGTGATCGACATCTCATATACTATGCTAAGACCTATGCCCTTGCACAATATTGAGGGTTTTATAAGATTAAAACTTGCTCAACAATTTTTTTTAAAAATAGAAAATTGAATAAATAAAAGAAGAATTAGAGTACATAGGCGTAAGAAAAGAAGGAGTTCTTAACAAACAATCTAGTAAATAAACTACTATAACACAGAAAGGATGAAAAAGAAGAGTTCTGTAGCGACATTATGTTTCAATCATCATAAATTCTCTTAGCGAAAAATTAGCACTGCAAACCAACAACAAAAACTAGCAATATCTATAGAAGGCCCCCCATCGAGAATCAACTTGGACACACATTAGATACGTAATGTTGTGCAAAGATTAGAGCTGCAAGATAAATGGAGATTTTTTGACAAAACAATCTCACGAATATCAGAGATTATCAAAGAGATCAATCTTTCTTGTGTCAAAGATTTGAGCTGGAAGCATCGAAGATTCTGTTCTCTCCAAAGCGAGTAGATACAAACTCCCAAGACAATTGTAAAAACAGGTCTTCTAGACGCTAGTTGAGAAGAGAGACAATTTGTAATAGCAACCACATCCAAGCCTGGAGTTGTCAAAGAGCATAATGCAGTGATATATGCCCATATTGTTTTGTTGAAGGGATAGTCAAAGAAAAGGTGAAAGCATGATTCAATATATAGAGAACACATAGGCCGGGATTGATCCATTTGCACATATGGAATACGGTCCGCTGTGGAAAGCTTATTTTGAATGGCTAACCAAAAGATGAAGAAAATCCTTGGTGTTAAATGACGACTCCAAACAATGGCAACCTATGGAACAATGGTTCTATGGTTACGTAAGTTATCACAAATGAGTTTACTAGTCAGATGGTTTATAGAAACCCCTTTCCAGAAGAAGGCGTCAGGTTCTTAAGCTGAAGGTGGCAAAGACTTCTAGGAAGATTCCAAGAGTTCCTAACAATGAAAGCCATCATCCGTGCTTTTAGTGGGAACAATGGAAAAGCCCGAGAAAGATTCACCTGGTGAATTAAGGAGCTTCTACTAGACCAATTATCGTATCAGAGGAATACCAGTCGTCCGTCTTTAACAACACAGGAAGTCTCCTGTCGGATATCATCCCTTAGCTTCAAAAGTTGATTGAGATTCAGTGAACTTGTTTTATAACAACCACCCACACGTTTATTTGTATATCTTCATATTTTAGTCTATAAGATCGACTACTTCCTCCATAAGGAAAAACAAAATATGTATTAGTCTTTTACTTTGTATTAATGTCTAGTCTTAATAAAATAATGACTAGGAACATTTAGAGATAATACATAAATGTAATATGAACCTTATCATTACACTACAACAAAAACATACATTTCGCGTCGTTTTCCTAGAAGACAACTCAAAATGTAGGAGGCATTCGTGACGTCTTTCCAGACGTCACGAAAAGGGCGAAGATTCGGCGACGTTGTACGCAGACGTTGTGAAAAAACGAAGTGTTTGACGTCGTTTTGTTAGGAAGACGTCGTAAAATAGTAACCCCGACGTTATAGAGAGTTAAACGTCGAGAAAGGCCAGGTAATAAACGTTCTTCCTCGGGCCCCCACCCGAGCAACACGGCGTCGTTTTTTAAATTTACTATTATTCTTATAACTTATTATTATTATTATTAT
>JANVCQ010000231.1:18389846-18415032 GCA_025531925.1 Erythroxylum plowmanianum
AGTACCCTAGTAAATATTGCAAAAATCTGAAATAAACATTTTATGCATGGTATTTACATCATAATTAGCATCATTTTACATTCTTAAGAATAATGGTTAAATTCATGATAAGTACAACAATATACTTAAGACTTGTCATATGTTTTCTAATATAGCCTAATTCCTCCGATATGTCATTTTCTTAGGGTATAATGATAATTCCCATCTCTAATCTAAAATGAAAACTAGGTAACTCTTCCTCCTCTTTTATAATTATATTATGTGGATGAATTACATCTTAATTAAATTGATTAGACTTTGATATCGATTAAGACTCTACCTCCTTCGATGAATAAAAATTTATTGAATAAATTTACCCTTTTTAAATAATTAAGCATTTTAACTTAAGATCCATAAGCCTAAAAAAGGATGACGAGTCGTAAGTTATAACCGAGCATTGTTCCTTAAGCATTAATTCATAAACCAATATATGTATGATAAAAATAAGTAAAAAGAAACATCAACCTTTAGATATCCATCTTATGTTTAACCCTCAAGCCTTCGTCATAAGACACATGAAGACTTGAGAAGAATCTTCATATTCCTTTAGAAGATTCATTAGGATTATTCCTAGGTAAAATTTCATTTAAAATACATTTATCCCTCATAATATATAGAAACTTCAATGAACTGTAGGGGATAAATTATCATTTAATCTTAACAGTTGACTCAAGTCAATCTCAATTATCCATCCCTCTATATAAGATGCATGATGTCAACATGGTTCACTTGATAATTTTTTATTATTGTCGATAAAGAAAATACCACCTAATCTTTGGTTATTAAAAAAATTATAGATTATTGTTTGCTTGAGAGGGCTAATCTCTTATCTGTTTGACATACTCTCTAATTCACATTTAAATATTTCATACAAATGAAATATACTTTAGACTCAAATGTCACATAATGCTTATCGTAAAATAAACAATATATATTTAATGTTAGTGACTTCACATTTACATGTAGAGATATACTTCATGTTCACTTCACCTCATACGACTATATCCTTCACACATTTATACTTGAAATTTTCATGCTTAGTTTTGTAATAAAATTTGAAATCTTTTGTATATATGATTGATACCTAACTATCATATTTGATTAGTGCTACATCAAGTTAGTTTTAGTAATTTTCCAATGAACTAAGAAACGGCTAAATAAAACCGTATATTGTAATGCAATTAAAAATGAATTAAATACAACTTTCATTATAGATAAAGTAATACATGATTATTTCTTAAAACTCTATGATGTTGTACCAATATTGAATGAGAAAACAAACCTTATGGTAAATTTTCTTCCATCTAAATCTCATCTATAATTTGTATCCACATAACTTTATAAACCTAAGTCGTTACCTTAATAACATAGTACGTAATCATGTATACCTTTTATTATGCCTCAGTATTCTCTTTATTGATTTAATGAGTTTGAGATGGATTTAACTAATATATGCTCAATACTTAGTCTTTTACATATCATTTACATATATAAGACTTCCAAGTACGTTGAAATAAAAAACTTCCTTCATTTCTTCCTTTTCTTGTGGTGTTATTACACAAATCTTTTAACTAACACCTTCACCTTTAACAATAGAATTATCAATTTGCTTGTTTGAGGATCTCATTTATGAAAGTGAAACAATTTTTTGGTTGATGTCTTCAAATCTTTAGTTTGAGGAAGCACACATCTTCACTCATGCTTTTCATTTTAAACTCATATGACATCCGTTTTATAATTTTCTTAACAAACTCAAAATCATTACATGTAATTAAAATATCATCCACATATAAAAGTAAAATACTCATTTATCTTTAGATCTTTTACAAAATGAAGTTATCACATTGTTATTAACCTTATATATATTGTGGTCTTCATCAATGATATGGAAATGATATGAAATTATGAAAATAAAGTGTACCATTATATTGAGAACTACTTTAGGCTATAAATTGATTTCAATAATTGACATGTTTTATGTTCTTCGAATGTCTTAGAAAAATCTAAAGGTTATCCATCCATTCATCCATCCATATATATATATACGTCTTAGTAAAATTTAAAGGTTATCCATACATACATACATGGATATATGAGCTACAATTTTAGTTGTTCTTTGATAAAAATTTATCACATATTCTAAACTGTGCGCAAGCAGATGTATTATATGATTGTTTTAATATATTCCGCTAAAAATTTTGTTCTTGGTTATAGGAACTCACTTGTTGGCAGTATTTATTTTCCGAACGAGGTTGAAGAGAAGCTTTAGTGGTATTGAAATGACATTACTTTCCTTATGTTTTGACAATGTCAACAATTACTTTGCACACATTTTAATTGAAATTGTATCAATTTTTATATTATTGATTGTAGCTTTAACATCATCTTCTTTCATGTACTTTAGGAAGGTCCTTCTGCGTGACAGTTGAGATCAGTGAATTTGTTTTCGACTACATTTGTTGAACTTGGTTTAATTTAGGTATTTATTTGTGGTTTATACTTTACATGGCTGATTCAATTTGGCTTGCACGAACTGAAACTTGTTTGTGGTATGAACTTTGATTTATCAATGTATTAATATAGGATGAGTTTAACTTATATTATTATTCCAATTACCTTAATTACGTCAATTTGTTATTTCATTGACGCTCTTTGATATGATTATGTTCTATTTACTTTTCATGTGCGAATTTTTACATGGTTGTTTTTTTAATTGTATATGTTAAACCAATTTATTAATTTAAGTATTCATATTTTTATGAATACTTATTATATTTGGCACTAGTAATATTTAATATAGGTTAAATATCAAACTTTTAACATTAATTCTCTTTTAACATATACGATTACAAACATATATGTTCGATGTTGAGTATATAAATATTTTACATCTCAACCCATAACCTTAACACATAACCTGTTATGGAGCTCTCATGAGGCTTTCGGTAATTATTACCTGGAGCATAGGAGTCAGAACGAGAAGTTGTTCCGTTGATTCACAAGTCTTATCTTTGATGTTTTGTAATCTTTGACTAACATTAATGATACTAACTATGGATTCACTGTTTTGAATCAACAATTTTCCACAAATGAGTTTCTGGGATAGATCTTGGATGTATAGATGATTAACAGCTAATGGTTACATTAATCCTAAATTTGTTTTGGGGGTTGAAAATTTTATTCATTATGCATGTTCTCAACTTGCATATATGGATGGGCCAAAGATCAGATGTCTATGTAAAAAATGCAAACACAAATGCTTCCTTCCTACTGATGAAGTTAATGGGAATTTGTTGAGAAAATGATTTGTCCCCAATTATTTTGAGTGGACACGACATGGGAAACAGTTGATTTCTAGCACCTCAAGGGGTAATAAAGCACAATCATCTGTCAACTTAAATGAGTATGAAGGGGGATTGGATTTAGAACAAATTATGTAGATGGTATTGAAAATCTATACATGCAAATAGTTTATGATGGGGCCGGTTATACCTTTCAAGAAAATAGGAAAAATATTGAAGAAGAGCCTAACCCACAAGCAAAATAGTTTTTTGACTTACTAAAGTTAGTTGACTGAGAATTATGGCCAAATTATGAGACAATGACCCAATTATCTTCAATTGCTCGAATATTAAACATAACATCTGAAGGGCATATTTCAGACCGTAGTTTTGATAAAATTCTTAAATGGTATAATGAAGCATTGTCTGCTGATCATACAATGGTTGATAGTTTTTACAATATAAAGAAACTTATTAGAGGTCTTGGTTTGTCTGTTGAAAAGATTGATTGTTGCAAATTGAGATGTATGTTTTATTGGACAGATGATGTGGACTTAGGAGAGTGCAAATTTTGTGGCCAAAAAGCCTAGAAAGCATTCAATAAAATAGAAAGTAGTGATATAGAAGCAGATGTATTATTTCTCGCTAACTCCGGGACTTCTAAGACTTTATGCTTCTGATGTTACTGCATCTCACATGAGATGGCATGCTGAACATGAACAGAAAGACGGAGAAATGAGTCATCCATCAGATGCACTAATATGGAAACATTTCAATGACATCCATCTTGATTTTGCAGTTGAATGTCGAAATATTAGGTTAAGATTGTCAACGGATAGAATCTAACCTTTTGGTCAATCTAGGCAACAATATTCATCATGGCCAATCATAGTTACTCCTTATAATTTGCCTCTTTGATGTGTATGAAAGAGGCATATATGTTATTGACAGTCATTGTGCCAGGGCCTACAAATTAGAAGTATAAAATTAATGTTTTCTTACAACCATTGGTATCTAAATTGCAGCATCTTTGGGAATATAATGTTCAAACATATAATGTCTCTCTGAAACAGAATTTTGTTTTGAGGGCAGTTTTGATGTCGAACATTAGTGATTTTTTGGCATTTTCCATGTTATCTGGATAAAACACAGCTAGAAAATTAGCTTATCCTTAATGTGGCAATGATTCTTATGCGTTTTATCTTCCAAACAAGGGCAAAATATGTTGGTTTGATAATCATAGGAAATATCTTCCTCAAGATTGTCCATTTAGGTGCAATAAATATAAGTTCATCAATAATAGGATGGTAAAAACACCTCCTCCTCCTCTAAAAGCTGGTGAAGAGATTTTGCAAGAGATTGAGGAATTAGGCTTGTTGAAAGTAAGAAAATTTGAAGTCGATGAAGTTAATACAAGCATTAGTCAAAACTTTGGTTTGAGAAAATGAAGCATATTTTGGGATTTGCCATATTAAAAAATGAATTTGATAGTCATAATCTAGATGTGATGCATATTGAGAAAAACATTTTTGACAACTTGTTCAATACCATTATGAACATTGAAGGGAGGAAAAAAGACAATGTAAAATTACGAGCTGATTTGCAACTTTTTTGTAAAGGGAATGAGTTACATAAAGATCTTCACATCGGTAAATATCCGAAAGCATGTTACACTTTGGACAAAAAATGAAAGGGGCTTTTGTGTGAATGGTTGAAAAGTCTAAAATTTCCTAATGGTTTTGTTTCAAACTTGGCTAGGTGTGTAGACCTGAGAAAGTACAAACTATTTGGAATGAAAAATCATGATTGCCATGTGTTTATGCGAAGGTTAATTCCAATTGCATTTCGGGAGTTGCTACCAAATAAGGTTTGGGAAGCAATAACATAATTAAGTATGTTGTTCAAAAGTTTAACATCATCTAAATTCAAGTTGGCTAAAATGGAAAAACTAGAAAAGGAAATTCCAGTAATTTTGTGCAAGTTAGAAGAGATTTTTCCTCCAAGTTTCTTTGACTGTATGGAGCATCTACTTGTACATTTAACACACAATGCAAAACTAGCCAGACCAGTTCAATATCGATGAATGTATCTATTTGAGAGGTAAGTCAACAAATATTATTACAGTAACCATATTACTATAATGAAATAACCATATTACTATGTTTTTACTACAAAATTGTAATAATCATTTTCTCTAATATAGGTATTTGCATCACTTAAAAAAAGGTGAAAAATAAGGCCAAAGTTGAAAGATCGATATGTAATGCTTATTTAGTGGAGGAAGCTAGTACATTTTGTGGATATTATTTTGAGCCGCATGTTCACATAAGAGAAAAAAGTTCCTCGTAATGATAATGGGGGAGGAACGAGTGATGATGATGGTAACTTGTCTATTTTCACATATCCTGGATGAACATATGGACATCCAACAAGAAAAATGTTAACAGAGGAAGAAATTGAGGCTGCACATGGTTACATTTTATTGAACTGTCAAGAGGTTCTACTATTCGTGTAGTAAGTTGAACATAATTATTTCTTCCTTTAAATTTCTGTATTGTTCATTACTAAAATACATAATAATGTATTTAGATTATACGAGGCATTGTTACAAGAGATAATACTGGATAACACACAAGATGATATAAATAAAGAAGTTGGAAGACACTTTCCTCAATGGTTCAAGGGATATGTAAGTTTTCGCTTACAAATATTCTTGTAGTTCCATACCATATTTAAGTGTTCTCATGACATTATACATTAATGGTATGATAACTTCTTTTATGTAGGCTTTAGAAAATCTAATAGAGAACAAGCTCATTTGTGATCTTACAAAGGGGCCTCTGTGAACTATTAAATCATATCAGGTTTATTTCATGAATGGATACAAATACCATACAGAATATCATGGGCATATCATGGCAGCAATAAATAATGGAGTTGCCATACAGGGAGAATTGATGGATTACTATGGTAAAATTATTGAAATACTTGAAGTTGAGTACTCTGCTAAGCGATGTGTGATATTTAAATATGACTGGTATGACCCGACTCCAAATGTTGAAACAAAAGTGCATAGTCGATACAATCTAGTTGAAATCAACATAAGGAGAAGATTGAGACAATTTGAACCTTTCGTGTTGGCAATGCAATCAAAACAGGTGTGTTATGTCCCTTTTCCAAGCTTACGATGAGATAAGATATATTAGTTGGCAATTTGCAAAGTTAAACTTAGAAGTGTTTTCCAATCACATGGAAAAGGAGAATAGAGAATTGAAACTGAAGTGTCTTAGGAAGATGTCATTTTTATAAATGCATCTATCACATATGACAATAATGAACCTTTAAACGATCCATCTAATGGATATATTAAAATTTCATCTGGAGAGGATAACAAGGGTCAGAGATCTGAAAAGAAGCCCAAGTTTGATTATTATTCTTCTGAAGAAGAAGATGCTTGTAATTTACAATTAAGTTATGATAGTGATTAAATTATGTTTTTAATTGAATATTTTAATCAACGTCAGAAATTATTTCCTTTTTAGTATATTATGTACAGTATTTCATTGAAAATCTTATTAAAGGAATGTCGAGATGATGATTGGTTCCAGATGGTAGTAATGCCTTTAGTTGGGAGGAATGTGACAAAATTGTCCTAATATAAGAAATAAACAATGCAGGAAAAATCGCCACTTCATACACTAAAGATCGTTTGCCTTCCATGGCCAATCTTCTACTTCAATGTGTTTAGTATGATCTGGACAACGTCTCTTTCCTTATGATGTGCATTTCATTTCCTTTGATGAAGTTATTATATATATTCACATTTAATGGTCTAGACTATATGTTGTTTTAAACTTCCTTGAATCTCGAATATGACATATATGTTGATAGAGGTGAGAGCGATGTCACAACAGTCTGTAAAGGATTAATGAGATCGATTCTTTTAAAAAATCCATCAATTCCATAAACATCATCTGGACATTCACATATGCTTTAATATCCACTTTTGGTTCGTTTAACGGTTTTCTAATATGACATTATGAAAGTTTTATACTAATTATGTTTTAGGTAAATCTATTCCTGCTAGTAGTTCATCTGGAGAGTTAGTCTTCCATATTAAGACCGAAGACTCATTCACTATATGCTCTAAAAGTTTAGCCATAGCAAAAAGCGCTGTTGCAAAAAGGTGTTCAAAAGCCTACTCCTTAGGGAAGAAGTATCACTGTTTCAATTGCTGCGTTTGAACATGCTAGGATACTTTTTGGGAATCCAAACATCGGGGACTCATTTACTTTTACCAATTCCCATGTCATATGGAATCAAACAAAATAATTATATCATTTTGATTTATCGATGCAATATACTAGACTCAGCTTTAAGTTGATTTATTATTGTATCTGTAAGAATTTGTTAAAAAACCTTCCTACTAGTTAGAGGTTAACCTGCGTCTTATTGAATGAGGGCTATTATTATTCTTCTTCTACTACTTTAATAATTGTTAACTGTCATTTTTGTCGTTTGTACTTGAATATGATATTTAACAAATCGTCTTATTTCCTTTTCCATATATTGTATAAAATATTGAATTCAAATTCTTAAATAAGTAGAAATTTCAATAAACAATGATTTTCAAGTAAAAATATGGGACCAAAGAGACAGCGTGAGATAATGTAGCCCAGGTTTAGGGGTATGTTCGGAGGTACTTATTGTGAAGGTGAATCATCACAGTTTGCAGCTCACACTGACTCAATCATCTATTGCTTGCCATGCTACACCATCCCCATCCCCCAACTTATATATCATCCAATACTGCTTTATCGGATGGAGAAGATATCCACCAACCTAAAGCTGAGGGACCTGACGGAAGAAAGTAGATAACAATTGTCAACAATCTGTAAGTGAAATCACATTAATCACAATTTGTTTTTAATTAAGTTATAAGTTTATCAGTTTTTTCATTGTATAAAATTATTTCATATAATAGGTTAGTTCCGTCTGGACAGTGTTCCAAAAATATGACTTCTAAATTTAAAGAACGAATTAATCTTGAGGGTTATATGTGGAAGAATATCTCTCAGGCAAAAAAGGGATTTTACTTTTAGGCATTTGAGGTGCAATAAAGATTTATTTTCTTTTTATATTGATTCATATAGAATAATTACGTAAATATTATTACATTATAGTAGTTTAAATCTTTGTCTTCTTATTTCAAAATTTTTTTTTCTAGGATTCTGGTATCGATGCCATCATATATAGACTATGGGAGAGGCGAGCTCATACACATTATCGTGACTTTATTGATGCAATACACAAAGCTGGTGTATGACCGTCTTATATTTTGGAGCAAATATGGAGTCGTTGGCAGGAGTATTAGAGAAGCCCTAAGGTAATGTCCATGTTAGGGCGTAACTCTACCAACAGACCTGGAGGCCCGGGGGGAGAGAGTCTTCCTGTACATACGGGAGGATCAATAACCCACTATGAGCATGCACAGAGACTTGTAAGTATCTAAACTTTACTTATTTTTTAAATGTTTTACTATGCTCTATTATAGATAATGATATTGGTATAAATGTCTGGTGCCATATATAGCTTTGTTGAGTTTTTTATTTGTTCAACAGGGAGAAATATCATAAAAATAGAGGAAACTCTATCGAAATTTTTATAAAATGTAATTCACATCTAACATTTTAGGTTAAATATGTAGGAAAAGTCATTGGGTATAAGCCCTACACCTACTTAGTTGTTTTTGCACACTCACACGAAGAAGCATGACAATCTGATATTCGTCAACAGTCGATGTAAGGAACTGAATGTATGTGAAATTAATGCATTATTATTATTTCTTAATAATAATCCCTTATTAATGTAAACATTGCTTCCTAATAGAACCAAATGCAACAAACCATTCAGCGACAATCTCAGGAGGAACAACCTGTTGATGAGACTCAGACGTTTCTTGATGTTGTCGATGGTAGGGACCATCGTGGACGGATATTCGGGCTAGGTTCATTTGTGAACACATGTTATTCGTAATCCTCTATGTCCAATACAACAACGTCTACTAGACCAATGCAAACCAGTGAAGTCATTGAGCTTTGGACATGTATGCAAACATTGATGGAGCAGATGACTCAGTTGAGGTAGGAGATGAAGTAGTTGAAGGGAAGGGGTAGCACCTCAGACCACCCGCCATCACCAGGAAATTAGGATTATTGTCCTCATTTGCTTTCAATTAGAAAGACTTAGTATGTACACTATAATGTTTTTTTAATCAATTAAGCAAAATTTAACTTTATATCACTAATCAACTTTTTATTTTAAAAAATAAATATATGAACAAATAAATTTATTATGCACAGATAATTCACAACTCTTGAAATTATGCATTTTTCATAAGATCATCAAATAAAATTTGATGTCGAAATTTTTTTAAAAAAATTATAACTTTTAATTACCGACGGAATATACAAGAATGTCGCAAAAAGTTTTCAATATTTACCGACAGAATACAATAAACTTCATAGTATTTACCGACCATTCTTCTTCTTCCGTTGGTAATATTGAAACCTTTTTCATTATCTTAATGATGGTTTACCGACAAGGACACATGAAATTTATGTCTTTATATTTACCTACGGCAGTATTAATGACACCAATGTTCATCATTTTATTCTATCGGTAATTATTATTACTGACGAAAAAAAACGATTTAGCATCAGTTAAGTCCATTGGTAAAGCTTAGATTTCTTATAGTGTAAGTGTATGAAACTCTCTGTTAATTGAATATCACGTCAAAGCTGATAGGATATTTTTTTGAGTTTTTATCTTAAAAATGTCTTAAATGTATAATAATAGGCCTCACTGCCACGTGACAATGGAGTCAAATTTTTGATTAATTTATAAAACTAATTACTTAAATAAAATAATTAAATGCTTATTCAATTAATTAAGTATTATTAATCATAATTAAGCTAACTAAAAAAGTAAAATGAAAATGCAATGGGGCCCACTTCTTGTTAATTTATAAAAATAATTACTTAATTAAAATAATTAGATGCTTATTCAGTTAATTGAGTATTATTAATTATAATTAAATTAATTAACATAGTAAAATGAGAAATGACATCGTTTCTTATTCTCAGCAATAACAACATATGTATTATGCATGAGAATGAGGAATTAGGGATTTTTACATATGATATAAATATAAGCCCTTCACCATTATCCAATTTTAAGCCAGAAGCTAGCAGATTCATAAACCATCTTCATGAATTAGTATTCTTTAACTTTAGAATAGTTAAGTTAATAGATACATCCCTTCATCACCATCCCTCCCTACTGCACTTAATAACTACCTTAGGAATTTTGTCTTGAAAAAGCAGTCATCAATACTAAAAATTGACCTCAAATACCTCCATCTTCTTTTCATGGTGTTAAAGCAAATGTCTAAGCTTTTAGGTTACTAAAAGGAGATAAAGAAGTATGAAAAATGTATGAACTTACTATAGTTGCTAGATGATATGTATAAATATAATTTTGTATACATGTAATAGAGAAGTATCTTTTTTCCTTCTCTGTTGTAACTTCACTGTTGAACTTGGATTACTAATCTTCAATTCATGTACATATCATTGTAGCTTGGCATATTCATTCACAAAATCAGTTGTCCTCTTTTTTCTCAATCTCCTCTATGCTGCTCTATGCATACTTGAGTTAGCAAATATATTCAGTTTTTCTTTGCACTTTTTAACCATTTTAGCCATTGAGATGCTAGACATCTTAAGAATTTTTTTCCAAAAAGGTCTCACAAGGAACTTAAATAAAACCAATTTATGTTTTTTGGTAGTGAAACAAATATGCCTAAGATTGTACGTCTTCATTTTGAAACATAGTTCGTTCTTGTCACAACCACTATACAACTCCTATGGGCATCCATTAATACACCCATCTATGATCCTATGGCTGTCACTTGTTTTGAACCTCACATTGTACCCTATTTTTACTGCAAAATCCAAAACAAAACCTTTGCATTTTTTATATTTTCTAAACTCCATCTCTAATCTCTAATGTAGTGTCACATCTATTGGATTATACCTAATACTAGTACTTAGTTTTTGCAATTGTTCAATAGGCTCTTCTCTACTTAGATATTCATCATTACTAATGAAATTGCCATAATCAGTTAAATCAATTTTAGCTAGTTAGTGGCCATTAGGAATTTTAACTTGAATAAAGCCCTCATCCTAGTTACTGTCATGATCATCAAAGTCTTCATCAACTACTTCACTAATTCCTTTACCAACTCCTTCACAACTTCCCTTTTCACCTTCACTATCTCCATCCTCTAATCCAGTAATAGGTATTATCTTTGGAGCAAGGATTAGGGTGTTTAACAGATGAATTACATAAATATTAACCATTTTATGGATTTTTATAAGTTAACAAGCCTTAGACAAATTTGGTTTAATTCAATAAGTCTTAACGACTCACTAAATTTGAAATTAGGTACATTATAATAGGCCTTGTGGACTTGAAGTTATCCTAACTCTTTCCCTATGTCACATATTTGCTTATAACTAACATAATTAAGGTCTACTTCTTCAAAAACATTTACTAGCCCATCAATATATTCAACTTCGATTATATTATAAACTTGTTACCATAAAATAGCATTATACAACTAATTTGGGCCATTGCAATCCTATTCATAAGGAAGAAAAAATAATTATACACAAATTTTGTGACACAAAAGGAAAATGCATTTAGGTGTAGCCAAATTCAGTGACACAAAAGCCAATTTTAGTTACTATTATAATAGTTTACATATCAAAATCCATTTGGTTACACATTGCAATTTCAATTTCTATTATTGAATTTCTATTACATAATGCAAATTCAAATTTTGTTAAACTATGCAATTTCTATTATGCATGTTTCAATTTCTATTATTACTACTTACACTACAAGAAAAATGAAGCTTAGTGACAAAAATTACTAACGGAACATCTACACATTCCATCTTGAAAGCTAAGTTAGTGATGAAATTTGCTGACAGACTAAGGCATCAGAGAAATAGCCATATGTAATAATTTGTGACGAATCACAGAATGTTTGTTGCAAATTTAACGACAAAAATTTTATGTAATCGTTGGTGAATATACCGATGGTTATTTTATGCTGTATTCGATCAGAAAAGTTACCAAAGGATAAGATATATCCGTCGGTAAACTTATCGACAGAATTGGTTATTTTGTCTGTAATTTAATGTTGTCATTACTGACGGTTATTAGTTATCCGTCAATAAATCAAATAGATTTTACCGATAAACTTTATTTTTTCGTCAGTAAAGTTACTAAATTTTTTTATAAAATTTCCTTACATTAATTTTGTTTGATGATGTTACAGTTGATGCATAAGTTAAACAATTATGAGTTATTTGTTGATAATATTTTGATTTGTTTGAACATTTAATTTGTTAAAACAGAAAGTTGATTGATGATATAAAGTAAAAATTATCTTAATTGATAATAAAAATTATTTTGTACATAATAAGTATTTGTAATTAATACAAAATGACTACAAGTATGCTATTCATTTAGTGACCATGGATGCTCTGATTGCTACGTTGAGGTGCTACACCTCTGCTTCATCTCATCCACCTCATTACAGAGCTGAGCTACGTACTTCATCGACTATTGCAACTAAGTTGCCAATGTCTGCACTATGCTCCGAAGCTCATGGACTTCATTGGATAGAGATTGTCTAATAGATGTTTCTGTATTGGATGTGAAGGATTGTGAATAACATGTATTCGTAAATGGACCTAAGTCAAATATCCTCCCACGGCGTTCCCTACCACCCACTGCATAAGGATAGGTTTGAGTCTTATCAACATCTTTAGACTGTTGAGATTGTCGTTGAATGCTTTCTTATATTTGATCCTATCATAAGGCAATGTTTATGTTAGTAAGTGATAATTATTAAGCAATAATATTAAAGTATAAATTTTACATACATCTAGCTTTCTATATCGGGTGTTGACGAAGGTCAAACCATCATGTTTTTTACTGTGAATGCGCAAAAAGAGTTGATGGGGTGTAGGTTTCATGCACATAGACTTTTCCTGCATCAGAATAAAATGTTATAAGTGAACTATAATTTATAAAAAATTTTGCAAAATTTTCTCTATTGTTATGATATTTGCCCCCTGTTGAACAAAGAAAATAACTCAACAACACAACTATATATGGTACCAGACGTTTATAACATTATCATTCTTCATAATATACATATTTTCATTCCAAAATTTATACATCAAATTAAATTGAAATACACCAAAGTAAAAAAATCAGAAAATAAATGTAAAGTATAGATATTTACAAATCTCTCTGCATGCTCGTGGTGGGTAATAGATCCTTCAGTATGTATGGGAAGACTCTCTCCCCCTAGTCCTCCACGTCTATTGGCATAATTACACTCTGAAATGGACATTGCTTTAGATGACGTCTAATACTGTTGCTAATGACTCCATATTTGTTCAGAAATGTAAGGCAGTCGTATACCAATCTTTTGTATCGTAGCAACAAAGTCTCAATAACGTGTACGTGCTTGTCTCTCATATACTTTATAAATTACCGTGTCAAATTCAGAATCTCAAAAAAATTCTTTTTGAAATAAAAGGAAAAACATATTATAAGTATTTATAATGTAATAATATTTATCTAATAAATGTATAAAAATAAGTTAAAAACAAAAAATAATTTTTGTACCTCAAACTCCTGATAGTAAAATTCCTTTGTCGCTTGAGAGATACTCTTTACATTGCAAGAAAAATGAAGCTTAGCGATGAAAATTACCGACGAAACATCTATACATTCTATCGGAAAGCTAAGTTAGCGACATAATTTACCAACGGACAAAGGCATCGGAGAAACAACTAAGCTAATAATTTAAGATGAATCATAGAATATCAGTCGCTAATTTACCGACGAAAATTTTGTATAACTGTCGGTGAATATAGTGACAGTTATTCTATGAAGTCTTCGATCGGTAAAGTTATTGACGGATAAGATATGTCTGTCGGTGAGCTTACCTACGAAATTAGTTATTCTGTCAGTAAGTTAATATTGTCATTATGGATGGTTGATATCGGTAAATCGAATATATTTTATAGACAAACTTTATTTTTCCATCGGTAAATTGATTAGATTTTTACCGACGAATTTTGTTTTTTCGTTAGTAAAGTTACTAAAAACTATTTTTAAAATTTCCTTGCATCAAATTTTATTTGATGATGTTATGGTTGATGTATAATGTAAACAGTTATGAGTTATTTGTTGATAATATTTTGATTTGTTTGAACATTTAATTTGTTAAAACAGAAAGTTGATTGATGATATAAAGTAAAAATTATCTTAATTGATAATAAAAAATTATTTTGTACATAATAAGTATTTGTAATTCATACAAAATGACTACAAGTATGTTATTCATTTGGTGATCGTGGATGCTCTGATTGTTGCGATGAGGTGCTACACCTCCTCTTCAACTCATCCACCTCATTACGGAGATGAGCTATATACTCCATTGACTGTTGCAACTGAGTTGCCAATGTCTATACTGTACACCGAAGCTTATGGACTTCATTGCTGCCTACTAGATGTTACTGTAATAGATGTGGAGGATTACGGATAACATGTGTTTGCAAATGAACCTAAGTTGAATATCCTTCCACATATCACCAATTGCATGAAGATAGGTTTGAGACTTATCAACATCTTCAAACTGTTGAGACTGTCGTTGAATACTTTCATGTATTTGGTCCTATCATAAGGTAATGTTTATGTTAGTAAGTGATAATTATTAAGCATTAATATTACAACATAAATTTTACATACATTTAGTTCTCTACATTGGGTATTGGTGAAGGTTACATCATCATGCTTCTTAATGTGAGTGTGCAAAATGAGTTGATGGGGTGTAGGCTTCATGTCCATAGACTTTTCCTACATCATAATAAAATGTTATAAGTGAACTACAATTTATAAAAATTTTGATAGAATTTTCTCTATTTTAAATATATTTACCCCCTGTTGAACATAGAAAAAATCTCAACAACATAACCATATATGGCACCAAAAATTTATAACAATATCAATCTTCATAATATACATATTTTCATTCCAAAATTCACACGTCAAATTAAATTGAAATACAACAAAGCAAAAAAAAATCAGAGTATAAATGTAAAGTGTAAATACTTACAAGTCTCTCTACATACTCGTGGTGGGTAATAGATCCTCCAGTATATACAGGAAGGCTCTCTCCCCCTCGTCCTCCACGTCTGTTGGTAGAATTATGCTCTAAAATGGACATTTCCTCATTGGATGTCCAATATTGCTACCAACGACTCCATATTTGTTCAGAAATATAAGACGGTCATACACCAGTCTTGTGTATCGCACCAACAAAGTCTCGATAACGTATACATGCTCGTCTCTCCCATACTTTATAAATGACAGTGTCAAATTCATAATTCCAAAAAAATTCTTATTGAAATAAAAGGAAAAACATATGATAAGTATTTATAATGTAATAATATTTATCTAATAAATGTATAAAAATCAATTAAAAAAATAATAATAAGTTTTTATACCTCAAACTCCTGATAGTAAAACTCCTTTGTTGCTTGAGAGATATTCTTTCATATATAACCCTCAACACTAATCTTCTCCTTGAATTTAGATGTCATGTTTCTTAAGCATGGTCCAGACGGAATCAACCTAATATTAAAACAATTAATTTTATAACAATTTTAAATTTAAACATATAACTTAATTATAAACATATAGTATTTCATGTATTTTCACTTACAGATTATTGACAATTGTGATTTAAGTTCTTCCATTAGCTCCAAGTTGGAGGTCGCCTCCTTCATCCACATCGTTTACCCCTGATATCTCTATCGGTATAAGGGGTGGTGGATGATGTAGTAGTAGGTACAAAAGGTGACGTCTCATTTGCAAGTTTAGCAGTAGCTAGAGGTATAATATTTGATTTAGTTGCAGCTGCAGAATGCGATGCTTCACCTTGATAGTAATTAGCTCCAAATCTTATTCTGAACCTTGGTAGCATTATATCTTGTTTTCTCTTTGGTGGCATATTTCAACTTAAAATTTATATCCCATCCTTTGAATTAATATTTCTCATTTTCATCATTACCATTGTCCTCATTTCGATTACATGCTTATTGATTGAAATTAATATCCTCAATAATTATTAGAAAATTATTTCCTATATCTAGTTACATATCCTTTAAATCATCATCTGACCTAATACTTCCAAGTTAAATTGTATCATATTTCAAGTAATTGGCTTTAGCTTCTAACGATTAAACTTGATTTCAGTTTTAAGAGGACCATACAATAGATAACCCTTTTTCCAAACCTTACCTACACTTTTGTAGAAATTTTTCTTTAATAATAATATGTCTAGATCATTCATTATAGTGTCAAATGTGGACAATTTGTTGAACTCAATACTAGCCCAATTGCTCGATAGCTTCTCTTGGTGAAGAGCTATAAGACCTCTTCTTCTTACTTCAAAGTATCTTCATGAGTGTATAGTATGTGAATTAAGTCCTTCTTAAAGAAATATCTCTATCATTCTCTTCAAAATTTGAAGTATCTATCCAAGTCATTAGTATAACATCTTTGTTTTCCACCACTTTGATCATTATTTTCATTAAGAAACCCCCTTATAATCTTAATCCCATCAAAATTATCAACAATCTCTTTTTGGTGAATAATGGAATTCATCAAATCTCCTTGTTTTCTAAATTTTCTATTTCTATTATTATTTTTAGGTCAAATCTTGCTAGATAAACATATGGTTACAAATTCAATGAGTTGGTTATGATCGAAATAGTCAGACATGTCATCAATAAATAGCTTATTAAAAAATCATGAATACTTTCTTTTTTTAATTATTACATTGTTAATAATTAAATAAATTTGTTGTTTAGATATATCACATGGAATCAACTCAAGATGATTAGATAAATTTGTTGTTTCAATCAAAAAGAAAGTTAAATTTGTAAATTGATAAATTTATATTGTATGGAATGAATGTATCACATTCAATCTTTGAAATTCACACCATTTACATTATACAAAGCCACCTAACTATTAATGAGAGATAAAGGGTCTGCAGTAAAATAGAACCAAATCCCTAGCTTTGATGGCTATAATCATTTCATAATTCCACTTTCTTTGAAAAGACTTCCATGCACTCTTCTTAGTTAAGGTTTACGAGACTACTTCTGTACAACCTCGTCGATTAAGATTTATGAGACTATATCTAAAAGTTCCAAGAAAACACACAAATTTACAAATAAAGGAACAACTAAAGAGTGATGTAATTAATTGTGAGGAAACTAAAAACTCTCAATCTTTGAATTCTCTTTCTTTCCCCAATCTTCAATTTTATTAAATCCTATTCTTATCTACGCTGTTATTCTCAATTTGTAAACCTATTGACTAAAGACATCTTCTCCATTTCCAAACCATAAAATAAGTTTGACTCTTAAACATTGTTATGTTGAATGACATACCTTAAAGAAGTTGGAGATGAGTTATTGCATCTTGCCTCTTCCTTTTCGTCCACTACTTATCTTTCATTCTTTCTATTTTTCCAATTTACTATTCCGCAATTCCTCATCCTCATCATTATCTTCCATCCTAACATCTGTAACCTTTTTTAGCTCCTCTTTTAACCTTTTATCCATTTTTCCTATATATAGTATTAGATTCTTGTTGTTTCCCATTTAAAGAAACAGACCCATTAGTCAATTTCTCATCTTTTTTGGATTTTAACTCATATTCAACTTTCAAGTCTTGGTCTTTTCTTCTTGATTTATGTTTCTCTAATTTTTTTATGCTTAGTTGAAGTCTTTGAAGTGCTCAACTCGATTGCATTATGGAAAATCCACTATTGCATTGTCGAATAACTAATTCATGCGTATTTGAGTTTTTTGATATTTTGTGTATAAAAGGAACAATGGATTGGAACCATTGCCTAATGATGCATTGTCAGATTATGAATGGTTGATATCTAGCATCCAGATTTCTACTTCTAGGATACATCATCATACTTTGGCAACAACATAAAAGTTTTGGGCTTTAGTTAGGCCTTGAGTTGAGTAAGCAGTGTTAAATGTTGTACAATATGCATTTTGATCCTAATACATATTTCCATGACTACATTTGTTATACATCTATATGCATAATCTGATGCAAAAAAAACTAACTTTAATTTGTCTTAATTTGTCCCTGGCATATTCGAGTTAACTTACGTATGGAATATCCACTATATAAACCCTTAAATCTTTTTGTATGCTCTCTATGGCATGTTCTTTCGTTGTTCAGTTTTTTCGTTAAACCCTAAACAATAATGGATCCAAATCACCCACCTATGCTTAACCCCAATCCTAATCCTAATGAAAACGATGAAGATGAAGCCCTGGTTTTTGATATTGCACCAACCATTCTGCAACAAGGTTCTGATTATTGTCTTGTGGGCATGTTTCTCACGTACAATAGCATCAACTTTCAATCCATGAAATCCATTTTTGCAGACCTCTGGCATCCCTTAGGGGGTATAACGATTTCTGATATGGGAGTAAAATGTTTTTTGTTTCGGTTCTATAATAAAGTTGATATGCAGAAGGCTATGGAAGGTTCACCATGGTTGTTTAATTTCCATTTATTTGTTTGGAATACCATTGAGAGAGGAGAAGACTTGCTACGAATTCCTTTACTACTTGTGGATGTTTGGCTATTAGTTGCAGATTTAAGACCCAGTTTTATGCGAGAAGAGGATGCCAAGTCATTAGGGAATTTTGTCAATTAGTTTATTGCCTATGATGCTAAATCTTCCACAACGTTTAAATATAGTCCAATGAGGGTTAGAGTTCGGTTAGACGTTCATCAGCCTTTTAAAAGAAAGAATAAACTTGTTGATGCCAATGGAGATGTGTTCTATGCACTTTTTAGTTAGGAAAGGTTATTTGTTTACTTCTTTTTGTGTGGTATCTTGGGCAACACAAACTCCTACTGTGAGTTATACCTTCATAAGAAGCCAAAAGAATTGAACTTTGGGTGGGATGAATGACTTCGAGCTCCAACATGGTGGTCTGGTCATCCAATAAGTCAATGGTTGCATGAGGAAGGAAACCATGCTTCTAGGGCGTTAACTGTGGAAGGAGATATTCATGCAAATAATATGGAAACAGGAGCTTTAAAATCTCAAATTTTTAGGAGTTACTTATTTGGGGCAAGTTCAAATTTGAATGATGTAGGATCAGAGTTGGGCTAGATGAAAACAGACTCTATAGGCCGAATGAGTATTGGCGATCTCGAAGAGGAAAGAATGGGCCCTACAGATGATGGTAAGAAGAGACCAAGGAATGAGAAAATGTAGCCACCTTCTGCTATATCTAAGAATGCTGATTCAACAGTTAGTTCTCAAACTGGAGTTTTCACTTCAGTTTACAAGACAACAGCCAATCCCGTGAAGCAGGATGGCTGACAGTAATGAGGATGGTTAGTTGGAACTGCCAGGGCATTGGCAACCCCTGGGCAGTAAGAGCGCTTAAAGATTTATCGATGAGTTTTCAGTCTGATGTGATTTTTTTAATTGAAACAAGTATGCATGGTAGTAGGTTGGATGAAGTCAAGAATTTAATTTGTTTTGATTCCTATTTTTGTATTAATAAAGTAGGAATGGGAGGTGGTTTATGTCTTTTATGGAAGTCTAATGTTGACCTCACTATAACTTCTTTTTTCTAATAATTACATTAAATGTCGGATTGTGTTTGAAGGCAAGGTTTAGAGATACACTGGTTTTTATGGGTTTCCTAAAAGTCATAGGAGACGGTCTTCATGGAAATTACTTAGTGCTCTTTCAGCTCGTGACAGTCTTTTTTTTTTGTGCACAGGAGATTTTAAAGATATTGCCACTAATAATGAGAAGTAGGGAGGTCCTCCAAGAGCATATTATCTTGTTAATGGATTTAGAGAAGCTCTTCATGATGCTGGCTTGTTTGATCTAAATTCTACTGGTTTTCTTGTCACTTGGGAAGGTACTAACCATAATGGTGATCGCCTCAAAGAAAAATTGGATCGTGCTATGTCTAATTCTGATTGGAGTTCCCTTTTTCTAAATGATTTTTCTTCCTCTATGATGTTGCCAGTTTCTGATCATTATGCAATTACAGTTGAGCTCTGTCTGAATGAACGTGAGCTAGTGGATCGTCCTTTTAGAATTGATAACTTTTGGTTATTAAAAGGTGAACTGGAAGCTACGGTGAAGAATTGTTTGTAATCATCGGGTGTTGTTGATTTTATGGAGCGACAAGACAATTAATTGATGAGGTACGAAGTTAGGGTAGAAATAGAAACAAAGAATTTTGGAAACGCAAAAACATTGTGAGCAGGCAGCTAGAGTTGGAGAAGGAGCTATGTGAGAATTCAAATTCCACAAGACTAAAGGAAGAGTGGAATCGAATTCTTTTGGTAGAAGAAACTTGCAGGAAGCAGCAAGCGAAATTATTCTGGCATAGGGATGGTGGGCCGGAATATGAAATTTTTCCATAAACAAATTAAAGGGAGAAGAGCTCATAATCATGTTAAAGGCTTGTGTATGAAGAGGGGGTAGTTTTTTTTTTTTTTTTCCTGAACCTGCAGAGATGGGGTCTGTTACTCAGAACTACTTTCAGAAGCTATTTTTAGAAGAGGGAGAAGCTGATTTTTATAGAATTCCAGAGATTGTGGAAAAAAGGGTGACAAAGGAAGATTCGTAATTTTTATTAAAGCCATTTCAGAAAGAAGAGTTCAAGTTTGCTTTGTTCAGCATACATCCTGATAAGGCCTCGGGCCCAGCTTAAATCTGGCTTTCTTGCAAAAATATTGACTTATCTTGGGAGACAAACTTTTCAAAAGTGAGGTGTTCTGGCTCTCTCAAGGTACCTTTCCAAACTCACTTACTGTTACTACTATTACTTTGATTCCAAAATTTGCTGCTCTTGATGATATTAAAGATTTTAAACCCATAGCTCCCTGTAATGTGATTTATAAGATTATGTTAAAAGTCTTAGCAAATAGACTTAAACAGATTCTGCCGCATGTTATTTTTGATACGCAATCTGCATTTGTGCCTAATCGGTTAATTACGGATAATGTATATATGGCATTTGAGACTTTACATAGCTTAAAGAATAGGAGGTATGGGGCATTAGGTTATTGTGCACTAAAAATTGATATCAGCAAGGCTTATGATCGGGTTAATTGGGATTACTTGAAGGCTATGCTTGCGGCTTTGGGTTTTCCTCCTGTATGGGTTAATTGGATGAATATGTGCTTTTATGAAGTGATCTATATGGTGAATCTTAATGGTAATCTTGTTAGGCCTATTACACCGAGTCGAGATCTTCGTCTAAGGGATCCTATCTCTCCTTAACTATTTCTTATATGTGCCGATGGCCTTACTACTTTATTTAGGGAAACGGAATCTAAAGACGTGTTACATGGTTGTCGGGTTGGTAGAGGATGTCCAAGAGTATCTCACTTACTATTCACGAATGACTCTATTTTTTTAAAGGCTAATTCTAATGAAGCTACGGTGGTTAGCAATATTCTTTCTGATTATGAAAAAACTTCTGGGCAATCTGTGAACTTGCAAAAATTAGGGATTATTTTTAGCCCGTGTGTGAAGGATGATACAGGAGCTACCATTTCAAGTATTCTTGGAGTTCATAGTTTGATGGAGGGTGGTAAGTATTTAGGGCTCCCATCGCTTATCAATCGTAATAAAAAGCAGATTTTTAGTTACATTAAAAATAAGTTGTGGAAAAGCATTAATTCATGGAATAACCGATTCTTATCTAGGGTGGGTAGGGAGGTCCTTCTAAAATCTGTAGCACATGCCATTCCTTCTTATTACAAGTCTGTGGTTTTAAGGGTATCAATTGGATTGCTTGGGATCGTATGAGTGTTCCGAAGTGTGAAAGTGGGATGGGTTTTTGAGACTTGCAGCATTTCAATTTGGCTATGTTGGGTTGCCTCCTAACTCAACAGGATTCTTTGTTTCACAGGATGTTTAAAGCTAAATATTTCCTTTTAAGGGATTTTCTAAAAGCACAGAAAGGTAATAATCCGAGCTTTATTTGGTTTAGTATCCATGCTTTGATTGATTTGTTGCTTTTGGGGTCTCGATGGAGAGTAGGCAATGGTAGGAGTATTCTTGCATGTTTAGATCCATAGATTCCTAAGCAAGGCAGTTTTGTTGCAGAAGATGGGCATATGTTTGTGAATAGATGTTGGAGGGTTTGTGACTTCCTAGAAAATGGTGGTAAAAGGTGGAATATTGGGTTACTTATGGAATATTTTTCATATAATGATGTTCATGCTATTCTCACTATACCACTTAGTGTCCATAGTGTGGAAGATTCAATGCTATGGCATTTTGAGAAGAGGGGTAATTATACAGTTAAATCCGGTTATCATGTTAGCAGGGGTTCATCCATGGTTAATAACTCAAACCCAAATAAAAAAGTATGGTGCAAAATATGGAAGCTTGAAGTTCCTCTTAAAGTTCATGATTTTATGCGGAGAACGACCAAAAATGTGATTACTAATGAGGATGAATCTGCGAAGCCAAAATGCTGGAGTTGATGAGATTTGCTTATTTTGCACTATGCAAGAAACTGTGGATCATTTATTCCTATATTGTCCTTATGCAATGGAAGTTTGGAGAGTTGCTGGTTTGGATGTGCCACCTTTGAACTCTTCCTTTGCTGATATATTTTTGCAGGTTTGTTTATCCTTGGGCAAGGAGAAAGATGCTTATTTTGCTATGATTTGTTGGTTCATATGGCCGAGTAGAAACAACCTGTATTGGTCCTCAAAAACAATGACAGTGCAGCAGCTGGTTCAAGCAGTGACTGACCATCTGCAGAATTAGTGGGACTGGAATGTGTTGAAGCCTGTTGCTTCATCTGTGCACCAGATTGGTGGACAGCAAGGTGCTGGAAATGTCATCATTAATCTAGACAATTTTCATTGGCAGGGATTTGTTGATGCCACAACATTTGAGCAGGGAGATATCACAGGTTTTGCGGTGGTCTTTAAAGATCTTGAAGGTGGATTTATCAAAGCTATATCTGGTTACTAAAAAGGTGATAAAAGTGCTGCAGTGGTGGAGACAATTGCCTTGCGTGAGGCGTTATTACATGTAAAGTCTCACTTTCATGATGAAGGCTTTATTTTTACAAATTGCCAACATTTATTTCTTGCTTTGTCCTCTTATTCTCTTGATATTTCTAAGCTAGGATTGA
The DNA here is from genome assembly GCA_025531925.1 of Erythroxylum plowmanianum. Lineage (NCBI taxonomy): Eukaryota > Viridiplantae > Streptophyta > Magnoliopsida > Malpighiales > Erythroxylaceae > Erythroxylum > Erythroxylum plowmanianum. Next base: position 18,413,562 of record JANVCQ010000231.1, read on the forward strand.
TTATTAAAGATTGTTTTCTTATTCTTTAGTCTAGACTGGATATACAAGTTCGGTGGATTCGAAGAAACTTGAATGGAGTTGCTCATCAACTAGCTAGAGCATCCATTAGATTCTCCCCTTTTGTTTCTTGGGAGGTTGTTCCGGAGGTTATCATCCAATTCTTCATTTGATTAATGAAATGGTTCTATTCCTTCAAAAAAAAATCCACTGTTGATTATCCAGTGCATTTCAAATCCATATTCAAATGCATCGTAATAACATTGTAGATATTCCAATGTTATTACAAGCAATAATACAATATCCATTTCAGAATTAGTACATCCCAATCCCATTACACTCCTTACCTTCTTTTTTAATTTTTTTAAATTAGCCCGTGGATATTATTTTTGTTAGCTTTAACAAAAATTATCCAGGATTGTACTGTTTACAATCCTTTATCCTGAATTATATAAATAGGCCCAAAGATTGAATTTTGTATTACAATGCATTTGCAATACTTTCTTCTAATGCATTTTAATTAGTTATGTTAAATACAAATCAAAACGTTTTGATTTGTCTTTAATTTATCCCTGGCATAATAGAGTTAACTCACAATGCATTTATGCATTAAATTACATTTTTTAATCAAAAAACCCTTATTGTAAAAAAATATTGTAATGCATTTATGTCTTTTTAAGTGCAACAGTGGATATTCCATATGTAATAACATATGGAATATCCAATGTATTAATAGCACTTAAAAATCTCCCCTATTATACAAGTAGGAGTTGTATTAATCTTATTCATAATCTGGCAATGCATCATCAAACAATGGTTGATATTTAGCATTGAATACTTTCTTACATTGAATATAACACATTCCCCTTCTTTTCGCTCTTTTATCTACCATTCAAGTTAACAAAAGATAAAATAAGCAAAACCCTTTAAGACTACACTTTATTAGGGGAAAATAAAGAACTAAAATTATGAAATTATACTAAAAAAGAACTAAAATCAGTTCTTCAAAGAACAGATATTTCATCAAATACTTTACATGCATCAGAAATTCATCCTAACATCAAAACCAAAATCATGTCTTATCCCTATTATCACTAACATTTATACCTTAAAATTGTTTTCCAGTCACAGAATACACAAATAAACGAAAGTAATTAAATACCTAAATTAACTTTCATCCAATATACAAAAGAACATATGACAGTGGCCTCAAAAATACCTCTACCGAGGGAAACAATGACAGCGGTTAGATAAGACAAACACCAATGAGCAAAAGAGGAGTCCACGATAGAGAAACCGGAGAGAAGAAAATTGCACGAGAGGAGAGATGAAGCAGACGAAGAAGAAGATGCATGTTTAAGGTGTAACATCCCGTCCCCATATTAAGGGTTATGACTCGAAATTTCAGTACATGCAAGCTCAAAGAGAAATTAAGATAATGCATATTCTTGCTCATGCATAATGTTAGTATATA
>JANVCQ010000231.1:18415132-18428396 GCA_025531925.1 Erythroxylum plowmanianum
TGTTTCCTTATTTCTGTATAAAATTGTGTATTATGAACTTTTATACAAATGACTATGTCAATTGTAAAGTCAAATTGCCTTAAGTGCTTTGCATTTGTGAAAGGGCCTAAGTGGCCACTGAACTTATTATTTACTATAAGCAATGATTGGCTTCCGTATAATGTGTGTGTATGATTTCAAGAGAACAAAAAAAAATCTATACCGCTTTGGTTAAGTAAGTGTTTTAGCACGCCACCCTCACAAGACACGGACTCGGATATCACCATCGATGTCGGGTTCGAGTCTTGTGGGAGTGGGGTGTTACATAAGGGGGGGAGGGCCTTTTGGGTGAGTTTAATGTAAAAGAAAATGACCAAACGATGACATTTTCATTTACTTTAAAACATTAAAGTTGAATTAAACGACGACATTTACCTTGAAAATTTACCGACAGACAATTTTCTATAAGTAAACTCAAAACTTTTTTAATCTGCCAACAATTCTCGCTTTCTTTACTGACGACATTTTATACTATCACTAAAGTCCATCATAAATTTTGCTAGAATGATTATCCTCTATATTTATGGACGGATATTACTATTACCACTAAACAAAATTTTTCCTCTCAATGTTACCAACATAAATTGATTTTTTGCCGGTAATTTACAACGGCTTCATTTCTGTCGATAATTTTTCATCGCTAATTCCTACTTTTCTTGTAGTGTAATCCTCAACATAAATTTTCTCCTTGAATTTGGATGTTACGTTTCTTGAGCATGGTCCAGACTGAGTCAACATAATATTAAAATAGTTAATTTTATAAAGTTTTTAAATTTAAACCTATAACTTAATTATAAACATATGGTGTTTCACGTATTTCACTTATAGATTGTTCACAATTGTGATGTAAGTTCTTCCATCAGCTCCCTCAGCTCCAGGTTGAAGGTCGCCTCCTCATTCGAATCGTTTACCCCTGATTTCTTTGTCAGCATATGGGTGATGGATAGTGTAGTAGTAGGTACAGAAGGTGATGCCTCATTTGCAAGTGTAGTAGTAGCTAGAGGTATAACATCTTATTCGATTGTAGCTGCAGAATGTGATGCTTCATGTAGACAATAACTGGCTCCAAATTGTGGTTTTAACCTTGGTTGCATTATATCCTATTTTCTCTTTAGTGGTATATTTCAACATGAAATTCATATCTCATCCCTTGAATTAGTATTTCCCATTTTTATCATTACCGTTATCCTCGTTTCGATTACATGCTTCTTGATTGCATTAATATCCTTAATAATTATTAGAAAATTATTTCCTATATCTAGTTACATATCCTTTAAATCATCATCCGACCTAACACTTCTAAGTTAAGTTATATCATATTTCAACTAATTGGCTTAGCTTCTTACGATTAGACTTGATTTCAGTTATAAAAGGACCATACGATAGATAACCCTTTTTCCAAACCTTACCTACTCTTCTGTAGAAATCTTTCTTTCATAATAATATGTCTAGATCATTCATTATAGTGTCAAATTTGGAAAAACTGTTGAACTCAATACTAGTCTAATTGCCCGGTAGCTTCTCTTGGTGAAGAGCTATATGACCTCTTCTTCATACTTTAAGGTAGCTCTATGAGTGCATAGTATGTGAATCAAGTCCTTCTTAAAAATATCTTTATCATTGTATTCAAAACTCGAAGTATATTCTCATCATTAGTATAACATCTTTGTTTTCCACCACTTTGATTATCATTTTCACTACGAAGCCCCCAGGTAACCTCAATCCCATCAAAGTTATCAACAATCTCCTTTTGGTGAATAATGGAATTCATCAAATCCTCTTGTTTTTCTAAATTTTCTATTTCTTATTCTTATATTTAGGTCAAATCTTGCTAGATAAGCATATGGTTACACATTCAATGAGTTGGCTATCATTGAAATAGTCACACATGTCATCAATAAATAGCTTAGCTTATTATTGACATACTATTTAACTCCTTATGAATCAGTACCTTATAAATGCTTCGTAGCAACATCATTATTCATTAATGCAGAGAAAAAGGCAATGTAGGAAACCAAAAAGGACCAGGATGGTGGCATCCCTGCATATAGTAGGATAATGGCTATCACGATTGGTACGTACTTCTTAGAGTCTTGAAAATAAGAATAAACAATAATTACTCTTTTGGTCTCCTTTGTTCGGAGAACCAAATATCAAATTTTCCTATGGTATAACTACTACTAAAACCTCCTTGCCATATGAGACTTATTTATATGAAGCGATTCTTAGGAGGTAGATGAATTATAACAAGAAATTGATATATCAAGACCAATTATTAAGTAGATGATACATCTAACCATATGATATTGATATGATAAGATGGACTATTAAATAAATTTTTTTGGAATTATCATTATAATGATCTTTATAGTTATTATGGCTCATATAAACTAAACTATTTATACATACTAACAAATAGTTTATAATATATATGAATAATATAGTTAATATGAATTACCATATCTATATAGCAATTTCAAGTGCTATATAGATTAGATCTAATTTCAAGTGCTCAACTAAATCAACAAAAAAAAACACTAAAATCAATCGGTAAGCAAATTTGGATTTTTTAACGATTTATCTTATATTGAACAAAACTGAACCTTTAGAATCCTTCTTCCTTGTTTGGTTCAATTTATTTATTAAATAGGATCTAAAAGAAGAAAAAAACCTGTTGGACCTCGCTTCCGGAGCCCAGCATTCGAAATCAAACACAGACGAAGATACTTGCCTTCAACTATACTATGCCCATTTCGGGACATGTAGCAAAACTAAGAAGAAGCAAAAAGATAGACAAAGCCAAACTAAGAAGAAGTTCATGAACAGTGACTAAGAAGAAGTTCATGAACAGTCACTAAGAAGAAGTTCATGAACGGTCACTAAGAAGAAGTTCATGACTAAGAAGAAGTTCATGAACAGTCGCTAAGAAGAAGTTCATGAACGATCGCTAAGAAGAAGTTCATGAACAGTCACTAAGAAGAAGTTCATGACTAAGAAGAAGTTCATGAACAGTGACTAAGAAGAAATTCATGAACGGTCACTAAGAAGAAGTTCATGAACAATCATTAAGAAGAAGTTCATGACTAAGAAGAAGTTTATGAACAGAAGAAGTTCATGAATAGTCACTAAAAAGAAGTTCATGACTAAGAAGAAGTTCATGATTAAGAAGAAGTTCATGAACAGTCACTAAGAAGAAGTTCATGACTAAGAAGAAGTTCATAAACAGTCACTAAGAAGAAGTTCATGATCAAGAAGAAGTGGAAGGTCAACATAAGAAAAAGCAAAAGTCAACCTAAGAAGAAGCAGAAGGCTAACATAAGACGAAGCGGACTACACTCCTGAGCATCTCTACTTATAAGGGTCATAACCTTTGACTCCGATGTCTAAAAATTTCATAATATATACCGTTAGAAAGATAAAAGGAAAATTTATAACTTTCCAGAAGACAACTTTGACTAATTTTGCCTCAATCAAGCTCAGATTTGCCCCCTAAGTTGGCACACGATTTCTACACCTAGAAAATACTTGGATTTTGAAATGAATAATTACAAAGAAATATGCATATACACTTGAGGAACTTTTCAGTTCTAACTCTTTTACCAAAACAACCAAAAGGTCATACATAGTTTTAATTACATATTGACATTAAAACAAAAGCTTAACATGATTACAATGTATGTAAGATGCTTAATGTTTGACATGCTTATGGAGCTGTCCAAAAGTGATTGAGCTAACTTAGTTTGCAAAACTTCTAATAACTTGGAGTTTTTGATGCCTTGCAAAGATTGCTAACCTTCTTGTTTTGCACCTGAGGAGAGAGTAGTGTGGTGAGCTACACAACTCAGTGGCTAATATATTCATAACCATTGGCAATCGATCAAAGTCAAGCATATGCATATATATATATATATCCAGCAATTCTAGCCTTTATACTTGATTCAAGCAAAATAAGCATTTATCAAATTTAGCTCCTAACACATAACACTCAATATGCTTCATACTTGACAATTTAAAATGCAATGCACCACAAACTGCTTGAGGGTTCCATAAAATAGAATGAGGAAACCAATGTTTACCCCATGAACATAATGAGTCCATTTCTCGGAGCTCATATGCCATAAGCGGGCAGTAGGAAGAAGGCTCTTGTCAACGTGCACGTGACGAACAAAATGGTTCCACTCTCGCCCAATAGAAGCACATAAACATGCTCAAATCATTTTATCAAATGCTTTCATACTTTTCATTTCTACAAAATGCCATGATAAGTATCATTGTCCAAAACACAATTTATTTATATTACATATACACACATAGGCAAGAATTTGCCCAATCACACAATAATTATAAATACATTACCCACCTAAATTTTTGGGGAAAAATCCAAGCTCAAGATCGCCTTTCCTCTTGCTGTTGAGTAAGGTTTTATTGATTTCCTTCAAATAAACTAATTTCTATTTAATCCATATTCAAATGAAAAATTCATAAAACTTCAAGAATCAAAGAAATGTTAAAATTGAATCTAAACCTAACCTACCCATAGTCCCTTTAGACTAGAAAATCCAAAACCCTAACTTAGAAATCCAAAATCAAATTGATTTCATCTTCCTCTTCTTTCTTCATTTCCAACACAAACCCTAGTCTCTATTTAATCTCCTCTTTGAACCTAGCTAGAAAAGGATGAAAACTTACCTCCAACAAGTTAATTTCCTCTTCTTTTTCTACTTCTTTCCAAGTTTCCTACGATCCTCCTTCTTCTCTTCTCCTTTTCACATTTTTTTTCTTCTTTCTCTTATGTTCTTATGACACTTCTTCCTTCTTCTTTTGATTCACGTTTTTCTCCTCTTTAAAAGCAAAACAACACATTCCTTTCCCATTCCTACCCTTAATGAGCCCAAAAAGTCCATTTTACCCTTAATTATAAGCTTATGTTCTTCTATGCTAAAGTGATCTCTCAAAAATGTTCTTGAACATCCTTATTATATTAACACTTTAATTTCCACTTACAAATTCAACAAATCCTACTAACCTTGACCTAAGTATAGTTCCACTATTAAATCTATCAAAACTTCAAAATTATTTTAAATCATGCTTACTTTAAAGAAAAAATTTTCAGGGTCCAACAAAACCTGTTGAGTCAATAAGGCAGTGCATATAAAGATAACTTAAACTCACCATCTAGTTATTACAAATTACATAACGAAACGACAATGATTCTAAATAGTAAAAGAACTCATATGTGCCCCGATACAATTGAACAAAAATTAATAACATAAACAACATTAGCATCAAAGCATACTTCAAATAATATCCCATTGTCGCAACTATATAAGAATATTGTATAGAACAACTTATGCACGTATTACACCCATCCCATCAGTTAGTTCATCATTTTCATTATTGTTTGAACTCACATAATTGATTTCTCAACTGCAATCCTGATAAAGCAGGTCATGAAATCTGGTTTATGAGAAGAAGTAATAACCTTAATAGCCATAAACATTTAAAACAAGGAGAAAATCATTAAAAAAACTCACTCTAAACTTTCGTTGAACACTTTAAAGGCATAACAGATTTATCCCAATTAACTTAAGCAAATCATGTCTTTTTCCTTTCTCAACGTTTTCTAGAACATTGCAAACACAAAAATTCACCATACACAATCCAAAACAAACGCAAAAACACCTCAAAAACTCCTAGGTTTGAACATATATGCCAACACAGGTTATACTAAAAATCACAAAGAACAAAGGTTGAATGACGTACCTCCGTCGAATGACACAATGAAAGTGGCTGGAGAAGACAAACAAACACACACACTAATGAGTAAAAGACGAATCGATGATAAAGAAATGGAAGGAATCGATGACAAAAAAATGAAAACGAAAATGTAGGGTAGCAGTAGGAGGGAGGGGGGGTCTTTGGGTGGGTTAAATGAGTAGGGAAACAACATTGTTTGGTGTTAAACTAAGCGAAGTCATTTTCGTTATATTAAAAACATTGGAGCCGAAAGAAACGATGGCATTTATTCTAAAATTTACTGTCGGAAACATTCCTGTCAGCAAACCCAAAACTTTGTTATTCTGCCAAGTATTTCAACCTCCTTTGCTGATGGAAATCTTCTACCGCTGTTATATTCTGTTGAAAAATTTGTCGGGATAATTTCTCTCTATTTTTATTGACAGATACTTTTACCGTCGCAAAACGTAATCTTTCTCAAAAATGTTACCTATGAAAAATCATTTTCCGTCGGTAACTTGCTACGGTTTCTCTTCCATCGAACTTTCCGTCAATAATTACTAATTTTCTTGTAGTGTTACTCAATGCAAACCATTGGCAAAAATTGTATCTAAAAATTTTTATGAAATTTACCATATACTCATTCCTGATACTTAGACAAAGACCACGTAAAGCAATCTAGCGAGGCCATTAGGTAGATTATGATAGCAAGCAAGATTGGAGATGAATAAGAGTGATTAAGACAGAGCAAGGCAATCGATGAGCAAGGTAATTAATTATTACATGATCTGATGTCCTAAGCAAGGAAAATGAGATAGAGCATCAATGAACCCTATATGTTTTCCCAAACAAATATTGAACCCCACATAAGTAGATGTATGTGCCTAATTGAAACAAGACAATAAAGTGGTTGCACATACGTCTTTTTTGTTTTTTAAAATGTTTCTGTTAAAAGAACTCATTATTATATAGAAAACCCAGGCCCTTAAATACTTATGAACACCTTCATATCGTTGGACAATTAGTGACAGAGACTATGCCTTACTATGAAATAAATATGAGTTATTTAAATCATTAGACGATCAATACTAACAAAGATCGTATTTATAATGCAAAACAACCAAAATTCGGTCGAATTAAAAATTTGTACACATTCAGTTTCACAGTAAGAGGAGGAGGAAGATACATGACAGGGGACCAGGAAAGAAAAAGGAGATTCAAATGTTTTGTTTTGTTATTCAAACACCCAATAGGATCATAGCAATAGTCAAAAAGCCAGCCAAATTTGTAAATTATTAATAAACTAGGGTTGACAATAGCATGAAGACATACATGAAGACATACGAGGGACCACGACAAAGAAAAATTTACAACCAGGCAAAACATTATGCATAAGAAATAGTGACCACGACAAAGAAAAATTTACAACCAGGCAAAACATTATGCATAAGAAATAGTGACCACAACAAAGAAAAATGTAAAGTAGAAAACTGGACAAAGGCAATAGGCATCTACCATGATGTATTATCTTTCTCGTGTTTTCTAGAAATTCAGTAGTCGTGTGCAAGAGTAGGAGACAACTTGTAGGAGAGAAACAAATGTGCGGGAGAGAGGCAAATGGGTAGATAGAGAACAACGCGTAAGAGAAATGATGAGATTAGGGATTAGGAGCAACGTGTTGCTACTGCAATTGAATCAATTGGGAAAGTGTAAGTCGCGCATTTAGGTATTAAGGATTTGGCTGAAGAGGAACGAAGTTCAAAGACGTAATTACGATTAATAATACTTTATTAACTAAATAAATATTTAATTATTTTAATCAAGTAACTTAGCCTCATTGCCAAGTGACAGTGGCCCACTATTATATATTTTAGACATTGGGTCTAATGTGACAAGTGAGACCTACTTTTAAGATAAAAATTAAAAATAAATATCACGTTAGTTTTGATCTAACATTTAACTAAAGGAAGATATCTTTGTCAAATTTTTAAATCCCTTTAGCTTTTTTTATTTTAACATTTTGTAAACATTAAAATTTAATTTGAATAATTCGAAATGTTAAGATTTAACTTATATTCTAGTATAAAAGTTAGGGGGGATTGGTTGATTGGTTTGGGAAAGGGTTAATGAGTAAGGAATGAAAAGTGAGTGGTTAGTTATTTATTATCATTATAAGGATAACAGTTTGATATCTCACTTTTAGAGAGTCCTCCATACCCTCAATTTAGTAAAAGAATGAAACTTATTCTTTAATAGTGGCTCTTTTTTAAAAATATTTATTAATTATTAGTTACTTAATTAGATTATAATTAATTAAAATAATTAATTAGTTACAATATAATTAATTAAAATATAAATTCATGCATTAATTACAATATTGTAATTAATTAATTACAATAATTAATTAATTAATATATTATAATTAATTAATTAAAATACAATAAATTTTTATTTCTCAATATTTTTAAAACTAACTAGTATCAATAGTAATGGTAATCATTCATTCCTCTTAACCAACCAGTATAATTATAATGATAATATCCATTCTCATTCCTTACTATATTCATTCTCATTCCTATTACTATTCTCCAATGCGAACTAACCGCCCCCTTAATGTTCAAATTACTCTTTTAGCCCCTTCTAAAACTTAAACATCTTAAACAAGCCAAAAAAAGAGCCTTATTGCATTAAACCTTTTATTATCCTTTATTGGAATGCAAAAAGTGCAAGTAAAACTTTATTGTTTCTTTTATATGTGTATATGTATGTATGTATATATGTTTGTTTGTTGGGGAGAATTACCACAACCACAATAACAATAACAACAAAAGAAATAAAGTGTAAGAAACTAAATCAATGCATAAGCATTTTGCGTGAAAAACCCCTCTCAATTAGCGGAGAAATCACGATGCATATCTCCACAGACTAAAATCTATCAATTATAATAATTAAGAGTACAATCGACAACTAACAATAATAATCTCAACGACTAGTATAATTATCTCTAAGTTCTAATACAAATTAAAAATAGTACTATCTACAAACTCAAGAGGTACCAACATCGAATATCTGTCAATAATGATCCGCGTTCTCTTAATTATCTCACCAAACAGTTGTCGTTCTACATGCCAAAATAATGGAGTAGATCTTTTTTTTTGTCCTTCTCTATTCTAATTTTTACGACAACATACATCATAGGCAAAAGGGGCAAAGTCTTTTATCTCATCATAAATTGGCCTCTCCATTAAGCCAAAAAAACAACCGCCTTATTTATCAAGCAAATGAAGCACCAACTCCTCCCACTCATGAGTCAAAAAAAAAAAAAATTTACCTAGTGAGTCACTACTTGCAAGTAAAACCAAGCTCACCTTTACAATATTTCATTGACAATAATTTAGGTCTTTTATCCTTTTTTTTCTTTTTCTCTTTTCTTAGTTTCATTTCATTTCAACCAACAATTAAAATAAAACTTATATAGTTATTATTTGAGATTTGGGTAGATACCCAATATATATGTGTGTGTATCATTCTTGGAGAATCCTAAATATCCTTCGTTCTTGCACAACGTATGGTATGTTTTGAGGAATGCAATTCCCAAACGACTATTACTTTAAATGGAATCATGGGTCAAAAAATTCATGACTGCGACTTCCAGCGTAGAAAATGAGAGAATATAATCTCATTTTGCACTTAAGGTGTGCTAATGAAATGTCAAACTCAAAGTGACATCGTAATAACTAAACATGTGAAACATAAACGTTTCGTACGTGATGCATGCTTGGGTATCCTTATCCTCTTGAAATTAGTGGATTAAACAGTATTATGACGCAAGTGGAGAAGTGTTAGAATTTCAAACGATAATGTTGGGTCCAATTTAGCAATATCTCTTAAATTGTCCTTCTTCGAAATTATATGCACATATAAAATTACTTTTGTTCTTTCATAAATATGATATTTAACACGTAAAATTCCTGGAAATTTATATTATATAAAACTGTTTCATTTATCGGAGATGATTCTGTTTTATACCCAATATCACGTTTTCATATGGATAGAATTTGTTGCGCTTCATGATTTGTTAGACTCGAGTATTTTATTGTACGGGACTTGAAATCGAACCTTTAATTAGTGTGATTACATGATCTTTTGTTCCTTCTAATTTGTTCTAATCCTACTCCATTTTTTCTCAGCTATATTATATAATTATGTGGCTACAGAGAATATGAGAGGATGTGCCAACATACCTATGGTATTTGGTAAAACTGAAAAAAACTGAAGAGTTTACATTCCACGGTGTGCATGCATTATCCCCACATGACTAGAGAAGCTAAGTGGTGACACATCATGTTCCAATAGGCTATGCGTCAATCTTTGGGTCAACTTGGTGTTGATCTGTTGTCTGCCACCAATCATGAAAATTGCCGTACTTTTCCAGTCTTACCCATGGCTTGAGTTCTGTTTCGTGCTTTTTATTCACACCTAGGAAATTATAAGTCATTCCTTACAAATTCATTAATAGTCCTCTTAACCATTTTCCCCTTTTGCCTGTACACATCAGCACAGCTGTTTCAGGCAATACCTTTGATTTTGTCCAATCTATAAGTGGTCTTCATTGTATCTATCGGCAGGATTACCCATTTCTTTCATGCATCCCACTGTTGAACCATCAAACTATTGAAATGGTTTGTTCTGAAGCCAAAACTTCTATGCTTTCAAACTAGGTCTAAAGCCTAACATGCTTGTAGGTCTTAGAGGATATCTAACTTTTTTCCTTTGGAGTGTAACTTATTATCTTAATTTAATTTGAGGTTGTTTCATATAATTTGAGTTATTTTCGCTACTAGTTATTCTTTATAATTCGGGTTACCATTTCGTTTTTTTATTTCTTCTTGATGCGTGGAGGAGCATGCGGCCGAGAATCAGCAATTATGTGAGTTATCCCTGCATGCGCCATGCATGCTAGACAAGCTGAGGAATGAGGACCACGTATAGTTATGTCAATTTTCAGGAACCTGACGAGAGAATCTTTTTACCCTCTGGAAGCCAAAGTAATAATATGAGAAGTGGCTACAAAATGAAAAACAATGCAAAGAAAAAAAAAAGTTAGCTGGTTCGAAAGCTAGCGGGTTGGACCCAGCAGGAGCAAGAGAGCCCCTGGCATGCAGCGGAAGGGCACTAAAAAGAAAATTCCAAATAGCTCAGTTTAACATCAAAACCTCAATCAGACCCACTACGAGAGAAGACATGAGGTATGTAGGAGAGTTGATTGACATATATCTCATCAAACTCCCATGATTTTACTACAACCACAGAATAGTAATCTGTGGAAACAAATTAACAAAATCAGAGCAAAGAGACCAAAAATGAGCAGGGGAGGTGCATATTGATGAGCAAAGCCCAATTAAATAACCACGTGTAGGCAGAAAAAGGAGAAGCATAAAGTCCTCCATAACCCATTTAATGTTTAAAAAACCGATCAAACATGTCTGATTTCACTTCCCCATATAATTTCTCTTCTTAGGATACCTCATCCTAATGATCTAGATACATGGCAGAGCTTCACTGATCACCGGCTTACCCACCTAAACCTCTCACTTTTTCCCATGTGACTCTCTCTCTCTCTTCCTCTGTTGTGTTCTTGGTTGCTCTCTTAATTTACTTCAATATTATAGGGTTATGGGCCAGTATGATTACATATAGAGAAAGCAACATAGAATATGCACCGATAGTTTCGGTGCATGAAGTAAATGTCTGATTACATATACGAGTCAAGAGTTCGTGTGCATTTTCTCCTCTATTGTTTTGAAGGTTGTTAAAGCACAAACGGGCACAACATTCCATGGACTGATGATTTGGTATGAAATGGTTTTTTCCAAAGATTAAATATTCTTTGGTTTGAATCCAAGTGACATTGACTACAAACACACCGCAATTTCTCGGTTAGTGCATTGCGACTGTCATTAACAAACAAGATTAAGTTCAATCATAGCCAAGCAGTAAGATTGGCGGAGGTATATGCTGTTACTATTTTGCTATTCTAATGTTAGTCTAACTTATCTCATATACATATTTATGTAGATCCCACATAAATATGTGAATAAGATGACTTGGAACAGAATTAAAATAGCAAAAGTGGAACAGGTGATTTGATCCCGTAAGAGGGAGGTGTATATTGTTTCTATTTTGCTGTTCCAATGCTGTTCCAACTTATCTCATCCACATATTTATGTAGACCCTATATAAATGTATGGATAAGATAACTTAGAACAGAGTTGGAACAGTAAAAATAGAACAGGTGATTTGATCATGTAAGGAGGAGGTATATGTTGTTCCTATTTTATTGTTCCAACTAGTGTCTTGAAAATCGGACCGAACTAATCGGTCGGACCGAAGAATCGGTGACTTGGAGTATAAAACGGTTCGGTTTAGTCTGCATTTTTTGTGAGTGATTAACTCGTTCATTTTACGGTCGGACTGGTAAAAACCGTTGAACCGGTGAAAGAAAGAACCGGCCGGTCTATTTAAAATGCCTTGATTTTGATGATTTCAATTTTAATGAATATTATGATTAGTGATATTTTTTAATATTTTTGATGAAATATGATTAGTGAGCTTTGTTATCTTATTTTGTGTTGTATTTGGCGAACTTTTTAAAAAAACTGTATATTTTGAAGTTTGAAAGTTTAAGTTAAATTTACAATTAGATAAAGAAATAATTAAATAGTATATTTAAAAATTATCTTATATATAAAATATATAAAATAAAAATTTATATACTTATTAGTCATCGATTCGATCACGGTTGAATTTCGATTGAACTATTGATCTTTAAATCAGTTGCTTTTTCGTTTCAATCACCGGTTTAGTTTTTAAAATATTGATTTTAATATTGTTCCAACTTATCTTATCTTAACATTAATTAATGGGCCAATGCGACTTATCCACAATTAATGGAGTTTAATATAATGGATTTATTTGTCTGCTCCTTTTGCAGTAGTTAAATGCCATAACCCACATGTGATTGTCTCAGTTTACTTATGTCAATGTTAGAGATGTGATGTAGGTAAACACGAACCTTGCGAGAATAGAAGAATATGGGTCCCGTCAGGGCATTCTGGACGATGAAATTTATGCGTGTTGTAAAGTAGCACCAAGTTCCAAAAACGTTTTCTTTCATTGTTTGCTGGTCTATTTATGGCTAATCGTAAGGAGTTAAAAGCAATGTTATGAATACCGTATCGGGCTTAGTACCGGATTGAGTTATGAAACGGAACTGTACCGGTATTGGTTGGTACCGGGTACCGTTTCGAGATATTTTTTAAATTTATAAAATAGTCCCTAAACTTTTTAAAAATTACAAAATAATCCATATTGATATATTATACAACTGTACTGTATACTTTACTAGTTTGCTGTTTACATCAACCATGCTTTAAAAAATCTTAATAATAAATAATAATGACAATTAATTTGAAATAACAATAATTTT
>JANVCQ010000231.1:18429032-18440961 GCA_025531925.1 Erythroxylum plowmanianum
TATGCAAAGCACAATATATTAATTATTATATAATTTTAAACCATATGAAACATAAATGAAAATATATCTAACCAAATTTTTTATATGGATTATAATATAAGTAAAACTAATATCAAAAATAAATATTAAAACATATAAAAAATTCAAATAATATTATATAAATCTTAAAATAAACGTGAAGATGTGTTTGTGAGTATTGTGGGAATTATGTGTAAAAACTTAGGATAAAAGGGACTAAAAAAATAAGCTCATTAATTGATTTGAAAATATTACCTAAAAATGTATTTTTTAAAACCAAATTTGAACTTTTCAAAAAGTTATATTTTAGCTTCCAAAAAAGTCAATTTTATGAAAAAAAAGTACTTTTGAATTTTACAACTAAACACTCATTTTTCTTAAAAACAGCTTATATGGTGGAAAAAAATGCTTATTCACCCTCTAAAACAAACAGGCACTAAATTGGATTTAGATAGGCAATTTGGACGTGTTAGATATACTCTTTAAAAAATTCAACTCTATAGAAATTAAGTAGATATTATATATTACAAAATAACTAACTAGTAAAGAATTAGAAAATATTTCATGCAACATGTCAAATAAAAAAGACGTCGTATTTTTATCTAATTGCAAATTTCTACTTTAAAGGTATCAGATACTACAACATATAATAAAAACATTTTCATAGAAGTTTCGATTAAATAAATAATCAACAAGTTTATTTTGTTTCATAATATACATGAAAAAATTTAAAAATTCTTAAACTTCTCAATTCTTTTTATAGTTTCTCAATTCTATACATTTGATAAAATTATTGATCATTTTATGACTAAAATATTCAAAACACATATTGATTTTTAGATTTTGTATAGTTAGCACATTTAGAACATGTTGGGTTCTATTTTTATACACATATCATAGCGGTTAAATTTGAGTTAACGATTTGAATAAAGAAAAAAGTAAACTAATCTAACAATATGTATTTTGTTGATTATAAACCAATGGTCTAATGGTTGAACAGTTAAAATAATTTGGTTTGAGCACTTTGAATTATTTAGATGGTTTTTTTCCTCAACCCCATCAATGAAAAACAAATTTTATAATGGATGATGTGTATAGAAAATACTACCTATACTTCATTCATCAATCCCAGGCAGCTGCATTAAAATTTCTCGAAACTTATATAGGCACGCTTAACCTTGGAAAAACCTTGTGTTAGATAATTTTGTTGCCTGAAATGTCTTAGATGTTGTTAATGTGTATAATCCAGCTGTAAATAAATAATTAAGGCTTCATTTTAGGCTTAATTATAGGCTTAGTTTTAGGCTTAAACCAACCTTCTTTCCTAAATAGGATGTTAGTCTTGTGTACAAATAAGCCTCTTTGTATTCAATATAAGATGCAATAATACATACAATTTCTCTCAATTTTCTCAACATGGTATCAGAGCTCTAAAATTTTTTCTGGGTGCTTATTCTTCCTTGTTGCAAAGAATTTCCTTTGAGTCTGCTCTATTTCTTCTATGTTTTCTGTTTTTGTGTCGCGTCGTCAATCTTTATCGAAATTTTATTCCGATCATGTTTTTGGATTCCTCTCTTCTAGACGAGTTCAACACCAGCAATTACACCTCGAATGGAGCATCCACGTGTTGCCCAAAGATTCTAGCCCGTCAGCCACGCAACCCGTTGATCAAACCGATTCAACTCTTTGACCGCCCTGTTTAACCACTTAAGATTCAATTTTTCAACATCCCAGACTGGTTCCTAGGGTTTTTGACCCTTCTGAGTTCATTTTTGCAATCAGAATTTTCAAATTTAGTCCTTAAGATTAAGGTTTAGGTTTGGTTTGATCTTTTTTCTCTCCTGTGAAGACTAAATTTTTGAATGATGACTACTTTTGATGTTTCCCAGTCAATATCTCATCCTATTACTGTTATTTTTAATAGATCAAACTATGATTTATGATCTCAAGAAATGTGTAGTTTTTTGAAAGGTCGTCTTCTTTGACGATATGTCATTGGTGATGTTCCTAAACCAATAAAAGTGACCAATGAGGAGGGAAACAAATTCACAGATCGCATGAATTAATGGGAAAGCAAGAATCACTAGATTCTCACCTAGTTTTGAAATACGTGCATCTCTAGGACTAAATTGGAATTTCATAGATTTAACACTCCACAAGAGGTACGAGATTTCTTGCTAACTAGATATTCTATTTCTGATGACGTTCACCAGTTTCAGCTCTATCGTCATCTTCATCAAATGCATCAATAATCAGATCAACTATTCATAGTAATGTTTCTGAATTACAAACTCTCTAGGATCAATTGGCTACTTATGATCCAGTATGGCTTGAGTCTATCTCTGCTTCCCTCTACACTGGTTTTCATGATCGCCAACATGTTTGGAATCTTCTTATGACACTCAGATCTGAATTTGAATCAGTCTGTGATGCCTTATTACATCGCAGTCCCTTGCCCCCACTTGACACAGTCATTAGGGAGTCACTTTTTGATGAAACTCATCTCAACACTCTTCATGCAGAGAGAACTTTACCCTCCACTGATGTTGTTATGGCTGCCTCCTCTCCTTCTGTCACATCATCATCTGATGGCTACTCTCACAAAACTCAACGCTGCTACTGCAAGAAATTTGGTCATCATATTTGAGAGTGTAGAAAGATTCTTTCCAAAAATGCATCTACTTCTGACAATTCTTCTCGGCCTTCTTATCCTCCCACTTCCACTTCTGCTGCTGTTACTGTCACTAAAGGACCCTCTAATGAACCCACTTCTCCAAAATTCTGAATACAAGACATTAAAGCCATTCTTCAACAACTTCAATTAGAAAATGGTATTCCTTCATCTTTTGTTATGTCTGTCACACTAGGTACTTCTTCTATGTGGCTTTTTGATTTTGTCTGTTGCAACCATATGACACCTGACTCGACTACACATATATCACAATTTATTCCATCTTACTTGTTCATAATATAGGCACTGTCTCTAAATCTTCCTTATCTTTGCCTCATACAGTTTATGTTCCTAAACTATTGTCAAATCTTATTTCTGTTGGTCAATTGTGTGAACTTGGTATGGACTTACATTTTTCGAGTCATGGTTGTACTGTGCAGGACCTACAGACGAGAAAGACTTTTGGGATTGGCCATAAGGTTGGACGACTTTTCAGTTCACTTCTCTTCATATTTCTACACCGACTCTCACCGCAGCTGTTACTTCCAATATATGGCACTCACGTCTAGGACACATCTCTCTTTCTAAAATAGGTCCTTTAATCTCTAGTGGTTGTTTAGGATCTGTTAAACAAACAATTTTAGAATGTGTTTCATGCCAACTTGTTAAATATCGTGCTTTATCTTTTCCAGTTAGGAATTATGTTGCTTCTGTATCTTTTGACTTGGTTTATTCTGATATTTGGGGTCCTGCCCCAACTACTACTATGGATGGATCACGAAGCCTAGTTTTCTTACAATATTAAGATTTTTCATAATGATAATGCTATGGAATACAAGGATCAATCCTTGTCTAATTTATTCTCCCAGTTTGGCACTCTTATTCGATGCTCTTGTCTGGGTACTTCTCAGCAAAATGGTCGTGTAGAACGTAAACACCAACACATTTTAGATACTATTTGAGCTCTTTTTATTGCCTCATCCTGTCCTGAAAACTTCTAGGGGGAAGTTGGTCTTACAGTTGTGTAGACCATAAATAGAATTCCTTCCTCTGTCATAGATAATATCACACCCTATGAGCGTTTATATGGTCAAGCTCCAAACTATCAATCTCTTTGTGTTTTTGGATCTGCTTGCTTTGCTCTTCTTTAGTCTCATGAACATACTAAATTAAAACCTAAAGCCCGATTATATTGTTTCATGGGATATGGCATTGAACATAAAGGTTATTGATGTGGGATCCTATCTCTAAATGCCTCTTCATGTTACTTTTTGGGAACACAAAATGTTTTCTATCTTATCCAAATTCTTGGTCAATTCTCCTTCGTCTCCTTTCTTTACTGACCCCACTATCACGTTGTTTCTAGATGATTCTTATACAGATTTTTCCACTCTTGAAGAAAATCTTCAACCTTCGACATCGGCACTAGAATGTGCTTCATCTGTGGAACCTGAATCTGTCCCACCTATTCCTTCCACTCCTGTGTCACCCACACTTCCACTTCGTCGTTTCACTTGGGTAAGTCATCATAGTGTTGCTCTCCGTGATTACTATTGTTATTCTACTCTTATTTCTCTCTACAAACCTTATACCTATCGCATGGCAAGTACTAATCCTCTTTGGCAGAAAGCAATGGCAAAAGAACTTCAAGCTCTCACTAGCACTAATACATGGGAAGTGGTTGACTTACCTCCAAAGAAGTCCATAATTGGTTGTAAATGGGTCTATAAAATTAAGACTCAAGCAGATGGCTCCGTATAACGATATAAAGCTAGACTCATTACTAAAGATTTCACACAGGAATATGGAATTGATTATGAAGAAACTTTTGCTCCTGTTGCTCGCCTCACATCTGTACGTAGCATCATAGTTATTGCTTCAGCTAAGACTTAGCAGTTGTATCAATTGGATGTCAAAAATGTCTTTCTTAATGATGATCTCTCTGAAGAAGTGTATATACAACCTCCACTGGCTATGATTGTCCAACAGGAAAGGTTTGTCATCTCCGCAAGGCCTTATATGGATTAAAACAGACACCTCGAGCTTGGTTTTCCAAGTTCAGTTCTACAGTGTTTCAGTTTGGTTTTAAATTTAGCTCCTATGATCATGTCTTATTCATTCGCAACACTTCAAAGGGTCACATTCTTCTTCTCCTTTATGTGGATGACATGATCATTAGGGGACATGATATATAAGGCATTCATGATCTTAAGTCCTACCTAAGTCATCAATTTGAGATGAAAGACTTGGGTGTTTTGAGCTATCTTTTGGGACTTGAAGCCTTCTCCGATTCCTTTGGATATTATTTGTCTCAAGCCAAATATGCTACTAATATTATTTCTCGTGCAGGTCTCACAAACGACAAAATCTACAGCACTCCCCTAGAAACAAATGCTCATTTCACTATAACTGATAGCACATCTCTTCATGATGCAAATCTCTATCGACAACTTGTAGGCAGTCCTATCTATCTTACTGTCACTCGCCCTAATATAGCATATGCAGTTCATATTGTTAGCCAGTTTGTGTTTGCTCCTCGCACATCTCATTTTGCAGTAGTTCTTCATATCCTTCGTTATGTCAAGGGTACCTTGTTTCATGGCCTTCATTTCTCCAATACTTTATCCCTTGAATTGCGCGCCTATTCTGATGCAGATTGGGCAGGTGATCCAACGAACAGACGCTCTACTACTGGTTATTGTTTCTTCCTCGACAATTCTCTTATTTCATGGCGTAGCAAAAAGCATATTGTTGTTTCTCACTCAAGCACTAAAGTAGAATACCGAGCATTTGCTGATACTATATCTGAGCTTCTTTGGCTTTGGTGGCTTTTACAGGACATGGGGATCTCTCATTCATCCGCTGCTGCACTCCATTGTGATAACCGAAGTGCAATCCAGATATCACATAATGATGTTTTTCATGAACGCACTAAGTATATAGAAAATGATTGTCATTTTATTCGTCATCATGTGTTCCAAGGGACTCTCACACTTGTTTCAGTCACCTCTCAACAACAAACAACAGATCTGTTCACCAAAGCTCATGCGCTACACATATTTCATGAACTTGTTTGCAAACTCTAGATGGCAGGCTCTCTACCACCTTGAGTTTGAGGGGGATGTTAATGTATATAATCTAGCTGTAAATAATATAATTAAGGCTTCATTTTAGGCTTAATTATAGGATTAGCTTTAGGTTTAAGCCAAGCTTCTTTTCTAAATAAGATGTTAGTCTTGTGTATAAATAGGCCTCTTTGTATTCAATATAAGATGCAATAATACATACAATTTCTCTCAATTCTTTCAATTCTCTAAACAGATCTAATGGCTGTGGCCAACCTGAACCTCGTGGTTTATTCTGGGGATCAACATAGTTATACACATTTGTATGCCAAAGGGTTGTCCACTCTAGAGGGACAATTTCTAATTAAGTAGCAATTAGTGTAGAACGCTCAATGAAACAGAGATGAGATAGATTTACTGAAAATAGTGTATAATAGTTGTTTGGGTTCATATTGCAACTTTACGAGTTTAGCCAAGTCAAGCTGGTTATGTTGTGAATTATAGAGAGCTTATATTGGCAACACGAGTTACTTAAGTGCATGACGAAAACCCCCTGACAGGATGATGTGGGAGAAGGTTGAGCTTGGACTGCATGTATGGACAGCTAAATTACATAGAGTCACAAGACTTCCAAGACAAAACAACCTTAATTTAATTGGAACTCGAAGCTATTTTTATTTAAAAGTTGTATTGGGGAGTGCACATAGAGAGGAATAGTATATATATGGAATTTTTTGTTGGACCGACAAGGGATTACAATGCTGCCATTAATAAAGGCGACAGCCCTTCGATTCCCCACTGATTTTTGCAGCTCTCTCTCTATTTCATACCCACACACCCATACACAAAAAACAAGAACATTTCCATCTTCTTTCACTAACTATATGTGGCTGAAGAAACACTGTATCACTGCGCCTACTAATAAAGACAAATCTTCTTCTTATATCTACTATCTTCTCCTCTCCAGTGTTTTCAATAACCTACTTTAGTTCTGCTTACAAGCATCTTTCTCTCTATATATCAAGCTTTTTCAGCTATCTCCTCGCGAAACGCCTGGTCATATCGGTTTCTGGGCGACTAAGCCATTTCTTGTACTGTCTGTTTCTGGGTCATGGATTTTCAACCCAATACATCACTACATCTCAGCTTACCAAGCAATCAACTAAACCTTGAGCTTGTTCTTGAGCCATCATCCTTATCTTCATCATCACCTCATAGTCCAGTAGAGCCTCGGACTTTGTCATGTAACTATTGTCAAAGAAAGTTTTACAGCTCCCAAGCTCTAGGTGGCCACCAAAATGCTCATAAACTTGAGAGAACCTTGGCCAAGAAGAGCCGTGAGATAAATTCGACAGTGCGGGGACATGGTGGATCGAGCCCTCGATCAGGATCCTCGAGTACGGGAAGCACAAGTCATGGTCGTAGTACTCAACATCAGTCAGCCCTAGCTGGGTTAGAACCTAACGAACATGTTAGTAGGTTTGTTGGTGACATGAACTATGGTAAAAAAGAGATGAATTACAGTTCTAGAGGAGATAGAGTGGGTTCTTGGTCCATGGGATATCAGCCAGAAAGTGTTCAAGAAGAATTGAGCCAACTTGACTTGTCTCTACGGCTTTGAAATGCACTTATATCTTTCAATCTAACATTCCTCTCCAATATTTTTTCAAAAGTAAGCTATTTTGATTTTTTGTTGTTCGGTTTACCTTTGAGAAAAGAATGAGTGTGTGATATTGAACTAGAAACATTTTCAAATGACGATTCGTTCGGGAGTTGTTAGTATATGACATACTTTATCCCTGCTGAAACTAATGTGATATGTCTTAGAACTCATGAGATGCGTTTAACTATGACCTATTGAATTTTGATACGTTCTGTTATGACCTAATATTTTAGGTGAAAAACTATTTTAAATATGAATAAAATTAGAAGCCTGTTATTAATGTGATGGTTATGATTCTTTAAATTAATACATTTCAGAAGTAATTTTTCTCAAGTTAACCTTGATTATTCTACTCCTGCCTTATGATGGCGGGATATGGCCTTCCATTCCAACATATCGCATTTCATGACAGTAAATGAAGGGCCGGAAAAACTGAGTATAGTACAGAAGTAAATCAATTTCTTAGACAGAGTGTTGGTTAGTGTGAAGATTTACATTTCTGTTCATGGGGATGAAACATTGACGAGGAAGAATCATTATAAGTCCAACTAATTAAACGGGACGGCATTATTGCTCTTGCTCAAATTTAGTTTCAAGAATTCATAGCGTTATATACTAATTCTTCTACTTTTAGTGGTAGTCACCAAATCAATTGATAGGAATTTTATATTGGTTGCTAAAAGATATATTTTGAAGTTTATATGGGTTTCGTAATCCTCTTCTTACTACCTAACTTTTGAGGTAGTATTAGACCAAACTTCATACTGAATAGTATTTGTCTAAAAGGGGTCAGTTATGATATAAATTCTACGTCGATCAATGCGAGAGATCCTTTGAGGTTTATATGGATTTGAGGAATGTTCTCCTTTTAATTAAAATAACTTTTAAGTGAAATTGCTTGAATTTCAAATCATCTGCGCATAAAATGAAAGTTGGGAAGTAGCTTATAGAAACCAAATTACAGAGAAATATATTACTATTGACGTATGGAACTGTTTCAACTCCAAGCAAAAATCTGTCACAGTCCGTGCCTTGGATACTACGGCAAACATCCGTGAACTTGTTATGTTGGCAGGTGCAATTTTAAAACTCAATTTCTGATCCTAGCTTCCCATGTTCTCTAAATCTATACTCTGATTAGAGAAACATTTTTAAATTTTTATGTATAGAAGGGTAGCTCTCTATGTACTCTTCTGTTTTGTACTCTTATTCGTTATTAATGAATTTTTTCTCTAAAACATAGTTGATTTTTCACACTACTAATTGGCAGCGGCAACCTATTGCTTTATAGTCAAGATATACAAGAGTTACGTATAGTAGGGTTAGATTGGGTCAACTACTTATAATTGGTAAGAAGGATTAGTAAGAATAAATCACTCTACACGTAATATGCTAGAGAATCTGCTTAATATCCTTATTACTCCCCCTTAAGTTGAGAATGGGAGCTTCTGTTAACTTGTCCCTTAAAAGAAGAAAACAATCTTTTGTCAATGGTTTGGTCAACACATTGACGATCTAATCCTTGGTAGAAATATAACGTATAAGGAGGCGACATTTAGTAACCAAATCGCGGATGAAGTGGAACTCGATCTCAAGATGTTTAGATTGTGAGTAAAAGATAGGACTTGTGTTAAATACGTTGCTCCCAAATTGTCACACCACAACGTAGGAGGCTACGAAGGAGAAAATTGAATTTCACGTAACAACGAAAAGAGCCACTAGAGGTCATTCGTGGCCGTAGCAAGTGCATGATACTCAACCTTAGTGTACGAGCGAGAAACCGTCCGCTATTTGCGAGAGGACCAAGAGATTAAGTTAGGTTTAGCAAAAATGGCAATCCTATTGTTGACTTGCAGTCTTTAGGATAACCGCCCCAATCTGCATCAAAATAGGTTTGAAGAGCTAGAGAAGAGGAAGGTAGAATAAGTAACTCATATTGGGAAGTGCCAAGAAGATAACGTAGGATTGTTTAACTTGCTTCCAATGGAGAAGAGTGGGCTGATGACTGTATTGAGCAACTCTGTTGACCGCAAATGCAATATCTGGGAAAGTGATGCCAAAATATTGGAGACTGTCGAGTGTTAGTAGAAGGAAGCTTTAGTGAAAGGTTCCGAGGAATCTATACCTATGAGAGAAGAAGAATTAGATGGAGAGCTAACAGGCTTGCTTGGTGTCCAACATTTTAGTAGTGGCAAGAAGATCCCGGATGTACCTGTGTTGAGTGAGTAAAAATCCACGAAGAGTGGGAGTTGCTTCAACACCAAAGAAATAATGGAGAGAGCCAATGTCTTTGACAGCGAATTGAGCCTGCAAAAAGGAGAGAACATTTGAAACTAGGTGAGAATTGTTGCCAGTGAGGATGACATCATCAACATACATAAGACAAAAGAGATTAGAATGACCATGAAAAAAATAAAAAAGAGAAGAATCGGTGTAGGAGGAGGAAAAATCGTAGGTTGCTAAGGTTTGTTTAAGATAGTTAAACCAACTGTGAGGAGTTTATTTGAGTCTGTAAAGAGACTTGCGAAAAAGGCAAAGATGATAAGGTTTGTGCTTGTCAACAAAACTGGGAGGTCACTCTATATAAACTTGTTCATCAAGAGAACCATGAACGAAAGCATTAGAGACATCAAGTTGTTTAAGAGTCCAACCCTTACTAATAGCAATGGTAATAATTAAGTGAATAGTGGCAAGACGTATAATGGGACTGAAAGTTTCTGTATAATCAACATCGAGACGCTGATGGAATCTTTTAGCGACTAGTTGAGTTTTGTAGCAAGTTGCGGAGTCATCCAGATTTTACATCGTACGAAAGACCCTTTGCAACTAACCAAGTTGGTGGCTTGTGTGGTAGGGACAAGATCCCAAGTCTTGTTGGTGAGAAGAGCATTGTACTCCTTAAGTATAACTTGTCGCTAATGCGGGTTACGAGCTGCTTATCATTACGTGGTTAGTGTGGGTTTGATTGTGAATGAGGGAGGGACATAAACAATTGCTTTAAGAACATGTGCTGGAGGGAGAGAATTCATTTTGGACCATGTAACCATCGGATGAGTAGACGTGGGCAGATGCTATAAAGAAGAAGACGTAAGATTAACTTCTAAATTAATCAAAGGAAAAGTATCATGAACAGAGATGTCATGCGAATGTAAATTAGAAGATGAAGGGGAATGTGCTAGCTGGAGGACAGGGGAGTTTTCTGTCAATGGAGTGACATGGGATCGTGGAGAGTATGTAGACGATGAGGGAGGCAGAGCATTGACTGGCGTGGAAGACAGGAGAGGAGCAACTTGGGGCAACAGAGAACGTGCAGTTGCTAGAGTAGGAGTAGGAGCAAGAGCATACGGTAGACATAATGGAGAGGTGGAAGTGTCGCATGGTTCAGTTGAAAGCGAGGATGGCAGTTCAGCTAGTCTTGCAGAGAGGGATGCTGCAAAGGGAAAACAATTTTTATCAAAAATAACGTGACGAGAAATATAAACGTTATTATCTGAATAATCAAAACAATGATATCCCTTATAAAGTTTATTATAGCCTTTGAAAACACACTTGACTGAACGTGGTTGTAATTTATTTGGTGCATGGTGTCGTAGCCAAGGGTAACAGAGACACCCAAAGGTTTTAAGAAAAGTGTAATCAGGCTTAGAATTAAATAAAATTTCAGAAGGAGATTTATGATTCAATAAGGGAGTGGAAATCTTTTTGATGATTCAATAAGTTGCACC
Source organism: Erythroxylum plowmanianum (assembly GCA_025531925.1). Taxonomy (NCBI): domain Eukaryota; kingdom Viridiplantae; phylum Streptophyta; class Magnoliopsida; order Malpighiales; family Erythroxylaceae; genus Erythroxylum; species Erythroxylum plowmanianum. Next base: position 18,440,175 of record JANVCQ010000231.1, read on the forward strand.
TGCATTCTTCTGGTCTACCTTTAGCTTGTTGCTAATGCTGATTCCTTTTCGAGTGTATAAATGTTGAGGTTTGAGTAACTGTTGTTGTTGGAATATGGAGAGTTGATGTTCTGCTATTCTTTTCATCTCTGAGTTAGGTTAGTTAGCTTCAGGGTTAGCATCTTCTGCCATCATTCTCCAAAATTTTCTTTTGTTTACCTGAAACAGAAACTTCGTAAAGGTTGTTAGTGATTTAAAAATATCTCCTACCTTTACCTTCCCTCGGTGTTTTCTCTGAGTTGCTCCTGGACTAGGGTGATCACTCTAGCTTTCAATCCATCCACCTCCAAAGCTTCATCTTTAAAAGTCCTGGCATTTCTTTCTTTCCAAAGATTGTATACTACAACTGAAAGGATGATTGGGAGGACATTGGGATTAATAATTCTAAGATTTTAGGGATGGTTCAGCCAAGAGGGGATGGTGTGGAGATTAAGCTATTATGGAAGGTTAAGATGGAAGTAGGAGAGGCAATGAGTGTTGGATTGGAAAAAGAAAGCATGTTATATTTGGAGACACGGTAGATTTCAAAACTTTTAAGAAATCATTTTTCCAGCGGAAGCAACAAATCCAAATCATCATGCTAATACATACATGATATGGTATAAGGATAACAAAACATAAACAAGATGAAGAGTATTACCGACTCCTTTGCTACAGTTTTAAATCCTCGCTGTGCTATCCTCTCCTTCTTCTTGTATCCAAATCCTTTGCTTTTGAATCTTTTCCTTTAGCAATCTATCTTCTCCTT
>JANVCQ010000231.1:18445675-18460545 GCA_025531925.1 Erythroxylum plowmanianum
AAAAGAAGATAGGATTACAAGTTTGTTTTCATATGTGTATTTTATATATGCATGTGTATATCTTTTGTTGTCTTCTTCGTTATATGAATAATATTCGTTTATTCATTTTTATCTTTCTAAAATTATGATTATTTATTATCATCAAAAAGGGGGAGATTATTAAGTCAAAAAGACTTCACGTTTATTAATTTTGGTGATAATCCAATAATAATAATGTTTGAAATAAATGAACTATTTTGATAAGTGTGTTAAGCGTTCAGCTGAAAAACACAGAAGAAGTGCCAAACACAGAAGAAGCCAAAACACAAAGGAAGTGCAAATCACAGAAGAAGCGCAAAAAATAGAAGAAGTGGAAAACACAGAAGAAGTGGAAAACACAAATGAAGCGCAAAACACAAAAGAAATGCAAAACACATAAGAAGTGGAAAAAATAGAAGAAGTGGTAAAAACATAGAAGAAATGGAAAACACAGAAGAAGCGCAGAACACAGAAGAAGCGCAGAACACAGAAGAAGCGAAAAATACAAAAGAAGTCGTAAAAATACAGAAGAAGCGAAAACACAGAAGAAGTGAAAAACACAGAAGAAGTTGAAAATACAAATGATAAAAAAAGAAGACACTCTAGTACGTCGGATAGTTAGTCAGTTGGAGTTAGTTACATAACGCAACTGAATAACGGTTTCTATCAAGAAGCAAGAAACAGTTATCAAGAATCAAGAAGCAGTTGGAGACTTAGGTTATAAATACTAGTTGTAGTCGAAGACTGAATAATCTTTTAGCTTTCAAGTTATTACTTACAAAAATTCCTGTATTCAAAGTGCGATACAAGAGAGCAAACTCTACTGTAACAAAAAGCTCACAATATCTTTCTAGTGAGAGAAAGAAAAGGCTAAGAGCCTGGAGAGGCTAAGATAGCAGAAAGAATACTTTGTGTAAGAGACCTGAAGAGGCTCTGGAAGGGAAGAAATAATACTTGTAAATTTGACGAAGTATAGTGAAATCTTAGAAGAACTCTGAGGACTGGACGTAGCCTAAGGTTTAGGGTGAACCAATATCAAAATCGCAGCGTCTATCTTCTAACCTTTCACTTTTAGTTTCTCTTGTTCTTATACAAGTTTATAGAAGCTATTTGTGATTTAATTACGTAACTATTTCTGTATAACATTTGTGGTATTCTTTAACAGCTGAAAAAGTTCTTTTCAAGAAATATCAAAGGTTTTGTGTATTCACAAAAAGATTACACAATTCAACCCCCCTTTTTGTGTATTTCGTATGTTGTACGTGAATTCTATATTAACGTATGATTTACTTCATTGTCTCCTCTAGAAGAGCTTCATCCAACTATCATTCGTCTTATCTTTACTCGTTTGTCATTCTTACAAACCATAAAGCATTAATGATTATCGAAAGTCTTAAATTAAGGCTAGATTAACAATCTTCCCCCCAACCCAATTATGAGGGAGATATATTATGCTTTAACAACTACCTGAGAGACATCCCAACAAGCTTATTGTTTCTAGGAACTGTTTTAGCCAACATATCAGCACCATTCATGTTTGTATGAACCTTAATCAATATTAATTGTTGTTCTTCAATCATAAATCTTAACCAATGATACCTAACATCTATGTACTTTGTATAAGATTGATGCATAGTATTTTTGTTCAAGTCAATAACACTTTAACTATCACAAAATAGTATATAGTCTTCTTTCTTCACATCTAACTCTTGAAGTAATCTTTTCAACCAAAGCATCTACTTACTAGCTTTCATGGTAGCTACATACTCTTCTTCATTCTTAGGAAAAGTTATATACTTTTATAGCTTGGATTGCCATGAAACAACTTCCTTTGCAAACTTGAACTAAAAAGTTGAAGTGAATTTTCTTTCATTAAGATCTCTGGCCATATCTGCATCTATATAAGCTTCTAAAATTGACTCACCATCACCAAAACACAAACTCCACTTTAAAAGACCTCATAAGTATCTCAAAATTCATTTCAGAACAAAATATATATCATCTTTCTCCTTTTCTATTAAAGGACAAGCATGTTCTCGTTGCTTGAAGTGAGATGCCAGTGGCATGCTAGCTAGCTTGACATGCTTCATATTGAACCTTTCTAGCACACATTTAATAGACCTTTCTAGTGATATCCATAGGCATTGACATAAGTTTGCTTGTAACTATAATCCATTATAAAAGAGTCAAACTTCTGATACCATTGCCTTATAATTTATTTCAATAGATATAAGCTTTACTTAACTTGCAGAATAGATTTTCCTTGTCTTTAGCTTTGAAACCTTTTGACTACTCCATGTATATCTCCTCTTTCAAATCTCTAAAAAAGAAGGATGTTTTTAAAATCCAAATTCTCAATCTCAAGATCTAAACAGGCAACCAAATCCAAAACTATTTGACTTGAGGTCGTCTTGACCACTGTTTGAGAAGATTTCATCAAAATCTATACCCTTCTTCTAAATGAACCCTTTCACCATTAACCTTGCCTTTTACTTCACCAACTTGTCATCATATTTCTTTATCTTAAACGCCCATTTATTATTCAGTTCCTTTTTGTATTTTGGAAGCTTCACAAGATTATATGTATCATTCTTCTTCAGAGAGTTCATCTCTTCCTTTAAAACTATGAGCCATAGATTTTTTTCATTACAAGATGTAGCTTCTTTCACATTTTCAAACTTTCCCTCTATAGTAACTAATAAATATTCTAAACTCAGATATCTTGTAGGAGAATTTTTCTTCCTTGTTGACCTTCGAAGATGTATATTATTAGTTCTTGGATTCAGTTTTAGAATCTTCAATGATTTCATCTTTAACAATGTTTGGATGTGATTTATGTAACTCATCATTACTAGGTTATACATGATTACCATCAATTTGTGTTTGGACACACACTTAATCTCCTTCATCTGTAGACTGAACAGTAGTGTTAGAATTTGGATAATAATAACTACATCATAAGATGAGCTACTTTATGTAACCTTTTCTCCTCCTATAAGATCAATACCTCTCTCGTGCTCATGAAATACATCATCCTTGTTCCTGACCATTTCTTTCTTCTTCCGGTCATAAAGTCTGTTTAATGTCATATGACATACAATAGTCTTTAAAATCCTTGGAAGAATACTCACCTTCTTTATATGTTCACAAGAACTTCTGCTTCCTCTCAACTTTCCTTTGTACCATGACTTGAAACTTCTGCAAAGTTTCAAATACTTGACTCTTTACTTTCAATATGTATGCCCAAGTCTTCCTTGAAGCATCATCAGCAAATATAATAAAGTATTTATTACCTTCCAGTGACTCCTCCTCAATTGGGCAATACACATCTAAAAGCACCATCTTTAATAACTCCCTTTTCTTTGTAGATCTTCTCTTGAAAGAGACTCTATGTTGCTTTCCTATCAAACAATGATTACAAGGATTAAGTGATAGGGTGTTCTTGACTAGGATAAAGGATTTACTAGCTAGCAACTTTATTTCCTTCTTACTCAAGTGCCTTAATCGTCGATGTCACAAATTTGGAAAAGTTTTCTCTTCGATTATATATGCTTCTCCATATACAACACAACTTTCCTTGAGCAATATTTATTGCTCCTTAGACATTTTCCACTTCTTGTTCTTGAAAGTATGCCTAAATCCTTCTTGATTTAGCATGTTTATTGATAACAAATTTAACCTTAAATCAAGGATGTGTCATACATCTATTTGACATTCATTTTAACTCTAATATCACCTATATTGAGAATCTTGATAAAACTTTAATTTCCCATCTTTAGGCTCCCAAAGTCTTCATTCTTATATTTTAAGAAGTACTCCACTTTTGGAACATAATGGTATGAAGCTCTCGTGTCAATTAACAACTTAGAACCTAAATTACTGATATACATTCACTTATCACACAAACTTGGACATCTCATCATCTGTGCTTAAAGTAGTTGTGGCTGTACTCTTATTATCTCCATTATGTTGATTATTTTGTTTTTTTTTCTAATCTCTCTTCCACTTGTAATAAAACCTCTTAATGTATCCTGGCTTGTCACTATATGGCATATCTTCACCTCTTTGTTATCTCTAAACTTCAATCGGTTATTAGACTTGCTATGCCATCTGGGACCCCTACATTTGCTCTTTCACCTAATTTTTGTCATAAAAGCTTGGACATTGTCAACTCCTAGCTCTTTTCTTTTGATTTCTTCATTGAATCTTTGATTACATCTAAAAAGAGCACACCTTTAGGAGCTGAATTGTTAATTTTCATCACCAATGTTTCCCAGCTATCCGATAGTGAACTTAACAAGAACAAGGCTTGTAGCTCATTATCATGAATGATCTTTATTAATGTAAGGTTTAGTAATTGTATCCTAGAAATCACTTAAGGTTATTAACTATATCCTAGAAATCACTCAAATGCTCCGACGTAGATTTCCCAACTTTCATCTTCAGGTTTATAAGCCATTTAATTAAAGAGGCCTTGTTGTGGGCAGTCTTCCTTTCATAGAGTCCTTCTAGCTTCTGCTATAACTCAAAAGGATCCATTTCTTGAGACAAATGATTGAATATGTTAATATCAATTCATTGTCGAATCATGCTCAAATTTTTTCATATTTTCCCATTCTCTATTTGACATCTTCTCATGTTTTAAAGGAACACTATCCTTCATACCTTTGTCCACATCAATAGGATCAAAGAGATCTTTGTAGTACAAAAGGTCCTCCATCATAGACTCCAAATAGAGTGGTTTGTTGACATCCACTTAACCACAAAACTGTTTCCATGTTCCATCATGATGGCTTTGATGTCAACTTGACCATATAGGTATTTCCATCGTCCATAATGATGACTTTATACTACTTATGGGAAGACAAAAACATAATTATTTAAAAAATCAACCAAATAGCAACAACAAAACACTCTTTAAGTTTAACTAGTAAATATTAGTATCAGAATAAAAACTTAATAAAGAGGTAAACATTGAGATTTACATGAAAAATCCTCCAATGTAGAGGAAAAAACCATAGTCCAAACTGATAAAAAAATATACTAAACTCAAATAAGGAATTACAAAGTTTAATATCTCACCCCACAAATACAAGTTATCTCATAAACTTTCAAGATTGAAAACAAAGTTGATATATTAATAAACAAACTCTCAAATAAACCTAAAAATAATAATAAAAAAGGATGTGACTATTTGCTTTCTCTATATTTTTCTTCCTTTTTGATGTTTTCACTACCTTCCAATGATCAAACCTATGTCTTTTCCTCTTGTATATCTAGAAATAGGTTTTTTTATATTATACACAGTCACATATATGACCGTATAAGTTACTGTGTGTATGTCTTTATCCTTCATGTCTTTTTTTACATGGTTTTAGAGACTTATACCATGGATCCATATGGTCATGTAAGTTAAAGATACAGGATTGTAGCATATCACGCAAAAAACCTATGAATTATTGATGGAAAAGAAGTTGTTTGGAAAATGAAAAAGGCACAAAAAATAAATGAAACTTTACTGATGGAAATTTCTATCAGTAATATAGTTAGCAATATATAAAGTTGTGTGTCATCCTTTGTCACAAAGGCTCAAACTTTTTTAATTATAAGAAATGATGTTGTTTTGAAAACTAACCACACAACATTGTTTTGTTACACTTAAAAATGTTTAAGCCTTCAGTAACAAAACCACATCGGTTTGTTATAATTAAAACAACGTTGTTTTGTTATACTTCAAAACGTTCTACTTCAAGAACAAAACGATGTCTTTTCGTTTTAAACCAAATGACATTGTGTTGGCATAGTTTAAAATGTTATGTCTCCAAAAATGAAACAATGTCGTTTGGTTTTTAAATGATATGACATCATTTTAGTTAACTTAAAAAGGTAAAGACTTCAGTAATAAAATGTCATCGTTTGGTTTTAAACCAAACGATGTCATTTTGTTGCTGATATAACGTTTTGTTATTCAAACCAAAACAACATCGTTTGGCTCCTTACCACCGCCCCACCGCCCTCTGCGCCCCCTGTGCGCTATTTTCTCTTCCTTCTCCAGATTTGTTCCATTAATCGTCGGCTGTGTGTTGTTCGTGGAGTTCTTGTGTCTCTGACCATCATCATCGCCTTCTCCGGCGGTCTCCGGCAGTGAACATCCAGGTATTTTATTCTTCTCTCTATCTTGAATGACTTTCGTATTATGATAATGAATTTTTTCCTTTACTATGTTCAATGACTTTCGATTGTCTACATTTATTGTAATATTTTGTTTCTTTGTGTTTGTCTGATGAAAATTGACTATATTGAACAAAGTGAAGAGATGAACTTCCCATATGCTATCGTATTTTTTTAAAAATGCATATAAGCAAGTATGAGAGAGGTTTTATTTGACAAAAATGGAAGAAATTCTCATTCAAACAAAATTATGCACAATACAATACAAATGAGGGTTGAAAAACCTCATTTCAGTCTTTAATTTCATCAATGAACCCTCAATTTTAAAAAATAATCAAGGATATTAAAAAATTAAAAAGTCCCTAATTTTGAAACCTTAACTCACCAAAAAAAAAGTATGCTTAAGATAACAAAGTCCAAATGAAATAGTACCACATTAATAACTAAGAATGCACTTATATAATGACTAAAATGTGGGATTCCCTAAGACACGATTGAAATTCAACAAACATGCATACACTAAATATAATATTGAGCCTACTTACGGTAATATAAAACAAACTACTAATCAAACCTTAATAAATTTTTACATAATCCGACTTGCCTTTTCATCTTCATTCAATTTATTTATGACACTTATAGGTGTCCCCATTTATTTGGCTTAATCCATTTTGAAGCATTTGGGTAGTTCTTTAGTGTACTTCGCTTGATTGACAATGATACCTTGATTTGAAGTCTAAGAAAGAAGTTAAGCACTCCTATTACACTAGTCTCAAATTCTCTACTCATATAATTAGAAAATTATATAAATATACTCTCAGTAGTGGAACGAAAAACAATGTCATTGACATAAACTTGAACAACTAATTGAAATATCATACTTGTGCATTTTAATAAAGAGTGGTTTAGAGAAATTATTTTCTAAAAGAATGTCCTTAACCTATCATACCAATATTTAGTAAACCGTTTCAAACCATACAAGGGTTAGAAAGTTTGTAAACATTGTTGGGTCCGTTATGTTTTTTTTTGAAGAAGATTAATATACACTTCTTCTTAATTAGAACTATTAAAAAACACTTTTAACATCCATTTGAAACAATTGAAAGTTTTTACAAGATTTAGATGCAATTAATAGTCTAACAGATTTTAACCTAGCTAGTAGTATAAATGTTTCCTCGTGGTCTATGCCTTTCTCTTGATTATACCTTTTTTTTACCACTAATCTAACTTGATTTCTAGTAATGGTACTCGATTCATCTTGCTTATTTTTAAAAACCTAGTTGGTACTTATGATTCGGTGATAGCTAGGTCTAGATACTAAATTATATACCTTATTGCTCTCAACTTGGTTTGACTTCTTATTTATAGCAAAAACCCAACTTCTATCATTAAGAGCTTCTTCTATAGTCTTATGTTCAATTTAAAAAATGATAATAGGATGATATAATTCTATAAAATGAGATCTAATGATTACTTCTTATTAATGGATACCTCGAATTTGATCTAAAGGATAGTTCTTCTTGAAATTATAATCTCTTTGTAGCTTTTCATCCTTCATGTTTCCCTCACTTGGTTTGACAATATGCTCATGTAAGGTGTGTTGATGATGACTCTTATTTTCTTCAAGGGTTAATTTCTCTATTTGCCTAGATATACTTATATATCATCTTCTAGATCATTCTTTGATATAATAGGACATTCATTAAAGACAACATGCATAGACTCTTAAATAATAAGAGTTTTTTTATTAAACATCCTATATGCTTTGTTTGTTAAAGAATAGCAACAAAAATCCTTCATCCACTTTGGGATTAAACTTTCCTAAGTAATCTTTAATATTCAAATCATATAGCACTTACACCAAAAAACTTTAAAGTAACTAAAATTTGGCTTCTTTTTACCTTTAATTGTCCCTCTTTTCTTTCTAGTCATTTACGTCACAATTTTCATTTTCTTTAAGAAGACATTGATACTTTATATATTCAAATTTCCTATATTCAAAATATAATTTCTTTAATTATGTTTTAAATATATCTTACCACTTTTAAAGCCTTTACCTTTTTAGGACTTCTTCAAGAATTTCTTAAAATTTGTAGTGATTAAGACAATGTGTTTTTCATCACTTTCATTAGTTGATTTATCTTCCTCTTCACTTGGTTCTTCCTTTAAGGCTTTGAGTGTTAAATTCTTTTTGTTTAAAAATGTCGTTTCTTCTTATGTTTGTTGAAGTGTCATTCGTATGTAAAAAGAGATCTAATTAGCTCTTCTAATGGTAGTATTGATAGATCATTGGATTCTATATGACCATCACTTTAGCTTTTTATATCTTTGGAAGCAACCTAAGTAAATTTTTTACTATTTATATGTTATTATAGGCCTTTGCAAGATCCTCGAGAGCACTAATAATAACAATAAATCTAGTATACATACTAAAAATGCTTTCATCATACTTCATTTAAAGCAATTCATATTTGTATGTTAGCATGCCAACCTTTCTTTATGATACTTTATTTGTTCCCTCTTTTGTAATTTCTAAAGTATGTAAAATTTTATGAGTCATTTCACATACAGAGAATCTATTGAATTTGCTTCTTCCTAATGCATAAAATAAAATTTAAACAACTTTTCTATTCAAGGAAATTAGTTTATTGCCTTGAGGATCCCAATCCTCTACTAACTTGAGGATCCCTTTCTATCATTTATAATTTTAGTAAGAATGAATGAACCACCTGAAGCAAGTTATCACAAAGCAAATTTTTTAGCCATAAAAAAAAGCTTCACACTTGTTTTCCAATAGAGATATTCATTCCCATAAAAGAGGGACTCTACTAATTTTTTATCCCTTTTGGATAAAAGATGATGAAGATGCCCTTAATATGCCGTTACAATCTTTGTTATAGGGTTTTTGTGCAAAATGCTAGCCTAATAGCTCACTCTAATACTACTTGTTAGTCCTAAATCTTGGACTTCCTCGCTAATTCTCATGCCCAGGAATTTTCAAAATAATCCAGTTGACATCTAAAATTCCAATATCTAAGAACTAAGTAATCTTATTCTCGAGGTATCTAAAAATTTATAAAGGGTTATGTGCTTATATAAATAATTGAAATTGATTAAATTGAGTTATTGTTGATTAGAATTGAGAATATCTTAATGTGTTGGCTATAAATGAGGGTGTATGGGCTAGAAATTGGTATATTTGAATTGTGAATTGGATTATTATAGATTTTGCAATGTAAATGTGGACTCAATTGAGAATAAACATATAGTTTGAAAATAGACATATAGTTTGGAGACCCAAATTGAGCTGCGGTTACTGGTGGATATAGAAGTGTATTTTTATTGTAGGAATGACCATTTTTTCAAAAGGGGGATGTCCGTTTTATAGGAGAACTCTATCAAATTTTCAATAAGCTCCTCGTAAAATATGACATCACCATTTTAAAATAAAAAATAGAGCTCCTTAGTATTAAGTGATGATCTTATTCTCAAGGAATTTTATAATTATAGGAATAAGGATTCTCTAAGTATTCGAAAGCCCACATTTTTTTTAAAATTCCTCTCTAGCACTTAGGAAATTTTAGGTTGGTTCTAAAATGTTATCTATAATTTGACATGCTAATTGGGAACATGACGCCGCATATGAAGTCTAAAAGAGAAGTTGTATTGACATATTTGATTCTTAGATCTCTCTCAACTTTCAGAGAACATACATCTCACCAACTAACTTTTGCCTTTGATGCTTTATGCTCTTTTCATAGTCTAAGTAAAGTTTGTCATCATCTTCTTTATACTCTTAACCAAATTTCTAAGCTAGTGCAAATGAGAAGACTTATAATTTTGCAAATTATTGAGGATAATAATGATTAATGAATTATTTCAGTATAGCTCATGCATGAACTTGATTGATTATAATATCTCTTGGCAATTGTTTTAATATATCCCGCTTTCTAAACTGTGAATGATTTTGTTCTTGGTTGTAGGAACTCATTTATTGGCAATATTTATATTTTGAAGGATATTGAAGAAAAGCTTTAGCAGGTATTCAAATGACATTCATTTGAACATATTTTTGATAATGCCAACAATGGTTTTCACACATTTTAATGACATTTGTATCAGTTTCTATATTTTTCAGAGTAGGTCTGTCATCATCATCTTCCTTCACGTACTTCCGGAAGATCATTCTGCATGTCAGTTGAGGTAAGTGATTTTTTTAACTACATTTTTGTGAACTTGGTTTACTTGGGTATTTGTTTGCGGTTTGAACTTCCTGCATTTTTAATTGGTATGGCCTGCACGATGTGAAACTTGTTTATGGTATGAACTTTGGTTTATCATTGAATTCATATGGGATGAGTTTGACTTATATTATAATTTTAATTACCTTAATATAACATCTAAGTTATTTCATACATGCTCTTTGAATTGATTAGCTTCTATTTACTTTTCATGTGCAATTTTGTACAAGTATCATTTTAAAATAGTATATGTAAAAAAAATATATTAAAATAAGTATTCATATTTTTATGAATACTTATTATATTTGGCACTAGTACATATTTAATATTGGAGTTTTATATAAATTATCTTCTAACATATATGATTACAAACATATATGCTTGATCTTAAGTTTACAAATATTTTAGATCTCAACCCATAAACCTTAACCTATAACCTGTGATGGAGCTCCTGTAAGGCCTATTAGTGAAAAATATGAAACGAGAACTTGTTGTCTTGATTCATAACTCTTATCTCATATGCTTTGTAACATTTAACGAACATGAATGATACTAACTATAGAATCACTGTTGTGAATTAATAGTTTTGCAAAAATGATTTATGTTGATAGATCTTGGATGTATAGATGATTAACACCTGATGGTTACATTAATCCTGAATTTGTTGAAGGAGTTGAAGCTTTTATTCATTATGCATGTTCTTAACTTGCATATATGGATGGGGGCAAAGATCAGATGTCCATATAAAAAGTGCAAACACAAATGTTTCCTTCCTATTGATGAAGTTAATGGGCATTTACTGAGAAAAGGATTTGTCCCCAATTATTTTGAGTGGACACAACAATGGGAAATCATTGATTTGTAGCACCTTAAGGGGTAATTAAGCACAACTGTCTGCCAACTTAAATAAGTTTAAAGGGGGATTGAATTTAGTACAAATGTTGTCGATGGAACTAAAAATCTGTTCATGTAAATGGTTTATGATGCAGCAAGTAATACCTTTGAGGAAAATATGGAAAATCTTAAAGAAGAACCTAACCCACACGCAAAATAGTTTTTTGACTTACTACAATCAGCTGACCAAGAATTAAGGCCAAATTGTGAGACAATGAACTAATTTTCTTCAATTGCTTAAATATTGAACATAAAGTCTGAAGGGCATATTTTGGACCATAGTTTTGATAAAATTTTTCAATTTTATAATGAATCATTGCCTCCTAATCATACAGCGGTTGATAGTTTTTACAATATGAATAAACTTATTAGGGTCTTAATTTGCCTGTTGAGAAGATTAATTGTTGCAAATTGGGATGTATGTTGTATTGGGGAGATGATGTAGATTTACAAGAGTGCAAATTTTGTGGTCAACCAAGGTTCCAGTCTAGAAAGTGTTAAATTAAACAGAAATTAGTACCCTAGAAGCGGATGTATTAGTTCCCACTAACTTCGAGACTTCAAAGACTATATGCTTCTAATGTTACTGTATCTCATATGAGGTGGCATAATGAACACGAATAGGAAGACAAAATTATGAATCATTCTTTAAATGCAATAATATGGAAACATTTCAATGACATCCATTTTAAGTTTGCAGCTGAAAGTCAAAATGTTAGATTGGAATTATCGACGGATAGATTCCAACCTTTTGGTCAATCCGAGCAACAATATTCATCATGGCCAATCATAATTACTCCTTATAATTTACCTCCATGGAAGTGTATGAAGGACACATATATGTTTGTGATAGTGATTATGCCAGGACCTTTAACTCTGAAGCATAAAACTAGGCTAGATTAGAGAAATGTGTCTTTTGAAAATTTCTTTTGGCTTTCCAATGGTATATAGCATGAAAATTTTGGACATCCAAGCTGAAAGTTATGATGCTTACAAGGGAAGATGTTCGAGAGTAATGTTGTATCTTCTGCCTTTTTACTTCTTCTATGATGACGTCCTCTTCTTTTGTGTTTCTTCTGTGATGACGTCATCTTCTTCTGTGTTTTGCGTTTTGCTTCTTCTGCTTTTTTGCTTCTTCTGTATTTCTTCTATGATGACGTCATATTCTTCTGTGTTTTGCTTCTTTTGTGTTCTACTTCTTCTGTGTTTTGCTTCTTCTATGATGATGTCATCTTCTTCTATGTTTTGCTTCTTTTACCTTTTTGTTTCTTCTGTGATGATGTCATCTTCTTCTATGTTTTGCTTCTTCTGTGTTTTTTTTCACCTGGCCTATCTTCTGTTCCATTTTCGACCCTTCAAACTATAGAATATGTCTTCAAGGTCTTCATGAAAGTTGTAGATCTTGAAGTCCTCTTTCGAACCATATAAACAACACCTTAATCCAATATCTATAGGGAAGGTTATTGTAATTTTCTCACTTCTTCTATCTTTTTCCATTAGTCTGCTTTTCATCTATATCTATATTTTGTTCCACTTTTGACCCTTCAGAGGATAGAATCTGTCTTTGATGTCTTCATAAAAGTTGTAGATCTTAAAGCCCTCTTTTGAACCATATAAAGAACACCATAATCCAATATCTTTAGGAAAAGTTATAGCAAAATTTCCAACTCTTCTATCTTTTTCCATTCGTCTGCTTTTTCATTTGGCTTCGTTTGTACCTATCTTCTATTCCATTTTTGACCCTATAGAAGATAGAATCTTTCTTTGAGGTCTGCATGAAAGTTTTACATCTTGAAGTCCTCTTTCGAACCATATAAATAGAACCTTAGTCTGATATCTGTAGGGAAAGTTATAGCAATTTTCCCACTTCTTCTGTATTTTTCCATTCTTCTGCCTTTTCATTTGGTTTCGTCTATACCAATCTTCTGGTCCATTTTTGACCCTTAACAAGATATAATATATCTTCAAGGTCTTCATAAAAGTTGTATATCTTGAAGTCCTCTTCATAAAAGTTGCTTCTGTTTTTTTCCATTTTTCTACTTTTTCATTTGGCTTCGTTTGTATCTATTTTCTATTGTATGTTTGACCCTTTAAAAGATAGAATCTATCTTTGAAGTCTTTATAAAAGTTTTAGATCAAGAAGTCCTATTTCTCACCATATAAAGAACACCTTAATCCGATATCTGTAATTAATGTTATAACAATTTTCCCACTCCTTTTGTCTTTTTCCATTAGTCTACTTTTTCATTTGGCTTCATCTGTGTCTATCCTTTGTTTCATTTTTGACCCTTTAGAAGATAGAATCTATCTTCAAGGTCTGCATAAAAGTTGTAGATCTTGAAATCCTCTTTCTAACCATGTAAATAAAACCTTAATCTGATATATTTGGGGAAGGTTATAGCAATTTTCCCACTTCTTCTGTCTTTTTCCATTCGTATGTTTTTTTATTTGGCTTCATCTGTACCTATCTTCTGTTCTATTTTTGACCCTTTATAAAATATAATTTGCCTTCTAGGTCTCATGAAAGCTTTATATCTTGAAGTTCTCTTTCTAACCATATAAAGAACACCTTAATCAAATATCTCAAGGGAAAGTTATAGTAATTTTCTCACTTCTTCTGTCTTTTTCCATTCGTCTGCTTTTTCATTTGGCCTCATCTATACCTATCTTCTGTTCTATTTTTGACCCTTCATAAAAGAGAATTTTTCTTCTAGGTCTCATGAAAGTTTTATATCTTGAAGTGCTCTTTCTAACCATATAAAGAACACCTTAATCCAATAGCTCTAGGGAAAGTTATAGTAATTTTCTCACTTCTTCTGTCTTTTTCCATTCTTTTTCTTTTTCATTTAGTTTCGTCTAATCCTATTGTTTTGTCCCTTTTGACCCTTCAGATGATAAAATCTGACCTCAAAGTTATATATCGCAAAGTTATCTTTGAAATCATCCTAAGATGATCTTGATCCAACATCTCTAGTGAAATTTATGCCATTTTGTATCGTGATACGTTCAATATGATTGAGGACTAAACCTTGATTGATTATTTCTATCCCTCCATAAATTTTGATATATTTTGGTATTGATATGAAAAAGATGTATTAACTCAAGTAAAGGTATCGATTGGAAGAGTAGGAATTAGATATGTTACTGAACATGCTTCAGTATTTTGATGATATCTGGATCGACAGAGCTCCGAATAAGATGATTATGGTCTCAAGATAATCTAGAGACATGCTGCTTCATATGGTATGAAGATATTGAAATCTAATTCAGTCTCTAGGGCATTCAATTTCTAGATAGGAGTGGCGTATCATGTACTATTTCAGTTTAACAACAGTCTGAAATGTTTGAGCCCTAACGTTCAGATTTCTGAACCGAATGGATTGATTTTGGTATCATTGGAAACCTAAGAAAAGGGAGAACACTTTTCTAGAAGAAAGAGTTATGTCAAAATATTCAAGGGTGCTTTTGACAAGACACTTAAGTATAAAAGACATAAGGCATAAATGGAAGGGCAAATGGGACATTTCTCAATCATTAAGGGCATAA
>JANVCQ010000231.1:18494261-18508357 GCA_025531925.1 Erythroxylum plowmanianum
TACCCAAATAAACATTTAACATCACTAATTCCTCATTTAATAGTTCTGACGTCCAATCAAAGTTCGGGGTCCAACATTCAAAGCCATTTGAATCACAATTTTATCTCAAATTTTTTACTTCAAACCCCTCAAATAATGAGCAACTTATCGTAGTTGGCCTTTTTCCAAATTATTTTAAGCTTCCAATCTTATACACTCATCATTATACTCATGAACATTCTTACTCCTTTAAATACATTTGTGATAAACGTTGAACAAATACTGCTTATAATCCAAAGGAAAAAATTATCTCCTCAATAATTGTTTCGTCATTGCCTAAGTAAATATTGGAGCTTACCCCTCTCTTTGCCTATTGTCTTTCAAATGATTCCACCAAATGACAACTCTCCCTTAAGTTAATAAGTAGCTAACTTTTTCTCATATGGAATTTCATTATAATCAAATATCCTTTCCACTTCTTTTAAACAATCCAAAAAGGTTTATATGCTAATGTCACTTCTGAAGGATGTAATATCTACTTTTAGCCCATACTCATGATCACCCCTACCTTATCTAAGATAATATCTCTCAAGATGGTTTCCTCATCTTGTTGAAATCATTAGCTCTTATAAAAGGTTCTACAATTAAGGTATTATAAAACTCATCTTCTGTTATTTTTGTCTTTTATTATTATCTGCAATTCTTCTATGATTGTAGCCAACTGTTGTTTATTAAGAATAACAGTCCTGTGTTCTTTGATTCTTCTCCGAACATTAGGTAATCCTAAAATGCCATCATTAGTATTATTTTCCATTCTTAGAAGGAAAAAGTTTTATGAGGTTTAAAGCGATACCATTTAATGCAACAAAAAAGATAAACAAACACAATTTCAATTCAAAACTTATAGGATCAAAATTCTCAAATTAAAAAATTTTATTGATGGAGAATTATCTTAATCTCTCTAAAAAATTATTTAAATAGGTTTGCATAATCCCTTATTCATCTTAGGAAGAGTTCTCAACAAAATAAGAAGCATTAATTCATCTTAAGAAGAGTTCTAGATAAAATAGGAAACATTTAATTCATCTTAAGATGAGTTTTAGATAAAATAAGAAATATGAAAGTAATAAAATAAAATAGGAAATTATCGAAAATCTCATAAAGAAGGAAGTTGGTTGAGGCTTAATCACGTGGTAATAAATGTCCCATTATGCTTAAAGATAAAGAAATACAAAGAGGATGTTGAATAGGAAGTGTTTAAGTATTATTAATAAAAGTCCTAATCTGTCTGATAATTAAAGTACCTCATCAATTTCATCATGTGACACAAAAGCCTTCGTAAAAGCCACCAGTAGAGGTGGCTATCCAAAAACTAATAGGCAAAGAGATTAGTAGTCCTAACCTTACTCTATGTAAGCTTGCATATAGGCCTGGGCCTAACCTAATATGACCCAACTCAGTCTGACCTAAAGTTAACATGCTCAACTTAAGCTCAAGCCATTTCAACTTTAGGCTTTGAGCCTAACTTAGCCCAAAGCCTAACTCTTGCATCATTTTAATAGGTAAAAACAAAACATCATTTTACATAATGAAGCAACTACTTTTACAGTTTAAAATGAATACTATTATAGTGTAAAATAACATCATTTTATACTAGGATATACGTTAAAATTGGGTCCCCCTCCTCATTCCTTCTTCTATGCTTGCAACCTATGTGCTTCGTTTACTCACGCCTCGTGTTGGAACCCAATTTCTTTTTATTAGGATTTGTTTATTTATTTATTTTTAGAATTGAGTCATTAATTTAGTGAGCATAAGTAGCAATTAGAATTTAGATGCAAATGTTAGAATTGAGCTATAATGTAATTAGATATTGGAGACTAAATGGACATTACATTAAAATGAAGGGCAAAATTGGAAGCATAAACAAAGAGAAGGGTAATTTTGGGAAACAAGACAAAATGTTGTCTTGTAATAAGAAAAAGAACAAGAAAATCGTGAGAAGAGAGAAAAGAAGGGAAGAAAATGTAGAGAAGAAAGGAAAGAAGAGAAGAAATTGTGGAAGCTAGGGAGGAAGAAGAAAGAAGGAGATTTGGGCTAAGTTTAAGGTAAGTTCATCTTTCCTTCTTGCTTGGTAGAAAAACAAAAGGGATTAGAGAAAGAATGAGTTTGTGTTAGAGGAAACAAGAGAAAGAAGAAACCATTTTTATTTTTCATGGATTTCTAAACTAGGTTTTGGTTTTTCTAACCTAGATAGACTATGGGTAGGTTAAGTTTAAGCTTAATTTTACCCTTTTTGATTGTTGAAGTTTTATGAATTTTCATTGAATATTGTTTTGAATGGGAAATTGGCTTAATTGAAAGGAATCAAGGAAACCTTACCCAAGAGCAAAAGGAAAGGCACAATTGAGTTTAGATTTGCAAGCAAAATTAGGTAGGTAATGTATTTATGGTTATTGTGTAAATGGGAAAATTTCTTGTCTACGTATGCTTAATTGCTTATTTGTGTATTGCTGTGAATGTTGAAAATGCATGATGGTTTATGATTATGTTATACCTTCAAAAAGGTTATGACATTTCGTATAAATGAAATGAGGGAAAAGCATAAGAAGCATGAAATATGATGAATCAAATTGAGCATGAATATTTACTTGTGTTTGGGCAAGAGAGAAACTATTTCGTTTGTCACGTGTACGTTGACTTAAGTCTTCTCACGGTTGCCCACTTGTGGCATATGAGATCCTAAGAAATGGACTCATTTTGTTCATGGTATAAACTTTAGTTTCTCCATTTCGACCCATGAGACTCTCGAGCCATTTATTTGTGCATCGTATCTTTGAATTGTCAAGCATGATGTATAATTGAGTGTTATGTTTTGATGTTTAAATACACATGTTATGTGTTATGTGATGGTTCCCTTAATTATGAGTTTCTGAGCTAGAATTGTGGGTGATTTACTTGCTAGAATAAGATGAGATATAGATGCATAAATATATATATATATATATATATATATATATGCTTGATTATGTGGCTTGTTATTGATGGCTATAAATATATTAGCCACTGAGCTTTGTAACTCAACTTATTATTTTTCACTCCTCAGATGCAGAATGAGAAAGTTAACGATCTTTGCAAATGCTTTTGGAAATTCAAAGATAGTTAACATTTGTACTAAGTTAGTTCGATTTTTTAAGTAGCTTTATAAGCATATCAAACACAAGCATTTATTTGTATTTTGCATTAAGTTAATGATGTGTTTGTTGATATGTAGCTAAAGCTTTGTTTAAACACTATTTTGTTTTAGCAATGAAATTGAGAATTGAAGAAGTTTCTTTAATGTATATGCATATGATTTTTTGGTTGAGTTGTTGATGCATTGGTGGAAAATTGGAAATGTTTAAGTGCAGAATTTAGTATGAATGTTCGTTTTTGTGTTGTGAAATGAAGGTTTCACAGTGGCAAAGCCAGATGTTGGTCATGGCAAACCTTTCCCGAAGGGTAATTTTACTTGATTTTTCATAACTTCACCGCGAAGAAAGCCATACTTTTGTTATGCCATATTTGTTCCTAGAGGTTATCGAATTTAATCCAGGGACTTTATCGCAGTGAAAAGGGTGCGGTCGCTTGACCTTGAGACTTCGTCACGGTAAAGCTAGACATTAGTCACAGTGAACTTCTCCCGAAAGATCCTTGGAGATATTTCTTCAATTTCGCCGTGGCGAATGAGTACTTTGCCACGACGAACCTAACACTACTAAGACTAAAATTTTCCTTAAGGGTTGAGTTTTTGACCTTCCTTCCGCATGATTCTTACTCGACTGGCCCAAATGATCACCTTGGGATTAGTCACGAGACTCATCGCGACTCGAGGCCCATCACCTCAATCTTCTTCTCTTTCCAAAGTTGCGTTCTTCTTCTATTGCACCTATGACTTGCCTCTCTAGCTTTTCCAGAATTGTGATCTTCATATATTGAGCTTGCAACCTTCCTCTACAAAGTATAGGTTTTCTTATCTCCATTGTATAGGATTCTATGGTGTTTGTGTACTAAAAAATGGGTTACTGTTTTTATGTAGTTGGAGTATTCATGATGTATTTTGGATTGATTTATTCCATTTAAAGGTAACTATAAATATGTTAATTAGTCATTTTAAGTGGGATATTTTTTTCTTTAATTTAGGTGGAGGAAATTTATTTAGGTAAATATAAGTTATTTTGGATTGTCGTATCTTTCCAAGGCTTCGACTTTAATAATGCTAATTTTGTTCCAGCATGATAAAACTAGATTAGTAAAACTTAACTTATGAAATTGCAAGTTATGTGGAAATTGCCATATAATAGGTGATTCAAGCAAAGTAACTATTGAACATCCCATTTGTAGAGACTAAAAGCGCAACAGATTGATGAGAATAAAGCTTGTAGTTAAGCTAACTCTCCCTAGCTTATAAATTGTATTTTATCATTACTACCTTCATATCATTATCAATACTACCATCATCAAGAACTTGAATTTTATCTTAGTAAAGTCATAAAAATTATTTTTAAATACCAAATTAGAAGAACTTACATAATATTATGCCAGGAAGAAAGCCATCTTAAACTAAAGTCGTGTTCCTTCAAAAATATTATAAGGGAACAATAATTGGTTTTAGGAAAGAGAAGGGATAATTTTTATTTCATTTGGCTTGAGCTTAATGTCACTTCAATATTGGTATTTATGAGTTCTTCATATAGTGTGCATGGCTGTATGTCCTTTTTTCTTTGTGTTTATGTTACTTTGTAAGTTTGTATCATAATTTGAGTTGAAAGCTCTCTTTAACATAAATTTATTAGAACTTGGATGTTTCTGTGCCAATTCCATCAACATATACTCCCAAAGATAAGTAATGAAGGGATTTTGTAATAGTATGGCAACTTCAAAATGGCCTCCACATATTATTATCATGTGTTTAATATTCATTTAATACAATTATTACACTGTTATGTATAATTTAAATAATAATTTCTTTACATGCATATGAAGTAGTGAGAACTATTGATGATCCTAATTTTAACAGTTAGTTATCCCCTTTCCTTTACTGTGGGATTGTTATCTTTAATCTTTGTTTTTGGAGTTACTTATTTTTCAAATGATTGCTTTGGTTTTTCTAACTAAAGATATAATTATTTACTTATGTATTTTTATATAGGTTCTAAAATATTGTCTCTGTCTGTTTACTCAAGTTCAATGTCTGCTCTTTAGTCTTCACCCTCCAACCCCCAACTATAATTGAAATTTTCATTTTTGACTTTTCGCAAATTATATTGTTAAAAAATTTGGATAATATTAGCATGATTATACTCTTTTGTTTAGATAATAAAATGTTTTCATAATATTACTATTATATTCTTTTGTATAAGTAAACTCATGAATTTATAGTATTCATCATATGTATGCTTAGACTGTATCAAAATAAAGTTAGTTTGAATATATTTATTTTAAATTTTAGTTTGAACTCATTCATTTCAAAATTTTATGTACATTTAATACATACGATTTTTAAAAACCCGTTCACAACTTTTTGAAGATGAAATGGGTTAAAGAGAGTTTCTCTGTCTTCTCTCCAACCTCTGGCCTTCACTCCTACTCTAATCTTCAATAAACCTTACTCCTCCCTTAGCTTCTTGCTACTCTTCTGCTATCAACATACTTCATTCTTCCATCTCATCATTTCCTGATACTCATCTTCACCTTTCACCCATTTATTTCCTTTACATTCTTCATCTTTCCTTTGTCGATCTTTATTAGAGTTATAAGGGCTATAAGGTCTTTTCTCCATTCTTACACCCTCCTGCCCACTTTAATATCCTCTTTTAGTACCTGCACTTTTTCACCTAACTTCCCTATCGAAGACTGATTACCATCTAGACTTTGCAGACTTCCCAACTCACTACACAATGAAACAATACTATGGAGGATTTTCCTCCTTCACCCTCTGTTGTAGCACCGAAATCTCTCCCTCCCTTACCTTAATCTTCATCTGCACCACCTCACACTTCACTCCTACTTTAACCCAAACTTTGCCTTCTTCTTCTTCAACCATTCTTTAACTTGATAGGAGGACATGGAAGTAGGTGGTAGGGGGCTCCTCAGATCTCTCACTACATTTTTGCCCTCCCAAGATAGAAGCTAATCGTGTTATTGTCTCCCCAGATGTGGAAATTCTATAAGAAGATGTCAAATCTTATAATAACTCCCTCATAGGGTTCTTATGGGACAAAAACCTGCATTTCCTGTTATTAAAAATGAGCTCAATCAGTATGGAAAAAAAGGCTTTATTGAAGCATTAATAGCAAAAGACAAATACATCATATTCTTCTTTTCTTCTAAAGCTCAAGCATTAAAGGCTGTAGAAGAAGGATCGTTGAATGTGTCAAATTTTCCAGTCTTTTTGTAGCCTTGGCAGCTAGGTTTTCAGATTGATTGCAATAAAAAGAGACATGTCCTAATGTAGGTAAACCTCTATAATGTTCTTCTTGAATATTGTCAAAAAAGGTTTGAGTATAATTGTTAGTTTTCTAGGCAAACCCCTATGCTTGGATGATAATACAGTGAATAGGAAGAGGTTGGGTATGCTAGAATATGAATTAAGATGGATCGTTCTAGAAATTTACTAGAAACTATCCCGATTATGAGATTGGGACTTGATGGATCTCTATATGAGGATAATCTGTTAGTCCAATACAAATAGAAGCCCTCACTTACTTCTTAAGGGGTTCCTATGGGTAAAACTTTTCAAAGGGTAGATTATGAGGAGCTAATGGGTAATGGGATCATCAACAAAGAGGATGGACTGAATGAGGAATCAATACAGTGCAATAGCACAGATGAAGAGCATAAGGAAAATGATATAATGACAGCCGGGAAAGGGATATTTGTTGGTTGCTATACTACTTCCATAATCCTAGAAATCATCCATCGCTCAAAATGTATAAGTGCTAAATTATAGTACTTTCACTTATCATCGAGAATTTAATTAAACATAATGAATTTTTTTCTAAATTGACTTTTTAGAATATAACTCTTAACGTTGACGTGGCAACTAGTTTCCGATGGTGGAAATTCATTTCGCTAGGAGGAATGTCACAGAATTTTCCCTAATGCAGGACAAATCCCCTCTGTATACACTAATAACCGTTTGCCTTCTATGGTCGATCTTCTTCTTCAAGGTCTTTAGTATCATCTAAACTACCTCACTTTCTTTATTATCTAGATCTCATTTCCTATTATGAAGCTATTATATATATGAACTTTTGATTGTATATATATATACTATATGTTCTGTTAAGCTTCCTTAAATCTTCAAGAGAACATAGATGCAAATGGAGGTAGAGGCGATGTCATGATGGTTTATAAAGGATTAGAGAAATCAATTATTTTGAAGTAATCGTCAATTCCAATAACTATGTCTATTCAATTAAGTATGCATGTGTTCTATATTGGTTTCGTTTTACTGTTTAACTTAACTAACTATCTAAGTTCTATAATAATTGTGTCCTATATGAAGCACATCGTACTGGTAGTTCATTTAATTTAGTGATCCATACTGCATCTAAGGACCCTTTCACTGTATCTCCTAGTAATTTAGCTACAGCCAAGAAGTTGTTGGAAGAGGGTGTCAAGAACATAACACTTGAGGGAAGATCTGTGACTTTTTCAATCGATGCCTTGGAACGTGCAATGATCCTTCTTGGAAATCCAAACATAAGGAATTCATTTACCTTTACCGACTCTCATGTCACTTAGGGTTTAAAAAATTAATTATTTCATTTTCCTTTTCGATGGAATTAGGGTGAACCTTTATTTATTGTTATATCTGTAAGAAGTTTGTTAACAACCTATCTATTAGTTAGGAGTGAGGTTGCATACTATTAAACCTCCCTAAAGCCCATGTATCAGTAATATTCATACTAGGAGTTGTTATTATTGTATGTCTGTAAGAATTGTTAAACTTCTAATTGAAATCTTGTACTATTTACCTACATATATCATTATATTATATTGCCTACGGTTTCCAATATTTTATGTATTATTTTTTATTGTTAATAAATATTAATGATTAAGAATAGTATAACTTAAAATTATTATTATTTTATCTTGTTAATATTATCTTTTAGGTACATTTATCTTTTTATATCAACAAATAATTTATAGAGTTTTAATGCATTAACTATATATTTAAACAAATTTATAAAGAAGGCAAATGAAAAATCATTTAAAAAAAGTCAATTATAATTATCCTTAGGATTATTAAGCACATTTACCATTAAAAATTATCAAATTAAATTTATTAATTATAAATTCTTTAATATCAACTTTTGGCGATGATTTATAGGTTTAGTTGCCAAATTTAGACTTTTAACAACAAACAAAATATTGCGTCGTAAAATGTTTGTGATTTTGTGACAATTTAATTTATCGTCACAACATGCTCGACCTTTGGAGACCAAACACTCAAACCGTTGCCAAATTGAAAACTTTTCGTGACGATTTAAGTACATTGTTGCTAAAGAAACTAATTTAGGGATGATTTTATGTGAAGTCGCGAAAACAGCAACTTTCTGTGACGAGTTGTAAATCATCGTCAAAAGTTGACATTTAGCGATGATTTCCGTTTCGTTGTAAAAAAAACATAGCTAATAATCTGTTATGTTGTAGTGTAAGAAAATGTATATCATCATTCTTAATATTTTTGAGCTGTTCAACATAAAGCCGCAGTGAACGAACTCAGTAACTTCCATGAAAAGCACGCTAACCGAGTGAAAATTCAGGTGTCCAACCGTCTGTATCTTAGTGAAAAGGTCAAATGCATAGCTTAAATTCGTTACAATTAGAATTCTTAGTACGTTTAACTCGACTCCAGATTTCTTTATTTCTACTGCCGTCCCGGGGTTGGATTTCTCTCTACAATTAGAAGAAAGTTTGGCATCGGAAACACGAAAAGAAAAGATAGAAAAACGGTGTAGTAATGTTTGAAAAGGTTTAGCAGAGGTGAAATTATGCCACCAAATTAATGTCTCCCAACATCAAATAGTAATTATTATAATTCCCCGATACCAGTGGAAGGAAAAGCCAAATAGTACTAGAGAGATGATCATATCAAGATTAATTGACTGCATGCTGACTTGTACTTAAGATGTATTATTGTATGACTTCAAATGGATTTGCAGCTTAATCTTACTAAAACCATATCTCAATACTGTTTGAACCATTGATATTGTAGGTCCATATGGGTTTAACAGAGAATGGGGGTCTTCATCTGTTAATCAATCAAGCAATGGATAGGCTTTGCCTATGTGGGATTAGACATCTATTTGTTTTGTTATTTGTGAAAATAATTGAAGACTTTGAGCCTACTCGTTGTTTTCATGACCCATCCCAAGAAATGACAAGAGGGATTAGTAGATAAGCAATAAAACCGATGATGATTGGGAAAAGGGATAGGTATTGGTGCAATCCAACTTAACTCTCCATACAACCTTGTCCTTGCTTTTATTAAACTTGATTATTTCGCTCTTGATTGCTTCAGGTTTCCACGATCAATTCTAGAGTGACAAAAAGTCATTGATGCAATCCATTCGCATAGCACAAACTCCTAGGAATCTAATAAATTATGTTAGTTGTAATTGTATAAACTCAGATATCAAATGAAAAGAAATAGAAAAAAGAAAGAGATTAGGAGCAACAGAGTCCAAACATTACATTATTGGTACGATCAATTTTAGGTAAAAGAATACAAAAAGATCTGCAAACCAGAAATCACCAAGATCACAATAAAGGTATGACTATAGAGTGAACGTTTCAGTGTTGTTTCTCGCTAATAAAAAGAGCATTCTTGAGGGAGACCTTGAGCGAATCGCTTAGTGTCTATGCAGTAATTGTAGATCATATAGTTGGCTTGTACCCATTTGAGCTGCTTTTGGCTGGTAGAGTCAAGCTCTTGTGAGAACCATGGACCAGTAGTGGAGTTAGTGCAGGAAGATACCCCATTAGACCAAGTACAGGCGTTGGAATTGAAGTTCATGAAGAAAGCAGTGAAAGGTGCTTGAGTCCAGTCTGTTTTCACTAGTCCTCCTCTCGTGGCCCAGTCTTCTGCATCCCATATGGTTGCGTACATTCTCATGGACTGAGCTCTCGGGTAGGGTACTCCAAATGTCTCCAAGTTCTTGAATTGTCTAATGGGCCTACCATCAACATAGAGTCTGAAACAATAAAGCAATAATCATGTTAAGGTATTGCGAGTTGAAGCTAAAAAACAGTGTAGCTTGATAATGACTAAGAGATGAAGATATTGCTCTGCTTTTGTGACTACTACTAAGTCCGTAGCTACTAAAAATAGAAAACTTGATTAGGACCTTTAAGTATTAATTGAAAACTATGCATGTATACTTACAATATGTTTCCTGGATTCCAGAGGATCGAGTAGGTGTGAAAGGCAGCTGTTGGATCGAACCATAGGTAGAACTGTTGTTCTCTGTTTCCTTTTCCTTGGGTAAACACGTTTGTGTGAACTACATAAGGATCACCACTCAAGTTTCCTAAGAACTCGAAGTCTATCTCATCCCATGTTGATCCTTGTGAATGTAACTGCGTTTTGGAAATATTTTATGTCTTGATCAATACCAATAATATAGCAGTAAGTACAAGGGGGTTAATTTTACTTACATAGAGGCTGGTCACAGTGCCAGCAGAGTTTCCAGGTACAAGTTTGAGTTGCATGTCAAACCTGCCAAAGAGAAACTCTTTTTTGGTTTGAAAACCTGAGCCTGAGGCTTTGTCAAGTGAAAGTGTCATAAGGTTGCCATTGTTGAGTATTTTGGCTCGCCCATCGCCCCACATGATATCAACATCCTGGTAAAAGTTACCAGCAAAGGCAAAGAGTAAAGAACCAAATAGAATAGAGAGCATTAGAGCATAGTTAACAGAGCAAGAAGCCATTGACTTGGGAGACTTGAGGATTACTCTATCCTTTGTTTGATTTTGTCACAATAAGATGTTACAAGTTGGTGGCAATTTAAAGGGGAGTGAAGATAGCACAGGGAAATGTTTACGTCCAAGGGCTCAAGTTGGATCGTGGAAAGAAATGAGAACTAGCCAGCTGGATCCCCAACACAAAGCACAATTGAAAATGGCCTTCCTTATCACAATCATAGTGAGTCCAAACATCCAATTGCATACAGCTCCTAGTTTAGCATTATTTTATTAGTCAAACGCCAAGATTTTGTTTATGCTTAGCAACTGACTCAGGTTTTCTAACATATTCAGCTGCTGATGTATGGCCAAACACGCTGCCACCTCAGACTTTTACAATAATTAATCTCAAGTATTTAGTTATGTTATTCACTCATTAGATGCCATCTCAAATGTCTTCCATTTTGAATTCTCTATTGGGGAAATTTAAGCAATAACCTTCCAATAATAAATTACTGTAGATGACTAAAACTAGACTGAATGCAGGATTTAACGTAAAAAATTCTCACATTACAGGATAAATTGAAAATAATTCGGTAAATTTTAAGTAGTAAAATACAAACAATGGAAGTTTCAAACTAATCACTTCCTCTCGTAACAAGTAGAGCAGAGTAGGAGTGGTTTGAGTAGTCAAAGCTCCTCACTTAAGGCTCTCCCTTTCAGGAGGTCTTGAGCTCGAGTCACGCCAAAGGAGGAGAAATAGGAACTATTCCTATTGATGATCCTCTAGCCCCCTAGGCAAAACTCCTTGATCGGATCAATTACGGACGTCTCGCTTCCAGTGGCAGTGTGGGAGTTGGAGCTACTAGGGAACCTGGGGACTGATGGGAACCTGATGCTGAACAATCATCGGCTGAACAATCAAGTATGTGAAGATTCCTTGTGCGCAGACGTGTACAGGCTACGTAGGAATCTGAGGGATCTTGGGGTTCCAGGTTTACCCCCTCTAGGGCTCTTAGGGTGGGGTTCTAGAAGATTAGGATTAGTCCGGCTAAGCCGGGATACCTAATGTAATCAAAAAAGTAGAGCAGAACCTCTCTTTCAAGCTATCACTTTCTCACTTCTCTAAAGTTTGGTTTTCACTCGTTAGGATTGAGTATAAGTTTATCTATTTATACCAAAATTACCCTCAACTAATAATAGATATCAAATTCTAATAAAATTGTAGTTGAACAAAGCTATTTGAACTCTAAAATATTTCGGTTGTTAAATGTTTTCGTCTTATCTAATTGCGGCCTTCAATCTTATCTTTAAATCTTTAGAAGGATAACATTTATAACATACATAATCACTTGTACGGTCTTATACAGTAATCGGGGAGATATACAGTTAGCTTACATGTCATGTACACTTACATGGTCATGTCTGAAGCTATGCTCACTATTGACCCTGGCATATATCCCCCAAAATAGCTTCCAATCTTCAAATTGTGCCTCAAATCCACATGAACATTGTTACTTTTGATCAAATAAGAAATCCAAATTTTGTGAAACTAGTCGAATGAGCATCTATAAAATGGGGTTGGACACACAACACTCTAGATGAATTGTTTTCAACGAACGTAATATATATATATATATAGTGTTAAGCCATTTTGGTACATCTCCTCATAAATGCAACTAGCCTCACTTCGCTTTTCTTATGTTTTATTTCGCTTTCTTTTACTAGGTTTGGTGTTTAGTTCTATGAAGCTCCATCCAAATCTAGCATAAGACCAATCGACAACCTTGTAATGTGTACAAAAACAGAAGGCTCTAGTGGAATACATCTAATTGTGTTTCTAGCCAACGTGGACTACTTCTTTATTTAACTTCTTGCCTACATCATCATGTATTCTTTATTTTTCTTTATCCTCTGTATGCAACTTTCCCCTTCGTTTCAAAGTTGTCGGAATGATCGAAGTCTGAATTATGAGTCCAACGCTAAGTCACTGAAGCATTCATCTTTCTGTTTTTGCAATTTGCACAATCAGAATCAGAGCCGACTATCCGACCCGGCCCCTTCATTTTTAATTTACTACCTGAACATGCATTGATCGATTTATGATAAATTTCTAATGCTTTGAGGGCTGTGACTAATGCATCATTTTTCTCCTCGGAAAAGAACAATATGAAGATGCTGTAAAAATCGATCGGATTAGAGCAGGTTCGCAGCTAAATAGGACTAAGTGGAAGAGTAATGAACACACAGATTTTACGTGGAAAAGTCCCAAATTAGGGTAAAAATCACGGGCAAGGATAGAAGACTTTTACTACTGAGAAAACTGGAGAATTACAAAGAAAAACTAAACCCAAAAATATACATAATATTTTTGTTTCTCTCCTTCTCTCTTTCTCTCTGTCCTCTCTTTCTCTCTATTTTCTGCGCTCTCTTATGCTCTGCTTCTCCTCTTCATCTCCTGCCCATTTATAGGCAGGAGAATTGTGTTAGGAAGCCAACAAATGTTGGCTTGCCTTGGCTGTGTTAGGTAGCCAAGAATTGTTGACTATCAAGGTTGCTGTCAATAATTGTTGACAGCAGCCACAACAGCCAAGGTTGACTGTCAAGGTTGCTGTCAATAATTGTTGACAGCAGCCACAACAGCCAAGGTTGACAATTCTCCCACTTGAAGATTTGATTGAGTGTCAATAAGATCTTCACACTATTCTTTCTATCTTGTAGCTTCATGTTGCTTACGTCTCTGTAGCAACGTCTCTGTCAGGCTGCACGAGGATCGATA
Source organism: Erythroxylum plowmanianum (assembly GCA_025531925.1). Classification (NCBI taxonomy): domain Eukaryota; kingdom Viridiplantae; phylum Streptophyta; class Magnoliopsida; order Malpighiales; family Erythroxylaceae; genus Erythroxylum; species Erythroxylum plowmanianum. Next base: position 18,507,973 of record JANVCQ010000231.1, read on the forward strand.
CCACATAAACTTGTCACCATTGATTGCTTTTGTCATAAATCTGACAGGTTATCCATTGTATAAATTTTCTGTATGTCCACCATTTCTTCTTCCACTTTCTCACAAACGAAGTGATATTGAACTCGAATGTGTTTTGTCTTTGAATGAAATGCTAGATTCTTGGCAAGATGCAAAGCACTCTGACTGTCACAATACAGAGTAATATTCTCTTGTTTATTCCCAAGTTCTTCCAACAATGTTTTCAACCACACTGCTTCTTTACTTGCTTGTGTAGCTGCTACATATTCTGCTTTTATTGTTGGCGTAGCCACAACTGACTGCAGTTTTGAAACCCAGCTCACAGCTCCTTTAGCTAGTGTAAACACATATCCTATAGTGGATTTAC
>JANVCQ010000231.1:18512341-18525458 GCA_025531925.1 Erythroxylum plowmanianum
TTCCCACCAAAGGATTTTGTTAACCAAGTTGTCCTAGGAGAACAAGAGGTAAATCAAATTGGTTAAGGATACAACAATAAGGAGAAGATAGATTGATAAAGGAAAAGATTCAAAGGCAAAGGCTTTGGATATAAGAAGAAGTAGAGGATAGCGCAGCAAGGAATTAAAGTTGTAGCAAAGAAGTCAGTAATACTCTTCATCTTGTTTATGTTTATTATTATCATTATACCATATCATGTATAGATTGGCATGATGATTTGGATATATTGCTTCTGCTGCAAATAAGATTAATAAAAAGTTTTGAAATCTACCAATTCTCCAAATATAGCATGCTTTCTTTTTCCGACCCATAACAAATTTAGATTCATTCCCAGTTGTGAAGCTTCTGAGTGCAATGTATGACTAGACGTTTTCCTTTCCTCTTGAAGATATAGCAATGGCTAGATTTCAATGGGCTTAAAAGGGGAGTAGATTAATCCATGGTTTAGCTATGATTTATAAATTCCTAGGTCTAGGATATGTAATTTATAGTTGAGCTACTTGATTATAGTTTAATCAAATGTTGGATATTCATTATGTGTAGTTTGGATTGGTTTATGTAGAAGCTTGAGTTTAAATATATGAAGTCTCATATAACTCTAGTTTGAGCTTAAATATATGAAGTCTCATATAAGTTTAGTGGTAATCTTCTTGATTCTCTCTTATCTTGCATGGTTATGTTTGATATTGAGTTGATTATAGATTTCATTTGACCTATTGCATGAGTTGATCCTACTACACACACTAAGAGCACTTAACGGGATCTTAAGAAATGGAGTTCCATCGATTAAGATCCTAGACTTGAAGAGTACTTTAAGGTTTACCATTTTGAAGCTTAGTGATTTCTACTCCCACTAAAAATCAATTGCGAACTATAATAGCCAGAGCTCATTTTCAAGAGGATTCTATCACTGTTTAATCTTTTGTTTTAATTTTTTTGTTTTCTATATCCCAAAAATTCAAAAATACATTTTATAATTCAATTTAGTTCTATTAATGATTTTAACAATCAAAACCCCCCTTTTCCTAATTAGCTTGCATAGCATGGCATATAGGTTAAGTTAGGTCCATTCATTATAGGTTTCGATTAAAAGAACGACCCGAGGTTGTACCATAGTGCAACCTTTGGATTATTTTGATTTAACCTCCAACAGCTTATGATCAAAGGTTTGAATCACCCAAGCCTAGCTAAGGCCAAACTTGTCTAATAAAATTGATGTCATTTTTCTTAGAATAGTTAAGCCTTAGGTCGGTCTGGGCTTGGGCCTAGATAATGGGCTAGCCCATTGAAAATACCTAAATCTAGCTTTATAAGTCAACCCATTGCCATTATTCTAATGCATTCTTGTGTTGGATCGAAAACCAAAGCATACTAGATTTGGCTAAGCAGTAGATTTCAAAAACATTTTCCGAAATCAAAACGTAGTAGAAGCAAATAATCAAATCAACATGTTTAATCCATACATGATACGGTATTAGAAAAATAAATAGCATAAGATCAAGATCGAAATTATTACCAAATCCTTTGCTATAGCTTTGACTCCTTGCTATGTTATCCGGTCCCTACTACTCTATCCTCTTCTCTTTGTTATATCCTCAACCAATCTGATCTACCACTTGTTCTCCTTGGATAGCTTGATTAACAAGATCCTTTGGTGGGAATGGAGAAGAAATATTGTAGAGGTTTTCCTTAGATGTAAGAAGCCAAGTGGAGAATCTAATTGGACTTATATAATTCAAGCTCTAATAAGCACGGAATTAATTTAATCTCATTAGAATTAATTCCAGCATATTAACCAAATGTCATTCCACTAAAGATCATTAGTTGAACTATTGAATTACTAAATATTATCAGAACACATGTTTTAAATATGATGTCCAATTACAAACTCTATTATAAACCATATTATAGCCATCCGCACAATAAAGGGTAAAATTATCATTTTCTCCTTAATTGGTTTTTCCCTCTAGATCTCGCGCTTTACTTTATATAGTGATTAACACACAATATCTCATCTTGGTGTTAAGAATTGATGGATAGCTAGTCCATCAAACTATCAGTGCCAGTTTAATCAATAATCTCCATAAAACATCTAAAAGTGATGATATCACTATAAACCCTTTATTTCAATGAACGTTCACTGATACATGTTTCAATTAATAATTCTAACATGCAGACACTAGATTGATACTCTATAAAAATCCATTATAATTTTATCATGAATTATAATGGAACACATATGAGTTCACCACTCATCAAGATTGTGGTTCACATTAAACGAATCCCAAAATGTATGTTTTAAAATTAAAGAAATGGCCTACTTTAATTTTTAAAAACATATGTGATTCCAGATTCATTTAATAGTGCTATTATCAATAATCAACTACTATCATGGTATGAAACTCATTATTCCCTTGAAGTAAACTCCTTTACTTACACAGAGATAAATTGCAACACTATAGTCTGAACCATAATCAAGCGATCAACTAATTTAGATTCTAATAATATACATGTTTACATGGAGATAAATCATAACACTATAGTCTAAACTATAATCAAGCGACCAACTTGATTATTCAACTGTGAATCAACTAATTTAGATTATAATAATATATATGTTTCCCATACATCTCCATGTATATGTATATTACTTACAAAAGAATCTTGGTACCTTATGACTAGTTATATAATGCTCATACAAATAAAACCAAACTCTTTTGTTTTATTAATCATAAATATTTTCATTACAAAAGTAACTGGAAGAAGATTAAGTTATATGTAAATACATTTGCTTACATCTAAGGGGAAGTATAATGACGCTTACAACCATCTGCTTCTTACATCTAAGGTATTTCAATATTTCAATATTTTTTCCCATTCTGTTTGATCTGGAATACATATTACGTGTTACACGTGGTATCAAAGTGGTTACGTGATTGGGTGGTTAAAAATGAAGTTTTTTTTAATTTTTCTCCATAAGGGTTTTAGAGAATAGCAATCTATCTTTTTATTTTTTTTCTCAGATAGAGATGCATGAAAGTATGCTATATGTGGTTAGCATTGAAAAAATGGGTTAAAAACAAGGTTTGGAGCTCGAAAGACTAGCCCAAAACTCATCAAAAATTATCTAGATCGTTGTCCTCGAAGGAGACAGTCAGGTGCATGAGCTACATGCACATAGGAGGGTGGTCGAGTTAGCAAAGATGCAATAAATGGATAGGTAACGCGTGACAAAGTGGATTATATATGTGCTACATCAGGCACATTATCAAACCGGTTGCAACAGGATAGTCGTGTGTGATGCACACACCAACCACTTGTCTCGATGTATGGCGCCCGCAAGTGAGGACTCGTGTTTGGTGCATTTGATGCACATGCCAAATGGGTCAGGGCATCTGCACATAGGATGCGTGTGCCATACATGCCATCAGAGTTCAAAGTGCGTCAGGCATGTGCCAGATGCATCTGGAGGCGCATTAAGCATGGTACATGCAATACATGCTCACTCATGATGTCACGCTGATGTTAGCACAAAATAAAATGTTGATGTCAACACTACAATGATTGTTGACATCATACTAACGTCAACATAGAAAAGAAACTTAAAATTTTCTAAATTCTTGTAATGAATCCTTGGGTTATTTTCGGTCATTTTTTGGGTCTGGGAAATTCATAAAGTGAGTTTTCTAATTGTTTTGAATTGATAATTTAACTTTAGAAAAGGGTATTAAGGTATTCTAAAGTCATTTTTGAGTGAATTTTCGTGCTTCAATCTTCAGATAAGGGAGATATTTGAGGTTTTGATGCCTCGTATAGTAGGTTCAATGTTCTATTATGCACGATAGTCACTCTGCTTGAGAATTTTTGCTAAAATTCTCAAATAAAATTTACTGATAATGTCTTTAGCACTAGTATATGATAATTAAACTGTGTATTCAGATTTTTCATTTATTGATGGTACATTTTTACATGTTTTCGTATACAAAGTGTGAGGATAACATAATAGTGTATCCTTTATATTTATGGATTTTTTAGTACTGATGAGATTGCAGTCACCACAATGGTCTTTCAAGCAATAGCTAGATTATTTTACTTACATGTTAGGGGATGTTTTTGGTCTCATGTTTGCTTATTATGTCCATAAGTGTTAGCCTTACATGGGATTTTGAGATTGCATAAAGGCATTAGATGGAAGAAAGCCACTGCTTAAATGATTTATTCACCCATAGGTGGTAGTATCATAAAAGTTGATGGCATATACTTTGACTATTTTTATATAGAGATCCAGTTGAATGTATTATGTATTCTATCTAGAAGTTGTTTCATAATTTGTGTAATTAGATTCTTAGTAAAGATACTATTTTAAAGCTTTGAGTATCACTGTTATCCTACATTTTTGCTGATCTTTGCATTGTAATTTTTCAATCATCTTTTTGTCAACAATAGTTTCACCATTGAAATTGGCTTCAATTTTATGAATTGGAAAACGGATATGGAGTTTTCCTTAGAGATGGCAGATATCAACATAGCCATATTGATGGATAAACCTCATGGAAGGTTATCAAGTTATCAAGTTATCAAACAAAGTAAGAAATATAAATGGAGGTTTTAAAGCCCATGATTGAATGTTGGGCTCGCACTAATTAATGGTTAATTAGAAACCCAAATGAACATTTAGAAATGAGCTAGAATTTGGTTTACTTTGATTAATTAGATTAATTAAATTAAAATAAAATTTTTAAGGAAATGGAAGGTGCAATTTCGATTTTATTAGGGCTAAATGTGCAACTGAACATTTAGCATTGAATTACTAAATAAAGATGGTATTTATCATGCTTTATCATCATTAAATGGAGTAATGATCTTACCATCAAATGGTTTAATGGTTGTCTTTTAATGATGGCATGTAATGTAACCTTTTACCATTTATTTGATTAAAGATGAAAAAGGTGTATTTGAGGGATGATCTTCCTTCTTTCATCACTAAAAACCGAACTTGACATGCCATTTTAGGTTATTAGTCTTTTCATATAGCCATCTTAAAACAAATGAGAAGAGTCTCATTTAATGGCTTCTTTATATGTGATTAAAGAATGAAGTGATGTATTGGATGCTCTTCTCTTCTTTCTTTTCATCCATAACCGAAATTGAAAAGGGGTAAGAGAAGTGTTCTTACATTTTTTGGACTCTCTCTCCTTTCTTGCATGTGTTAGATGAAATTTTCATAAGAGGTGTCTTATCATTGACTTCTTTCTCCTAAGAAAAATCTCCTCCAAAATTTTCTTCTCCTTTCCCACCTAAGGATCTTGTTAACCAAGTTGTCCAAGAAAAACAAATGGTAGATTGGATTGGTCAAGGATACAATTACAAGAAGAGTATACATCACTTAGGAGAGGATATATTGCTGAGGATAGGATAGTACAATGAGGAGTTAAAGTTGTAGCAAAGGAGTCGATAATATAATCTCCATCTTGTTCTTATGGTAATTATTTTCCATATACCATATCATGTATGGCTTGGCATGTTGATTTGGTTATCTTGCTTTCACTGTGTTTTGATTTCTAAAAAAGTTTTGAAATCTATCGTTTTAGTCAAATATTGCATGTTTTATATTTCGATCCAATAACTGGTATCAAAGCCAATTTTATTATGCATAATTTCGATTCCTATATGTGATGCTTGGGTTGGTAATTATTTTTTGTATGCTGCATATTTTTATATTTTTATTTAATAGAAATATATATGGTATATGTGTTGCTCTTTTGTTTGTCCATAGAATTTATATTTACCATGTAAGATTTCTTCATTTGTTTTGTAATAAGGAGGGTGGTCTATCATCACCATATTTCCTCCTTGGCTTCATTTTTTTGTTTACCTTGATTTTGTAATGTACAAATTGATGTAATGATGAAGATGAAACAGCCATAGGTTTAAGAAATGAAGAGGTAAAGGTTTCGGTGTATCCTTTTGTTGTGTATCGGCATAGTTTAGGTTTTGTAAAAACCAAAATGCTAGATTTTTATTTCAATGAATCAAGTTTCGGTTTTTATGCAAATACAAGTGCTGGATTTTTGTTTCAATTAATCAAGTTTTAATTTTGATATAAAACAAAGTGCTGGTTTTTTTAATGGAACAATTTTTAGTTTTTATGAAAACCTAGTGCTGGAATTTTTGTTTTCAAAGTGACAAAATTTGATTTTATAAAATTCCATTACAAAATTTTTGTCGAATGGGCCAGGTTATGTGAGAGAAGAGTTCGAAGCGAAAGATCCAAGTCCAAGAAGATTATTTTGGGCCTAAAATCCTTGTAATCATTTTTATGTTCTAGGATGGACAATCAAAAGTGGTTTATTACTTCATGAGATGAAAGGATGAATGGATGCAAATAATATATGATATTATGTAATTGTATGCCATTTAGAAAGTTGCCAACCCTAGGCTTTGCCATGCATTCATTATGTATGAGATATATAATGAAACAATAAAGGATGGATAATGAATTGCATCCAGACAAGATGGTTATTTATTAAAACTTAAAGCCTAAAAAAATTGAGTGGGAGAGGATGCTCATGTGAGAGTCCACAGTCTCCATATGATGGCCATTTTTCATGTGGTGAACTGTTACTCCCCACCGGAGGGCATAAATCCTAGATCTTGCTTGGTTTGGGTCTCCTTAAGAATAAGTCATTTATTGGTAGCAAATGTGACCTCCTATCGAGGCATGGTTTGCAAGTACCTTTAATGAATGAATTAAATGGTTACACACTCAACATATTTTATCAATAACCTACCCATCGTAGCTCTATTGGTAAAAGTATAGACCAAATTATGACGCTTCTCAAAAACTTAGGCATGAAGATGCTTCGTAGCCTTTTGAGTGGGAGGGTCTCAACTTTTCTTTTAATAAATAAGATGGCCCACCGTCACTTAGTCTATTATAGATAAGCAAAAATAACCATCATATAAAGATTTAATTTTTTTAAGTTTTGTTAAATCTATTATCATGCATACATGCATCATGATTTTATACAAAGTTCCAATATTGTTGACTAGTTTGCTTACTCGTTAATAATTTATATTTTCAGACATAATCACCACAAAATGAATCCACTTACTTTGCTCTTGACAAATAACAAATTGGAAAATGGGGAGAAATTTAATGAATAGAGACATAACCTAGACATTGTTCTTCAATATGAACGAATTTCATGGGTATTAACTAAAACTCAGCCTACACCTCCAAGTGGAGATTCAACTTATGAGCTAGTCCAACAATATGAGTGATGGCATAATGTTGATAAGACTACTAAGTATTATATTCTAGCTTCTGTCAGTGGCATGTTGTAAAAACCAATTGCTTGTATGAAAAATGCTAGTGCAATGGTCCATCACCTATAGAAGATGTTTGGAGTGAGGACCAGGTCTATAAGGGTGAAAGATATCCAAACCTTTTACAATCTCAGACAAGAACCTAGTGAATCGATGAGGGATTACATGTTTAAGGCAATCTTTGTGGTTACTGAGGCTGAGATGCTTAGTACGGATATGGATGCAGACACGCAGATGATTATGACCATCAATAGCTTAAACTCTTCTTTTTAGCAGTTTAAGTTGGACTATGATCTCAGCAGCAAGGATTACACCTTAAGTGAGTTGATGAATACCCTCCAGAGTATGGAGGAGATATTAAATATTAAGGTCTATGAGCCAAAAGCTAATGTAGCATCTTCTTCTAAGCCCAAGGGTAAGGGCAAGCAAAGAAGAAGGGTCTAATGAAAAAAGGCCCAAATAGGGGCCAAGGCCTAACCCATGAAAGAGAAGGCCAAAGAGAACATCAAGGTAAAATGTTTCCATTATGATGAGATGGGCCACTGGAAAAGGAACTGTCCAGTCTACCTTGAGTCCCTCAAAAGCAAACAAGGAATAAGTTTCCTAAGTTTATTAAGAACTAGAAATGTGGTGGATTTATCTTATTCTTGGATATTATATTTAGGAGAAACTAACCATGTTTGCAATTCTTTGCAGGGTTCCAGTAAAGGAAAGGACTACCTAAAGGTCAGTTTCAAGTCAAGATAGTAGATGGATCCTATATTTTAGCAAAATCAATGAGAGTAGTTATCTTGGATTTTCCTGGTGGACATAGGTTATATTTGGAGAATGTTTATTACATGCCAATGATTGTAAGGAATATGATTTCTGTTTCTTGTCCAATAAAATCTGGTTATTCCTTATATTTTGAAATGTTGTTTCAATATATGAGAATAAGGATTTTATTTATAATGCAATAATTAAACAAGGATTGTTCTTTATAGAACCTATGATAGGCTCATTAAAACCACAGAATTGATAAAACCACAACAATCCAATGTCTCTAGCATCAATTCAAAATATCTAGGGCACTTAAGAATGGGTCATATCAATAAAAAAAAGACTTGATAGGTTAGTGAAGGATGGGATCTCTACGGGCTTCGATAATGATCCATTACCTACCTGTGAATCTTGTATTGAAGGAAAAAATACCAAGACCTCATTTCCTTCCAAAGGAAACAAATCTAAATCCACGTTGGACTTGGTACATATTGATGTGTGTGGGCCCATAAACGTACAAGCTAGAGGAGGTTATGAACACTTTATAACCTTTATAGATGATTAGTCTAGACATGACTAGTTGTATTTGATGTATAAAAATAGTGAATCTTTTGAAAAATTCAAAGAATTTAAAGTTAAAGCTAAGAAGTAGCTAGGTAAGTTATTAAAACAACTTCGATCGAATTAAGGGGGTGAGTACTTATCTGGGGAGTTCAAACAATTTCTAATTGACAATGGAATTGTTTCCAATTTGTCAGCTCGTCAAACATCTCAATAGTATGGAGTAGCTAAGAGGAGGAATAAGACTCTATTAGAAATGGTAAGATAGATGATGTCCTATGCTAGCCTTTCGGAATCATTCTAGGGATATGCCATACAAACAGTAATATATCTTCTCAACTTTGTTCCATCCAAATCGATGCCTAAAATACCTAGGGAGTTATAGACTGGCTGAGTGCCTTCATTTGGCACTTAAGGACTTGGGGTTGCCCAGCCCATGTTCCAAAGCCTAAATCCACAAAGATGAAATCAAGGTTAAAAGTATATTTTTTTGTAGGATATCATACGGAAACTCGAGGCTACTATTTTACAGTCTTTAGGATAGGAAGGTATTTGTGTCAACAAATGTGACCTTCTTGGAGGGAAAATTTGTGAGAAATCACAAAGGAAAAAATGAAGTTGTAATAAAGGAGTTGGCTATTTCATCCAAACCAAGAGTTGATTTAGATATAGTAAAACAAGATGTCAAAATGGATTCAAGAGTTGAATCAAAAGAGTAGCCTGAACATTAAGTAGTGCCTAGTCGTATTAGGAAGGTTGTGAGATAGCCAAATAGGTATATCTAGGTCTAGCAGAAGGTTTAATTGCCATCTTAGACCAAGAAGAAACAAATCCCATTACGTATACATAGGCTATTAATGATGTTGATGCAAAAAAATGGCTCAAGACAATAGAATCAGAAATAGATTTCATGTACGCTAATGAAGTCTGGATCCTTGCAAATCTACCACTAGGTATAAAAGCCATAGGCTGTAAATGGATCCACAAAAGGGAAAGAAGATCAAATGGAAAGTTACAAACCTTTAAAGTTAGATTTGTAGCTAAGGGCTATACTCAAAAAGAGGGTATAGACTATTAGGAGACTTTTTCTTTGGCTGCCATACTTAAGTCCATCTGGATTCTTTTGGCCATAGCATCCCATTTCGATTATGAAATATGAAAAATGGACATCAAGATTGCATTTCTTAATGGGGATCTTGAGGAGACTATTTATACAGCCCAACCAGAAGGTTTTATTGAGCCAGGTAATGAGCATAAGGTATGCAAGTTGCAAAGGTCCATTTATAGACTTAAGCAAGCATCTAGGTCTTGGAATATTAGGTTTGATAAGCCTGTCAAAACTTATGGATTCATACAAAACCTAGATGAGCCTTGTATTTATAAAAGAATACAAGAAAGTAAGGTTACTTTCCTAATCCTGTATATTGATGACATTCTGCTCATTGGGAATGATGTGGGAATGTTATCTACTGTTAAGGGATGGTTGAATGAATAGTTTTCATTGAAGGATTTAGGAGAGGCAAACTATGTTCTAGGGATAAAACTTATAAGGGATCGTAAGAACAAACAGATAGCCTTGTCTCAATTATCTTACATTGAGAATATGCTCAATAAGTTTGCCATGAAAGATTCCAAGAGGGTTTCACACTTAATAGATATGGAATCAAACTTTCAATGGAACAAGCACCTAAAACCTAATAGGAGGTTGAGTGCATGCGTAACATTCCATATGCTTCGACAGTTGGAAGTTTAATATATGCAATGCTTTGCACTAGACTGGATATCTATGACACAGTGGGACTATAAACAAATTTCGGTCCAATCTAGAAATGGAGCATTAGACTCCAATTAAATGTATATTTAGGTATCTTTGTGGAACAAAGAACTTAATGCTTGTTTACTCATGAAGTAATCTTATTTCGACATGATATATAGATTATGATTTCCAATCAGATGTTGATTCAAGAAAATTAACTTTTGGTTCTATAGTTACTTTAGGAGGTGGAGCCATAGTCTTTAGGAGTGTCAAGTAATCTTGTATTACTGAGTCGACTATAGAGGCTGAGTATGTTGCTACTTGTGAAGTAGTAAAGGAAGTAGTCTAGCTTCACAAGTTCTTAAATGATTTAGAGGTAGTTCCAAAGGCAAAAAAAGCCATTGCACTTTATTGTGATAATAGTGGGGCAATAGCTAATTCTAAAAAACCTCGAAACCATAAAGCTACTAAACACATTAAGTAAAAGTATCATCTCATAAGGGAGATAGTACAATGTGGAGAGGTGAATGTGGTAAAGATTCTCACAGAGTAAAACCTTGCTGATCTATTCACAGAGACATTGTCTCAAAAGAACTTTGAGGGTCAGCTAGAAGGGATGGGAATGAGGAATATATCAAGCTTGCTTTAGGGCAAGTGGGAGATTGTTAGAGTTATATAAATATAATGCCCTGGAAAGAAAGTATATTTACATGTAACTTAATCTTCTTCCAGTTGCAGTTTTATAATGAAAATATTTATTATTAATAAAACAAAAAGAGTTTGGTTTTATCTGTATAAGCATAATATAACTAGTCATAACGAACCAAGATTCTTTTATTAATAATATACATATACATGAAGATGTCTAGCAAACATGTATATTATTAGAATCTAAATTAATTGATTCACAATTGAATAATCAAGTTGGTCACTTGATTATGGTTTAGATTGTAGTGTTGCGATTTATCTCTATGTAAGTAAAGGAGTATACTTCAAGAAAATAATGAGTTTTATATCATGATAGTAGATGATTATTGATAATGGCACTATTAAACGAATCTGGAATCAAGAATGTTTTCAAGAATAAAGTAGGTCATTATTTTAGTCTTAAAACATACATTTTAGCATTTGTTTATTATGGACCACAATCTTAATGAATGGTGAACTCATATATGCTTCATTATAATTCTTGATATAATCATAATGGATTTTTGTAGAGAATTAATCCAGTGTCAACATGTTGGAATTATTAATTGAAACATGTATCAGGGAACATTTACTCAAATAAAGAGTTTATAGTGATATCATCACTTTTAGATGTTTTATGGAGATTGGTGATTAAATTGGTGCCAGGAGTTTGATAGACTAGCTACCAATCAAATCTTAACACCAAGATGAGATCTTGTGTGTTAATCACCATATAGAGTCAAATGGGAGATCTAGGAGGAAAAACCAATATAAGGACAAAATGGTAATTTTACCATTTGTTATGCGGATGGCTATAATAAGGTTCATAACAGGGTTTACAATTAGACATCTTATTTGAAATATGTTTTCTCATAATATTTAGTAATTCAAGAGTTAAACTAATTGTCTTTAATGGAATGACATTTAGTTAATAAGCTAGAATTAATTCTAATGATATTAAATTAATTATGGGCTTATTGGAGCTTGAATTATCTAAGTCCAATAAGATGCCCCATTTGGCTTCAAGGAAGGTTATCAAGAAAAGTAAGAAATATAAACGGAGGTTTTAAAGCCCATGATTGAATGTTAGGCTTGCACTAATTAATGGTGAATTGGAAGCCTAGATGAACATTTAAAAATGGGCTAGATTTTAGTTTAATTTGATTTATTAGATTAATTAAATTAAAAAAAAATTCTTAAAGAAATGGAAGGTGCAATTTCGGTTTTATTAGTGCTAAATATGCAGCTGCACATTTAGCATTGAATTGCTAAATAAAGCTGGTATTTATCATGCTTTATCATCATTAAATGGAGTAATGATCATTAAATGGTTTAATTGTTGTCTTTTAATGATGGCATGTAATGTAACCTTTTAGCATTCATTTGATTAAAGATGAATTGATCGATGATCTTCCTTCTTTCATCACTAAAAATCGAAGTTGACATATCATTTTAGGTTAATTGTCTTTTCATATTGCCATCTTTTAAAAATGAGAAGAGTCTCACTTAATGGCTTCTTTATGTTTGATTAAAGAATGAAGTGATACATTGGATGCTCTTTTCTTCTTTCTTTTCATGCATAACCGCAATTGACAAGGGGTAAGAGAAGATTGCATTTTTTGGACTCTCTCTGCTTTCTTGCATGTGTTAGCCAAAATTTGTATGAGAGGTGTCTCATCTTTGGATTCGTTCTTCTATGAAAAATCTCCTCCAAATTTTTCTTCTCCTTTCTCACCAAAGGATCTTATTAACTAAGTTGTCCAAGAAGAACAAGTGGTAGATCAGAATAGTCAAGAATGAAGTGAATCACACGTTAATACAGTACTTATAAAAAGATATAGAATTCACGAGAAGGGGGGGTTGAATCGTGTATTCCACTTTTTGAAATTCTTTCAAAAACGTTTGTTAAAAAATAAAACTCTTTTATTGTATTTCAAAACATTCTAAGTAATCAAAACTTTTGAAATAGAAACTTTGTTTACTGA
>JANVCQ010000231.1:18534537-18567210 GCA_025531925.1 Erythroxylum plowmanianum
CTCAAAACCAGCATACACAAAACCTACCCTTATGGACATTTTCAAAAACAAAGCAAAACATCCAAAAATTCAAATGATCATAACTTTCAACCCCGATATCGAAAAATGTCATACTTTATAGAGATAGAAAGCTATCAAGAAAAACTACAACTTTCATGAAGATCATTTTATCAAAATCTGTCTAGATAAAACCAGAAAAATTTACAAAGTTTAAAATCACTAATGCAAATTTCTGCCACTATTCATCCCAAAAATTTTAGACTTTCGATTCTCTAAAATCTAACACTTTTACTATTCATTTCTTTCTTTTCAATTCCATTCAAATCAACTCATTCACTATAAATTTTATAGCACATACAAATTTACTCAAAATCTCAAAGTCATCAAAACTAAAATCAATTCTTTTCACTCTTCCACAATTTTCATACACAACCAACAAAGTAACACAATTATACACAATGAAAAATCCTTGAATTCTCATGCTTCTTTCATTTCATCAAATTTTTATATATTCATACTTTTCATTCATTACAAGGAATCACATCATATTTCCTCATTTAATTCCATTTAATAATTTAAATTTTCCCAAAAAAGTTCAGGGTCCAAAAAAATTTCTTATGGGTTAGTTGATTTTGATGTGTTGGTAGGTTGATTGAATGTTGGAAATGCATGCTAAGCTTAGAAGAAGGCTAAGAAGTTGGAAAGTTTGACCAATCCACGATCGTGGGAATTGGGTTGATTCCCACGAGCATGGGAAGGCTTTCCAGAAACTTTCTAGAGCCTTAACTCACGATCGTGGAAATGGACACATTTTCCACGTGTGTGGGAAAGCTCTCTAAAAACTTTCTAGAACCTTAACCAATGATCATGGAAATCACAAGGATTCCCACAATCGTGGGATCCTTCGATAGAAACTTTTTTTAAAAACCTTTTTCTTCTTCTTTCTTCACTTTCTCTCTCTGCAGTCGACTCTCTCACTAACCCTAGCTTTGAAAATCTTTCATTTTTCTCCTAAACTTTGGTATTTTCTTCATCTTTTCCATCATTAATCACTTCTTTAACAATTATTTCACACTACACTATCAAGAATACAAGGATTTGATGAGTTCTTATTTCCTTCTCTCTCTAAAATGTACTCACTGTCTCTTTTGCCTATTTTTGCATATTTTCTTCATCAATGGCTGCAAAGAAGCTTGTAGCGTGGAAACCCATTGACCAATTTTGTCAACAGGTCTTCGGTAAAGGAAAAACCAAAATAGCGTCAAATTTTCATACCCCATTCCTAATTTTTTCAGACGATGAAGGTATGCAATTTTGGTACTTTAAACATAGTGAATTATTGGCCCCCTGATATTTTGATTTTTGAATTGTTAAAAACTCTAGGTTTGAGGTGTAATATTGAATGATTAGCTGTATATATTGGTTGAGGTTGTTTAATTCATTGTGATGTACTGATATATCCCATAACGACTGTTGAATTTTTACCACTATGCATTATAATACTAAAATGGATACATTTTAGTTTAGAATAGGTGGTCATGTTTATAAGCTTGATTATACAGTCATTCGTGCACCTTTTGACTTATCAAACACTAAAATTTTAAATGATCATGATGGCATCTATATGGATGACTATTGGAAAAGCCTTACAGATGAAAACAAGTTTGCTTCTAGGAATGCATCCAACACCTTAATTCATAGCACAAAGCACTTATTCTTCACAAATTTATGTGTTTAATTGTTTTTACTAAAACTGAAAGCATAAGTGTTTTGATAAATAATTTTTCTTTCTTTAGTGCATGGATCGTAAAGTTCAAATAAATACCTCCTATTACATTTTTAGGTCTATTGTGAGTTGTAAGCTCATATTTTGGTATGGCTTATATTGTCACTTCTTTGGCTTCGTTTTCTCATCTTGATTTGGATACTGTGTGTAATGCTAACTATGATGTGTTTGATGTATCATATTTAAGATGCTTTGAAATTTTGGAGCTCTATTATACGGAGCTCCAAAATCCTCAGACATGTACTACTGTTAAGACAGGAAGGGTAAGAATGCAGCCACATTGCAACCATCAACCTGTTAGGCACCACTGGAGACTCAAGAAAAAGCAGTTGAAGAGGAACTAATAGCAGTAGTAAATGTTGAATGGTTTCAACAAATTCTTGATCAGATGGCTACAAATCAGCAAAAAAGGATGCTTCAAATCAATGAGCTCGACGACCATGTGTGACAAGTACCGAAGGAGCAGTGATATATAAAGAAGAAGTTCCTAAAATTCTTCCAGAAAAAGAACATTGAAGTCCCATCTCCTAGACCTTCACCACCTCAATCTCCATAAGCCTTCTTGCCCTTCACTATTTATATTGTTTTATTTACTTCGATAGTTGTGTTATTTGTTTGCTTGGTTGATGTTGTGTTTGATATTTTGATTTCATTTTGTGGTTGCCTTGTCACATTGAGGACAATGTGTCATCCAAGTGTGGGGAGGTGACACTTGCCTTGTCAATTACATCGTTTAAATTTGTTTTATTTACTATTTGGGATGCATATTTTAGGCATATCAGGTTGTTGCTTAATGTTGTGTTGTGTTAAGCAATAGAACTACACTTGAATCATTTTTTTATATGTTTTGCCATAAGGTTTTGTCATGTTAGTTGAAATAAGATTGAATGCATACTTGAACTTGGATTAGGCTACTTGAGTAGAGAGTGAATCATGTTGAGTGATGAAAAGTAGTTGGTTTCATAAGCTTCCTTAAATTGTGACATTTGAGCAATGAGGTAGTGTAGAGATGCATAATGAATTTTCATTTGAGCCAGTGTAAGGATTGAGCTTATATGACTCCATCTATAGTCATCTTATTTCTTTAAGTGTGTGATACCCCTTTAGGTTACTACCTTCAGAACTTGTTTTAAATTGGTTTGAGTCTACTAAATGCATGCTTAATAGAAATGATTAAGGCCCTTTTTGTGATAACCCTTGGCTTAAATGACCTACCATTGTTATTATCCTTTATTAGCCTGTTGAGCCTTAACCCTTTTGTTTCTTAAAAACACCTCATATTTCAAAACCCAAAACCTCATTAACCTACCCATTCGCAAGTTTAGTAAAGTATTAAATGATGCACTAGTTTGGGATTTTTGGTAAAAAAATTTTCGTTCCGAGATGAGTTGAGTTATACTTCTACTCTTCGATCACATTGTATGTAATTGCTATTTTGTTTGTTGTTTCTTTAATTACATTAAAAAAAGATAAGATACAAAGAAAAGAAAAAGGGAAGAATATTTTGGTAGCATCAATAAGTGCAAAGTAATAGTATATTTACATTTGTATATCTTATAATATGTTTTGTAGCCCTTTGTTCACTTATTACTTTATACATGCTTGTATTAAACCCTTCACCTTGTTTGATCCACCTTAAACCCTTATCACATTACAACCTGAAACAAGCCCTTTTGATCTACTTATTCATGTAATCATTGTAGAGTAGAATTGGTGCATTGGCAAGCTTATGGTAGCGTAGTTTCCTATTGGGAGCTTGAGTGAGACACTAACCATCAAACACTTAAAGGAAATGAGTGAAATCATGAGGAAGATTCATTTTGTTTTTATATTATCTTTGAGTGATGGTGACATAAATTGAGTTTGTTTATATATACTAATGAAAAGTAGTTATGATATATATAATAGCTTGACATTTGAGTTGGCCAAAATTTGAAGGATTGCATACTTTGATCTTTGCAAAAATGAAGTGATGGAATTGATCGGTTGAGTTTAATTTTTCTTGAGGACAAGCAAGGATTTAAGTGTAAGGAAGTTGATAGTCGTGCATTAGAATGTGTTTTTCTAAGTATTTGGTATGTGTTTCTTACATGATAGGTAAGTATTATTATGTTTTAGGTCTTGTTTTGTGTGTTTTTATTTAGATTGATCTTAATGGTTGTCCTTTTGTATTTGATATTGATTCAGGGTAGGAATTGATCATTTTGGTGTAGGAATGGAGGGTGGACACCTTTATGATTGAGCTAGAGACTAAAAGAAGAGAAGAGAAGTGAAGCTGCTAAAAAACAAGAACCCACAATCGTGGAAAAGGGCATGTTTTCCATAATCTTAGGAAATCTATGGAGAAAGTTTCTATTAAGTTAAGCATGATCATGGGAACCATAAGTATAATGCCCACAATCGTGGGAACTAGAAGTTAAAAAAACACGCAGGATTCATTTATTTTTTAAGGTTTTCGTGACATTATAAGACATAGAATCCTGAGAGTCGTCAGAGGGTCGTGGAACTTGCGTCCTAGAGCTAAAAGATAGATTGAGAGCCTAGAGATAGGGGAGATTCAAGGTTTCATTTTTGAATAGGAAAAGAGCATGCTATCATCCAGATTTTCCAAATTGGGTAAAGAAAAAGAGGAGCTACCCTGTCTAGTCTTATTTCAATTTCTTTCTCTTCTAGCTTATTTATCATAGATTATTTGATTGTTGGGGATGTTATGGATATTATGATTGGCTAAAATAGTTTCTAGGGTTTGTTGTTGAACTATTTGTGAACCTTTAGTTATTGATTTAATGATATACATGCTCATGTTAATTATTGTGCTTAAACCTTGCAATAATTTGGGAGAGTGATCTTGGTAATCTGTGTTAATTATATAACGAGAGTTATTGATTAATAGACCTATAAATAATAAGTTATTTATTTATTAGGAAGAGATTTCAATAAATCAATAGACTATTGTTAGGATAGCTTCATATCTAGTTGAATGTTTAGGAAAGGCTTTGTATATCGAAAGATCCCAAAGTTATTTTTAATTTATTTAACTAGTGGCTTTTAATTACACCTTAAGAGAAGGTAGCTAGAATTTTAGGAAATCTTGGGCCAAGTATATAATAAATCAATTAATCAGAGGGGAACAAATAGGGATAATGGCAAGTCCTAATGTTTAATCTTGATTTTCTCCAAGTCTTAGTTTATGATTTTGGTTTGGGTTGCATTGTTCCCTTTTACTTTTAGTTTTTCTTTATTTTACTTATCTTTTTAAAATCAATTCAAATGATTTCTTAAACAAAGAACAACCTGAATAAAGTGATGCCTAAGTACAATCTTCATGGGATCAATATCTGGTTTCAACTACAAGTATAACCCGTATACTTGTGGTTTTGAGTGTAAGACTAGTAGTGTGTTTTGCATTCAATAATATACTAGAGAAGGTTGAGTATGAGACTACATCATTAGGATGGTCTATGTCAAAAACAAGCTGAAGATGCTGGAGATTCCAATTCATGATGTAATAATAGTGCTCCAAGCTTTAAATACATTCCTGAGCAGAGTTTGCTATGATAGTTACTACTTAAATCGTGCTTGATGAGGCTTGGGATACCAATGCCTTGATTGCTTGATATGTTACAAAAGAGGATAAACTAAAGAACACTCCTTATATAGCTTTGTTTGCAACTAAAGGAAAAGGAAAGTCTAAGTTCCAAAAGTTCAAAGTAAGAACTCCAAAACCTCTCTACATTTACAGATTGGTCAGTCTAGTATTGTAAAAGGTCTATAAGATTTAAAG
Source organism: Erythroxylum plowmanianum (assembly GCA_025531925.1). Taxonomy (NCBI): domain Eukaryota; kingdom Viridiplantae; phylum Streptophyta; class Magnoliopsida; order Malpighiales; family Erythroxylaceae; genus Erythroxylum; species Erythroxylum plowmanianum. Next base: position 18,540,108 of record JANVCQ010000231.1, read on the forward strand.
AATATGAGGTATTTCTATTGTAAAAAGAAGGAAACAGGAACTGTCAGGTAACCCCTTGGCTTATATGATTTATAAATCCAATTTCGCTATAGACACATCCAGTTTTTGGTGGCTAGATAGTGGAGCATCTAATTATGCTACTTCCTTAATCCAAGGATTCAAATCCAGCAGAAAGTCAATTAAAGGGGAGAAGAAACTGATGGTTGGCAAATAATGAAAAAGTTGGAAACCTTGATACGGGGTTTGTACTTGTATTATTCAACATATTTTATATACCATCTTTTAAATAGAATCTTATCTCTGTATTAGTGTTAGATAAAGAGGGTTATTGTTTTGTCATTGATACTTCAGTTATGTAATTATCTTTCAATGCAAAACAAATGGAACTTCCTTCTTTTCATATGGATTATATCAAATGTTTCTTACCCCTTATGAAATGTATGTTTCTTCATATATTGCTAAACCTGTCCCTCGAAAGAGACCTCTAATTAAGGAAGCATCATACATGTTGTGTCATAAACGATTAGGCTACATTTTTAGAGATAAAATTGAGAGATTAATAAAGGAAAACATTATCCCAACTTTAGATTTTGATGATCTGGAAATATGTGTTCACTATTATAGAGGTAAGTTGACAAAAATAAAGAAAAAACGGTCAACTCAGACATCTGGCTTATTGAATCTCATAAATATATGGATATTACTAGACCTTATACAGCTACATTATACAATTCTAGATATTTTCTGACATTTATTAATGATTATTCCTGATATGGTTATGTGTTCTTACTTAAGGAAAAGTTTGAAATTCTTGATAAATTCAAGATCTTTGAAACTGAGGTTGGGAACTAATTAGGAGAAACTATTAAGATTGTCAGATTTGAATATGGGGAAGAGTATTATGGCAAACATGGGATTTCAGGACAAGAAAAAGGTTGATTTGCTAGATATGTAGAATCAGTAGGAATAGTGACTCAGTTCAATATGTCGAGTAGTCCCGAGCAAAATGATATGGCCAAAAGACATAAACACACCCTAAAGGACATGATAAGTTCAATGCAAAGTAGGACTAAGCTACCTGATTATCTTTAGGATGAAGCCATCAAGACAAAATTGTATATACTGAACAGAGTCCCAAGTAAGTCAATGCCAAAGATGCCTTTTGAGATCTAGAAAGGGTGGAAGCCTAAATGACCGCACATCGTTACGTTAGTCAAAATAAAATTACTAAGCCTACTACTATAGTAGTGGCAAGTCTAGGTCAATCCTACAGAGAGTGTGTATAAAGTTTATGAAATGAAATTAACCGGTGTTTAAATTGAACGAGAGCTTTTGTTTTTGAAAGAAGAAAATAAAATTAAACTAACTAATAAAAACAAATTAAAGAAAACATGCAAAAAATGGTAAAAGTGGGGAATTCAGTAGGGATCCAGTTCTTTAGTTCAATCTCGGCCTACACACTAATTAAGCATATATCATTGATTTGTTGTTTTCAAACCTCTCCTAGCAACTATTAATCATGAGTTAGTAATTAACCTGAGTTTTCCCTTAGGTTTTGTTTAATCAAGATATGATTGTTAATTAAACCTAACCATCGAATAACCTAGGATACAATCTCTAGATTTAATTAGGCAATAGCATTACAAATTAGGAAAACTGATTAACCAAGGCATCAACCACATATGATATGTCATTTAACCTAGGTCATGTTATCCCTAATGATTACAAATCATTAGTCGCTACACATGAATTTCAACATAACAATTACTGATTATATCAATATTCTAGCAATGGGTTTGCAATTAAACGATTCAATGAATGCATTGAAATCATCATCTCACAATACCCAATGAGTTCATACACAAATAACCAAAAATATGAAAAACTGATTATCCATGCACAAAACCCAAATCACTATGCCTAGGATAACATAATCAATTTCTAATGAGAGAAAGAAACAACAAAATAATTAAAAAAAATACTTAACCTAGGTTGTCGGTGTCAATGTCACCTCCGAAATAGCGTTGGGATGTCTACCCCTTCATGGGTCTTTCCTAGAAAAATATTTCAGCCTCTATTGATAACCCTACCTAAGCTCCTTTCTCTTCTCACTGTCCTAGCCACAGCACTTCTCTATCAAGATAAAGCTCTTCTCCACCATGTCAAAGCTCTTCTCTCTTCACGCCTCTCACTGTAGCTCGGAAGTGACAATTTTAAGTGCAGGTTTTTGGTCTACCCCCACTGTTCATGCCCTGCACAACGTCTATTTGGGTCAAACACAGACCTCTCATGCATGCAACTCTTGGCCTCTCCTGTAGCTGCATGGGATAATTAATGTTTATATGTTTTAGGTCCACAAATCCTATTTACTAAATGCACCCTTCCTCTTTTTGGAACATAGATGCGTTGTGCAGTTAATAGACAATGCTTGCGCCTACGCATAGCGCAGACGTTGTTCGTTATGCGAACTTGAACTTGGGTCTTTTGGGTGAGAGCTAAATATCCTGACCAATTAGACTACAATGAAACTAATTTCTCCCACACTTAGCTTTTATCCATCATCGGGCAAAAATTCAAATTAAGCTCAAAGACCCCAAAACATTGACTCATTTCCTAAATGTTCCAAGAATATATAATCAAAAGTAAAGATGATTGACTTTAAAAAATCATAGCAAAATGACATCATTCCATGCTTTTACTCATGATCAATCAGCATTCAATATCTTTAAAAACTGAGCAATCTAATGCTAAACTTAGAATGTGTTTAAATAAAATATATCCACGAGTACACTCAACACCACTTATGATCATGACAATCCACAACTTTGCATATCATTTTATTTCTCCACCACTAAAAGTCACATGCATAACCATGAACCAAAGAACTTTTCAAGGTTGTAATGAGGGTAAAGGTGAGGTGAGATGTGTTTGGGTCAAGTATCATGAAAGCCATCAAAGCTAGTGAAACAAAGCAACACTCATCAAAAACTAGGTCTGTCAGCTATAATGAATGCAACATTTATATTTCACAGTCCCATTCAGCTCTTATACACAAACACCTAGTCAGCTATAATGAATGCAACATTTATATTTCACAGTCTCATTCAGCTCTTATACATAAACCACATGAAGCATATATCAATCCGAAGGAATCACTCATACAATTTATGCCAACAATACACTAAAATAACAAGAGTGAACGTTCTAAGCCAACATCTACCTCATATTCAACATGTTCAAATAACACATTCATTACAACTCTAGGAAGTGCATTAATCATGAATAACTTTGCAAACTCATATGCACTTTCTCCTTGATAAATTTATTTAAACAATTTTTCTTTCTTTTTTCTTTCTCTTTCTTTCTTTCTTTATTTTTCATTTTCTTTTCTTTTCCCCTTTTTTCTTTTTTCTTATAGAAATTAAAATAAACTACATCAACATGGGAATTTCAATGATAAGACATAAAATAAAATCCCAACATTATAACCAACCCTCACTTATGTACACCCCCACACTTAGAATTTTGTACATCCACAAACTCAACAATCACAAATGTTTCGCTAGCTTTATGACTTGGGTAGGACATTTGGTTAAGTTTAAATGCATAAAATGTGGTTTATACAAAAAGAAAGGCTAAAGATCAAAGGGGTTTATCAAGGAAAAAATCATGTCAATAGGATAAGTTATTTGTCTAATATAGTTTATGAAAAACAAAGAATGCCTAATCATATCCATGTTAATGCATGTGATAAAAATATGGTCTCAAATCGAAATTCAATGCAAAATCGGGATGTACATGCCATGAAGGTCACACATTATCAAAAGTCAATGAGACTGATACGGATGAGTCAGTCCAATAAGGCTCAAAATCTCACCGGCTTTGTCTACTGTTAGTCATTACTCTTCTAAAATATTGCATATCGACCAATCACAAGAGAAAAAGTATATGCTAAAGTTCCTATGAAATTCTCTAGTTAATTCACACTCTAATCATGATTATATAATCCTAGAAGTAATAGAAAAAGAGAAAATGTTTGTTTCATTAGTTTTTTTCTTTCTCTCATTTTGATTGAAAACTTAAAAACAAGTAAAACAAACAAATTCAAAAACACACATGCATAAAAAAAGTAATGCGGAAATGTAAAAGAGAAGAAATTTACTTCTCTTGGGTTTCCTTCCAAGAAGTGCCTTGGTTTAGGATCCCTAGCTTAACTTCTTCTTCTCCTCACATGACGAAATTATGATCCTTAAGTGTTACAGTTAGCGCCAGTTCCACGCGAGGTAGTTCCAAATAGGACCTTAGTTGATCATCATCCTTATTTAGTGTCTTCCTTATCCTCAGATTCTCAATCTTGACTGAGTCCATACACTCTAGAAAAATTTCAAACGTCTATTCACCTTTTTCTTCATCATTTAATTCCTCCAATTTGTTATGTAAAGGTAAAGAATTCATTTCAAAAATATTCATAGACTCAGTACTTACCTCAGAGCTAAAAGATGTGTCCTTTTTGGCTTTGAACTCCTTCTCCACTTCTTCGACACAAGTAATTCATTGAGCATTGACCTCAAAATTATCGAGTTCCTCATTACTTTATAAAGTTTCTACCCAAATGTCCATTGGGTACACTTCAGGTTGATACTGTCACTCCTCTTCACTTTGCAATTCTAGACGACTGAGCCTTATTTCCATCTGACCCATTAGGTGTTCCATGTTCTGTTGGCTTGCTTTTGTCTCTTATCGAAAATCTTGCAACTGCTGCTGCATATTCTGTTGAAATTGCAAATTGTTACCAGCTAGATTCTTAACAAGTTTTTCTAAAGATGCATTTGAATCATCTTGACTCTCCAAATCTTAGGCACTAGACCATGTGTTTTTTAGACATTTCCCTCCATCCTTCTGGAATTGTAGAGTATTCTCCTGCAATTACAAAGTATTGGCTTTTACAATATTAATCAACTATTCCAGAGAGGGACTGGAGTCGTGATAGGAAGCTTCTCGTCTATACGAGAATGTTTATATGTCCGGCAAACTATCATGGAAGTAATTCTGATGATTATCCCATCCATAACAAAAGTTAGGTTGATCAATCTAAACATTGTTACAAGATTGAGAATATGAGTTATAAAAGAAATTACTTCCATCCATATTGATTTTTTAAACACGAAACAAAAAATGAAAAGATCACAAAATAATAGAAAAGAATTTAACTAGGAACAAATATATACAAAACATCAATTAAATCACAAATAAAAACTAAAACACCACACTCCCCGACAATGGAGTCAAAATTGACAGCGCGACATTACGCTAGTCAAAATAAAATAACTAGACCTACTATTATAGCAGTGGTAAGTCTAGATTGATCCCACAGAGAGTGTGTGTAAAGTTTATGAAATTATTTTTGAAAGAAGAAAATAAAATGAAACTAACTAATAAAAACAAATTAAAGAAAACATGCAAAAAATGATAAAAGTGGAAACTTTGGTAGGGATTTAGTTCTTTGGTTCAATCTCGGCTTACACCCTAATTAAGCCTATTTCATTAATTTGTTGTTCTTAACCTTTCCTAGCAACTATTAATCAGGGGTTAACAATTAACCCGAGTTTTCCCTTAGGTTTTGTATAATTAAGATATGATCATTAGTTTTTGTTTAATCAAGATACGATCATTAATTAAACCTAACCACCGAATAACCTAGGATATGATCTTTAGATTTAATTAGATAGTAGCATTACGAATTAGGAAAATTGATTAATCAAGGCAACAATCACATACGATGCATTATTTAACCTAGGTAACGTTATCCCTAATGATTACGAATCATTAGTCGCCACGTATGAATTTCAACATAACAATTACAGATTATATTGAAATTCTAGCGGTGGGTTTGCAATTAAATGACTCAATGAATGCACTAAAATCATCCTTTCATAATACCCAATGGGTTCAAACACAAATAATTGAACAATAACAAAAATTTGATTATCTATACACAATACCTAAATCAATTAACATAGGATAATACAATCAATTCCTAACAAGAGAAAGAATCATCAAAATAATTAAAAAACTTAACCTGGGTCATCAGCGTTGATGTCGCCTCCAAACAGGTGTCGGGACGTCACCTTTCCATGATTCTCTCCTAGAAAAATACTTTAGCCCCTATTCAATGGCCCTACCTGAAGACCCCTCTCTTCTATCTTTCACAGCCCGAGCTTTTTAATCCTCTCTACTGTTCATCGATGTGATGACTAAAGTTTAGGAGTTTTTGGTCCATTGCTCCTGTTCATCCATGCACCACATTTCACGCCTGCGCCAGCTCTCCATACCTACATCAATAAGCCACTAAGCCGCCGAAGCCCTTCACCAACCATTAAGTCGCACGCTTCTCCTCTTTACTTCACTGCCCCCGTAGCGTGATGAGATGATTTTAAGTGGGGGTTTCGGTCCAACCCCATTGTGCATGCCTCCTAGATCTCACAAGCTCTCCTTTATTATGCGGCCTCAAATGACGCATATGCGTTGCGTTGAATGCATACGCTTGCGTTCAATGCAAAACATAGATGTATGCATTGTGTTGAATGCATATACATTGCGATTAGCGTAAAATGTAGACGTATGCATTCCCATTTTGCTCCTTGTTTGCTACTCTACTAGCACTACTATTTTGCATGCGTTCAATGCAAAATGCAGACGCATGCATTGCTATTTTACTCCTTGTTTCCTACTCTATTGGCACTATTGTTTTGCATATTATCTGCTGTCGTTTTGTGTTGTTGGCTTCCAAGCTTGACCACCTGCTACATTGTCCTCTTAAGCATAATTGTCCATTAAATTTAAATGCATGTAATTGCATGGAAAATGCAATTTCTAGTATTTTATTTTTCGACCACTTTAATTCTTCTTTGTTCTTTCATTTTTCTTATCCTCTCCTTGACTTTTATTTTCTTATGTTTGCTACGTGAAGAAAAGCAAAAATAAATCTTTGAAAAATGGATCATATGTCGTGCTTTCGACTCACTTTAACTTCTCTGCTTCCAAATTGTGCCTAAAATCATATATAAGTCAAAGTGAGTATCTTAACCATTTTCGTATCATTAATCGCTAAGTATAAATGATTAAATATATTAACAAGTAAACACATATCACTTAACTTTCACACATTCATATAAGGGGTTGCTATGCTAAGGTGTGCTTGTACAATCCTTATGAAAGCAAATTGCATGCTCGTTCTACTCGTTACTATTTAGTTGGATATCTCAATCATTTTAAAAGCTACAAATCTTCTTATAGAGAAGAGGGGTCAGAATAATTAAATCACAAATAGTTAAGTTTCTGGAATATGATGTCTATAATAAGGGTGGCCCTCTCACCCTTAAGGTGATAACAAGACGGATACTACAGTTATTAAGGTCTTAGTATTGTACTTGTATAAGAACAGGATCCCATACCTATACAAACAAAGGTTCTTAAGGTACAAGAATTGATAGTTGTAGGTTGCATGATATTTTAGTAGGAATTTTAGTATGTTTTTAGCAGTTAATAAATTAATCCATGCATATTTAGGGTTAGAATTGTGTTAGTTAGTGAGATATTTGTATTTTGAGTGTTTTATGAGTTAAAGCACATTATTGAGCTTTAATATTATGTGTTTGAGGTGTCTTGATGTGTTTGTTAGTATTTTAGATCAAATGTCAAAGAATGGAGAGAATTCGGAGGAAACCCAAAGTAAGACTCAGGGCCACGATATAGAAGCTTGGTGAGTCTGCCATGATCGTGGCCTACGCAATAGTAAATACGAATCAGCTTCTAAAATGCTACTTTGTTAGGGATATTTTGGACTTTTGGCCTAGGTAAACCCTAATGTTTGCCCTAAATGGAAAACATATAAATAGAAGATAAAGAAACTTAAAAAAGAGAACTCCATTTTCTGCCATTTCGAGAAAGATCTAAGGAGAGAAGAAAAAGAAGAGAGAAGGAGCAGAAAGGAAGAAGGAGAAGAAGGGTTATAGGGCTACTATCTTCTTGATCTATTCTGACCCTTACAAGTGACATTTCATTTCTGACCCTTACAAGTGACATTTCATTTCATCTTTATTGTTCTTTCTTTTCAATGTATAAGATGGATTTGATACTAATGGATTTGGGTTTGATTATGATGTTATAAACTTCTTAGGGATTTATTCTTGATTCAATATTAATGTGATTTCTTTTGATGTTAATACATTGGTTATTGTGATTATTTGTTGTATATGCATGCTTTGGTAACAAATTAAGAGAGTGAACTGAAAGCAAAACAATTAGATTAGGTAATGAGAGTTAAACAATCTAATAGATCACACAAATAATAAAATCAAGAATTTATACGAAGAGAGATCTCATTTGAGGACTCGGTTGTCTATTAGAGGGCTTTAGATCTGATTAAATTTATGGGTCTTTTGTTAATTGAGAGATTGTAAATTTCATAATTCAATTAGGGTTTAATGATTATAACTCGAGAGAGAGTAATCACCCTTCATAAGTATAGGACCGATAATGTATTAACTCAAAAGTAATCATATTAGCATTTGATGATAGGATAAATCCCCCTTCTTATAATTGGCTACTCTTCCTTGTGTGATTTCCCTTATTAATTTGGTGGTGCTCAATTTGATTCCTTGTGTGTTAATTTTACATTTTAATTTCGATATATCCATATTCACAAATTTACTTTTCTATTTAGTTTTTATCTTCTTTTTAATAATCCTTTTAGGCCTTAAATAACTTAGAATTAGCTTATTTCACCAACTCCTTATGGGATCGACACCTTCAATACTACAAGTTTACGACCCAAAGACTTGCAGATATTTGGGGTTTTATTAAAAATAAAACTTGCTCAAAAGTTTTTGGCATCATTGCCAAGGAGTTATTAAGATTAGTTGTATTTTTTTTTATCTAAGAAATTTTCCCCATCTCTTGTGATTATGGTATCCAATCACAAGAAATTAATTAAAAACAAAAGAAAAAGAAAAAGAAGAGAAGGAAGTTTGGACGCAAAGCAGAAGACACATCAATTTGGACATCACAAGGCAATAATGAGGAATTTGCAAAAATTAAATGTCAAGAAGAGATAGAAAGAACAATGTTGGAGGAAATACATTATAGGGAGCAAAGGACTTTTGCGGACTTTGGTGAGGAACAATTTGGTTGAGGAAGTAATCATCCTTATTTGAACATGTACAATCCAGGTTGGCAAAACTACCTAAATTTATATTGGTCTAACAATGTAAGGACTTACATAGGACATCAAGATCTATTAGGAATTCAGCAAGATGAGTCCAAGGTCATTGATAAGCTTATAAGCACGGAAGAGGCCTAAAAGAGACTGGAAGAGAAGTTTGAGCAAGTAATGGAAGACCATGCCTTTTCTATTCACAACCTAGAGCTTCAAATGAGACAACTTTCTTGTAAATATTGTAAGAGAAGTGTGGAAAACTATCTGAGCAAAATTGAAGTACATCCAAGAGAGCAATGTAAGGTTATCACACTTAGGAGTGGGAAAGAGCTAAAAGCACTAGTGAAAAAACAAGTTGAATCCCACCTTATAGAATTCTAAGAGAAGAAGAAGAAGGGTGACTCATTCAGGAAAACTGATGTGGTCAAATCTTTAAAAAAGCAAGAAGAAGAAGAAGAATAGATAACAACGGATATAGAGCTTGAAGTAGATATGAAAGTCTTTGTTCATAAAGTGAAAGCAAAAGAGGAGGCGAAGGTGATTGAGGAAGAAATAGAGCAACTCACCTTCTTACAGGACAAACTGTTGGATTCCATTGAAGATTCATGGGATTTCATCATTCCCAATTATACTAACAGTTTGTTAGTAAAAAGGACATTACTGAACTTAATTAGGTTTCTTAATTTTATCAATATTGCCCTCTTATTTATCTTCCAATGTGCAGCTTATTTACAAGCTACAAAGATGAAATTAACAAGGGTGGAAGCTAGCCACTCATAATTGATCTCAGCTAAGTTCCAAAGGATACAAAGACAAGCTAATGACCATAACTTAGCAAGTTCAGTAGCTAGAATAAAATTGTTATGTAGTTAGATTTGTTTCTAAATTCTAAAAATAAGTTATGAATGGTTTGGATTACTAATTCTTTTATTTTCTTTGAAGCAATTATAAGATAGGGCACCAATTATGGGCATCAAGTGCATTTGGCTTCAGACTCCAATGCCATCACCACCTTAATCGCTATGACGGGTTTTGATGCTCTAACTCTTGCCTTTTTATTTTTATTTTTTAATTTTTCTTGCTATTTGCTGTGATTCTCACCTTGTATGTTATTTGTCCTTCTCACATTGAGGAAAACGTGTTGTCCAAGTGTGGGGAGGGTTGCATTACATGCATTATATGTTTTATTTTGAGTGTGAATTTTGCATATCATATCTTAGTTTTGTTTAGGTTTGCATGATGTGACTCGTGTGAATGTGTCAATAGTTAGGACTTAACGGAATCGATTTAAATTTAAATATCATCTTTTAGGTTGCTAAGATTTATTAACTTGTGAAATTAGTGTTCTAGGTTGCTCCGGTTAAATACGAATGTTAATTAGGATACAATGTTAGTTCATTCACTCTAAGAATTTACCACATTCATTTATAATTTTAGGCCAATCGAATAAGTAGCATAGTTAGTGTCTTTTCATGAGAATGACTAGCTTAAGAAATGGGGTAGGCAAGAAAATATGTGTGTGTGTGTGTGTGTGTGTGTGTGTGTGTGTGTGTGTGTGCATCTTAAATAAATAACTATTCTACTATCCCTTTTTGAAACAAATCGGGTTATTAATAGAGCTACTAGCCAGTTGAGAATGTGATGTAGATGAGTAATTGGGGGATATTCATCACAAATATTTGCCCTCGCATCAAGGCTATAATGACATTCCAACCAAGCCTTTTAATAAAAACATGACCCAGTTGAGTAACCAGGGGACATTCATCACAAATGTTTACCTTTGCGTCAAAAGGTTAGGCTCATAATAATGAAAAAATAGTGTGTGGTTTAATAAATCTTACCGAACTTTATGAATAGCTCGAATTTTCATGAAAAGCTACTTTATAGTTACAATTTTTATTGACCAAATAATTTTCGATGTATGTGTGCAAGTGATGGGAGTGAATGAGTTTGATATCAAGGTCTTGATTGGTATCTATATTTAGTCCAAAGTGCCTAAACACAGATTTCATAGGTTAATAAGTTAGAGCAACTTGAGGGATTGTGTTTGTAGTTAAATTTATTTTGTAAAGTTCAATGCCATTAAACCATTTTTACGTATCTATGTTTCCTTAAGGACATGCAAAAGTTCAAGTATGGGGATGAGATAGTTGTAGGTTGCATGATGTTTTAGTAGGCATTTAGTATGTTTTTAGTGCTCAATAAACTAATTCATGCATGTTTAAGGTTAGGATAGTGTTAGTTGGCTAGATATTTGTGTTTTGAGTATTTTGTGGGATAAAGCACGCTATTGAAATTTAATATTATGTGTTTCAAGTGCCTTGATGTGTTTGTTAATGTTTCAGATCAAATATCGAAGAGCACAGAGAATTTAGAGGAAATCTGGAGTAAGACCCAAGGCCACGATCATAGCAGACCCACCGTGGACCCATTTGCCATGATTGTGACAGAGAGCAAAATTAATTGCCATGATCATGGCCTGCGCGACAGCAAATGCGGACCGACTTCTAAAACACTACTTTTCAAAGAAAATTTTGGACTTTTAGGCCCAGGAAAACCCTAAAGTTTGCCCTTCATGGAAAACATATAAATAGAAGATAAAGAACTATAGAAAAGGGAGCTCTATTTTTTGCCACTTTAAGAAAGATCTAAGGAGAGAGGAAGAAGAAGAGAGAAGGAGGAGAAAGGAAGAAGGAGAAGAAGTGTTGCAGTGCTAATATCTTTCCTATCTATTCTGACCATTCCAAGTGACATTTCGTTTCATCTTTATTGTTCTTTCTTTTAAATGTATAAGATGGATTTGATAGTGATGGATTTAAGTTTAATGATGATGTTTTAAACTTCTTAGGGATTTATTCTTTAATCAATGTTAATATGATTTCTTTTCATGTGAATTCATTTGGTATTGTGATTATTTGTTGTATGTGCATGCTTCGATAACAAATAGAAAGAGTGAAATGATAAAAAAATGATTAGATTGGGTAATAAGAGTTAAACAATCTAATAGATCATGCAAATAATCAAATCGGGATTTTATACAAATAGAGATCTCGTATGAAGACTTGATAGTCTATTAGAGGGCATAAGATTTGGTTAGATTTGTGGGTTTTTTGTTAATTAAGAGATTTCAAATTCTATAATTCAAATAGGGGTTATGATTAGGGTTTAATGATTATAAATTAAGAGAGAGTAATTGGCCTTTTGAAAGTCTAGGACCGATAGCGTATTAACTCAAAAGTAATCATGTTAGCATTTGATGATAGTATAAATCCCCCTTCTCATAATCGCCTAATCTTCTTTGCATGATTTCCCTTGTTGATTTAGTAGTACTCAATTTGATTCCTTGTATGTTAATTTTACATTTTAATTTCAATCAATCCAAATTCACGAATTTACTTTTCTATTTAGTTTTTATCTTTTTGTTAATAATCCTTTTAGGCCTTAGATAACTTCGAATTAGATTAGTTCACCAACTCCTCATGGGATCGACACCTTTAATACGACAAGTTTACGACCCATATACTTACTGATATTGACGGTTTTATTAGAAGTAAAACTTGCCCAATAATGTAGTTGCAAAGATCCACTAGAGTAAGATGACATACTATCCTATCTAATTGTATAGTCTATTTAAATGATCAAGACTATGATATTGGATATGTTGTGGATCCAATTACTTTTATAGAAGTTGTTTCTAGACCCATGTAGATTTATAGTGGGAAGCAATGAAGGATAGGATGCAATCTAGGAATCATAACAAGGTATGGGAGCTTGTTGATTTGCCTCACCACTGTAAACCCATCTGTTGTAAATGACTGTATAAGAGCAATAAAGCCTCTCAGGGTAAATTTGAGTGGTTTAAGGCTCGGTTGGTTTCCATAGGGTTCACTAAGAGAAAAGGGGTTGACTTTAATGTTACCTTCTCTTCAGTATCCTCTAAGGATGCATTTAGAATGATTATAGCAATAATAGCTCATTATGATATGGAGCTACATCAAATGGATGTCAAAAATACTTTCCTAAATAAGGACCTTTACGAGGAGGTCTATATGGATCAACTTGAAGGATTTCAGGATCAAGAAGAGACTGACAAAGTTTGCAAATTGAGAAAATTGATATTGAGGTGGAGCATTTGATGATTGAGGAGAAGCTTACTAATCCTTTAACTAAAGGACTTTTCCCACTTATTTTGTGAAAGACATGTATACAGCATAGGTGTATTGAAATTCTTTGACACTATTAGTTAAGGAACATTATGTTTGCTCCTTGTACATTTATATATTTTGATGTATCATGACAGTATGGTTGTTTATTAATAAAAATGATCATCTTTTTATCCTCAATAATACGTGTTATTATACATTGTTATAATACATATGAAAGTCTTAAGATTTGTGTCGATCTTAAGCATTTTAAAAGTTAATGGACATATATACAGATTGACCTTGAACCTATGTCATTATAACATCTGTAGTTTAATAAGTATATCTATGGATTTTCACATGATAGAGTAGAGGGGATATAAGTGTTTAATCTCATAAAGGTGTTCTCTAATGTTGTTTAGCATTTTGTGAGAGAGCATAAAGTTGTTCTTTCATAATGCAATTTAGCATTCAGTAAGAGAGCATAAGGGTGTTCTCTAATACAATTTAACGTTCAGTGAGAGAACATAAAAGGTTTTTTTCTAATGTCGTTTAGCATTCGGTAAAAGAAAACATGATTTCTCTTGTGCAGTTTCGCATATACAGTTTAGCATAAAGTTTAGAAAAATCAAGACCTTCAAACGAAAAGACGACACATATCATATCATACGGGTATCATCCGAGTTTGCCATACTCTATTTTTGCATTCATGTTAGTGAGGTGTTTTCTCATTGATGTTAGTGGGGTACTAGAAATGAAGGGAGGCATGGTAGGTCTCAAAGAGAGACTATGATGAAAGAGTGTGAGGAACATATTAGAACAGGATTATTAGAACAAAATAGAGGATCTATTTTCGATTTAACATAGGTGCTAAGCTTTAATACCATATAAACCAAAGATAAATTTAAGAAGAATAATTTTTCTTATTTATTATCTAGATAATGAATACAATGCAAGGAGATTAAAACTCTTATTAGAAGACTATAATATAAGGTAGAAATTAAGGATTAAATTAGCTTCAATGATTTTAGGTCAAAATTAGTGTGATAAATATGGCCTAATTGTCTTGACAATCTTCTGGCTATCCGAATTTTGGGCAAATTGAAGATTCATGAGATTTTGATGCTTCTAACGAACTGTGGCACAAGTTCATCCAACAACAAAGATTGGCTCTCAGATGGGCTTCATCTTCGGCAAGTGTACAAAGGTTTCGATGGGTGCAGAAGAACAACATGATTTACAATTGCTGCACAGATTACACATATGTCCACAATCTCTTCTTCCTCTTGGATTATTTAAGATAACTTTCTATACCAAACAAATAATTGTTAGGGCCTCCTTCGTTATCTATTATAGTAGTTTATATATAGTATTATAGTATTAGAATTTAGAATAGTATTAGATTCTATAAGTAAATTTTTTTGATATATCTATCTATATCTAACTAAATCATCATCATCATCGTCATCATCATACCCCGAAATCCTGCAATAAAACAGAGTCTGGGGGGGCCTGATAGTACGCAACCTTACCCCTACATTATAGAGAGGCTGTTTCCAGTAGGCCCACATACATATGTGACAAGATAATATTGACAAAATAATAGGGTAAAAATTGACTAATAAATTAAAATAAGATAAATAGAAAAACAGAAGAAAAAAATTTTAATTTAATCAATTAATTAATATTTTTGAATACATAAACATAAATTTAAAAAATTCAATAAATAATAATAATAATAATAATAATAATAATAAATAATCAAATTTTAGCAGACAATAATAAGAAAACGGATCCATAAACCAGAAAATTTCAGTAAAGACGCAACATCTTGAGAAAGCGAAGATTAAAGAAGATTTGAAGCAAGACCAATGAATGCTAACAACAAAAAGAAGGAATTTTACTAGTTTAAACTGAAGGAACATACCATTAGCATGTTTATAGAAAACAAAAGTACCTTGCTTCTTCTTCTTCTTCTCCACTCTCAAAAGAGAGAGACCCGACGACAAGCAACAGATGTATGTATTTCCATTAACTCCAAATTGGGGCAAAAAATGCAATTTATATGTATATATATATAACCCATTAATAAATAAAAAACTAGTGAAAGAGAGAAATTGTGTTGGGAAAAAGCAAATAAATCTGTAGTAAATTGACAGAAAACAAAAGAAATTGTGTTGGGAAATGAGATACCTTTGCATACCAAGCTGAACAAGCTCATCAATGGCGGAATCCAAAGCTAAGCGATCCTTATTCTTCGCTAAAAGCTTCAACTCCTGAACAAAATCCATTTCCCGAAAATGCTTTTGGCCCTAAAAAAAGTCTCATCACTTCCGACCCTCACGAAACCCTTCCCTCTCCCTCTTGCTGTCTTGTTTTTATTCGACTCCTCTTATCTCTCTCACTTGCATTCTTCGCCATAACTAACAAACCCTAAGCTTGAAATCTCACCTCGTTTCACCACCACCAAAAATGGCTAAAAAGAAACAGATCGTCTGTTTCCCCTATTCTATTCCACTTTGTTCCAAAACCCTTTCATCCATCTATTTCTCTAACTCCTGAAACAAATATAGAATGTAGCAACAGCACTTCACAAGAAACGTCAAAAGACTCGTAATTCCGGAAGAAAAAGAGGGAAGGAAGAAGAAAAAAAAGCATTACTTACAAACTCAAAAAACACAGTTCAAGAATCTCTCGCTACACCGATATGTACTTTCAAAACAATGGACAGTCACTTGGAACTATCTCAAAGTGTAGAAAAATTCAAACTTTTTTTTTTTTCCGGCAATCTAATATAGGGGGGAAAAACCCAAACAAGCTATTAGCTTTGATTACCTTGCTTTCACTGTTTCAGCTGGCTCCAGAGGTATCGATGCTTCCAGATCAATTCCAGAAAGAGCCAAATCTATCGTATCGAAACAATAGATGGTGTTGATTTTGGATGTCTTGTGAGACCACAAACGAAGATGGCAAAACAGAGTGAGCAAAGGCAGAAGCAAAGCCTCGGCTGCTCAATTAGGTACCTTCACGCTCAAAGAATGGAGAATCCTAAAACCCAAAACTTCAACTTTACAAGTTCAAACATTCCACTTCAAAAAACCGATACCCATCCACAAAATATCGAAGACCCAGAACGGAACCACTAGAATAAACCTCTCAAATGGGCAAAACTCGCCTGGTCTAACCGGAATTGGAGTCCATATCAACCCATCTCTTCCAAACCGACAGAACAAACACAGCGATCAAGATACCGAGGAGATCCGCGGCGGCATCTTTGGAAGATGCGCCGGCTAACGGGAAGATGCCTAAGTGATCGGCGGCCTCTTTTGCAGCTCCAGCGGCGAGAGAGATTACAGATCCGACCCAAAAATTTAAATAATATATATAAATCTGACAAAGACAAATAAATGTCCATTCATCTTCTTTAAACTCGTGCCCAGTAATGAGCCTCATAATCAAATAGTTAGATTACTTCAAAATACACTGCCCAAAGAGACCCAACTCTCACAAGACACTCAACCCTACATTCCAAATAAGTGTTTAGACAACCTAACAATATTATCCAGTATTTTTAAACTGGACCGAAAGGTAAATATTATTGTTTTTATTTATCAAATAATTTCAAGTTTAATAAAAAATAGATTATTAAATAAAAATTAATTTATTTATTTTAATTTATAAGAAGTTGTTAATTTACGAGAATTAACCGATTAATTACTAAACTATTCAGTTTTTGACATTAAGAGTTATTAAAAAAACTGAAAACTTAAAATCAAACTAAGACGATTCTAAGGTGTTTATAGTTAAACTGATTGAATTGGTTAAGTTTTATAATTGTTGATATTATCGATCTAAAAAGATGGTTTCAACTTTTAATCTAATTAAGCTGAAACCATCACAAAGAAGGGTAATATTATTATTATTAACTTGACGGAAGTATATCCAACAATGTAAAGATAAACTATTGTTTGAAAGGTGTAATTATGTAATAATATTATTATTAACTGGATGGAAGTATATCCAACAATGTAAAGATAAACGATTGTTTGAAAGGTATAAACTTTAAACAATCCTGACAGCTTTCATGCCACATCCAAACTGCCGTTGTTTCTCGCAACCTAATCCGCATGCCATCTCGTCGTGCGATAACACTGCACATGGGAACGAGAAACAAAGATACCTTCTTCCTCTTTAGACAAAAAGCAAGCAAACATAACTACTATTTGACAACTAAACAGATCATGCGTTAGCTTTCGTTAAAAAGGCCAAAAAACGAACACAGAAGAGCGTATAACGTTACTCTTGTACAGGGTATTATGTTTATTTAATTATAAGGTTGTATTCGGACCAATTTTATCTGATTTAATTAGTTCATGTCTTCACTTCAGTAATGCTAAGACAATTAATATTTCTTTTTAAAGCATTTCTGACATTTGAACTCGAGAATTGCAAATTAGGCTTAGGATTTGTTGGTCATTACGAAACAAATTGAAAAAGCTAGCAAATGGGAAAATTTGTTCGTCTATATATGTTTTGGAATAGACTCGTGAATGAAACGGCATAATTAATAACTAAAGATGGTTTACATTATTGTCATTTTCAATTGCCATTACCACCTAGAAAGACAAATTCCTTGATGAAGAATCACTTGGAGACTCGCTTTTCACTCATTAGAAGCTTCAACTTCAGACACTTAATCATGGATCTATTAGTAGGGCATTCTACCTCTAGTAGATCCAAATAGTTTCTGAGCTGAAGTAAGTCCTATGTTCACTCCATAATACTTGTTAAGCTAGCGTAATTTTACATTAGCCATTCTTGTAAAATAAGATCACTTTATTTTACTTTTTATTTAATTTTTAATAATAAAATTCTTAATTATTTTCCTTTACATATATTGGATAAATTTTTTAATTCAAATAAATCATGTAAAAAATAATAATCCAAAACAAACGATAAAATCCATGAAAATAGAGTTATTATTTTAAAATGTTACAGATTTGCAGTACAAGTCAATGTTGTAAAGGGGAAACATTTAAGGTTGGTTATCATGTTTTCCACTCAGTGAAAGTTGATGATTAAGTCATTTTAAGTCAAAATATGTAAGGTATAAACTAGTAAAACAGAAAGCAAAGAAGACTATTTCAGTAGTTAAAGGAAAAGCATACGAGACTATATACAGGGAGTTGGATTCATTCAGGGGAGCACAAAAATTTTCAAGCTAGCACGAGATAAGACACGTGAAACGAAGATTTCAACCAAATTTGTTGTATACGTGACGAAGTAGGTCAGGTACTCACAGAGGCTTATGTCATCAAGAAGAGATGGCAGAGATACTTTTATGACCTGTACAATGAAGACGAAGGGGTCAACATAGAGTTAGGCGAACTCTTCGTGTCAGGACATTTCCTTAACGGGTACTCATGTGAAAGGATCACAAGAGGAGAAATTTCAAAAGTTCTGAAGGGGATGGGGAGTGGAAGGGTCGTAGGGCCAGATGAGATCTATATAAAGGTGTGGAAGCGAATAGGAGCTGTTGGTATTAAGTGGTTAGTTCAGCTTTTTAATGTGATCTTCGAGTCAACCAAAATGTCGAATGAATGGAGAATGAGTAGTTTAATCCCTGTATACAAAGCCAAAGGGAATATCCAACAGTGGCACAACTATAGAGGCATCAAATTACTAACTCACACCATGCAGTTATGGGACAAAGTAATTGAAAAGAGAATCCGGAGAGCTGCTTCTGTATCGGACAATCAATTTGGATTTATGTCTGATAGGTCTACGATAGAAGCAATATATCTACCACGGAGACTAATGGAATGCTACAGGGAGTGTAAACAAGATTTACATATAGTTTTTATTGATTTGGAGAAGGTGTATGATAGGGTTCCCGAAAGCTCCTATGGAGGTGTTTGCAGGCAAAGGACATTTCTGTGGCCTATATCAGAGTAATTAGGGATATGTATGAAGGAGCATTGACTAGAATAAGGACGGTAGGAGGTGACACAAAAGCATTTTCTATTAGTGTAGAACTACACCAAGGCTCGGTCTTAAGCCCTTTTTTATTCACATTAGTATTAGGTCAACTTACCAAACATATTCAAGGAGACGTACCGTAGTGTATGTTATTTGCTAACAATATTGTCTTGGTAGATGAGACCAAGGAGAGGGTCAACTCCAAGTTAGAATGCTAGAGAGAAACTTTAGAATCAAAAGGTTTTAGGATGAGCAGATCCAAGGTAGAGTATTTAGAATATAACTTTTTGGGAAGCCAGATGGTATAGGAGGAGGCAGTAGCAATTAGTATCAACATCATACCATAATAATCGAGTTTTAAATACCTCGGCTCTATCATTCAGAGAGATGAAAATATCGATGCTGATATAGTACACCGTATTAGATCCGGGTGGGCCAAATGGAGAAGTGCATCAGGTGTTTTATGTGATAAAAAAATTCCTTTAAAACTCAAGTAGAATTTCTATAAAATGGTGATTCGATCAACCATGTTGTATGGGACAGAATGCTGGCCTACCAAACATAAATATACAAGACAGCTGTTGGTAGTAGAAATACGTATGTTTAAGTGGATGTGTGAATTTACCAAAAGAGGTAAGGTCTAGAATAAGGTGGTGAGAGATAGGCTATGGGTGGCTAGTATTGCCGATAAGTTAAGGAAGACTAGGTTGAGGTGGTTTGGCCACGTGCGCAGGAGGCCCTTAAGTGCTTCGATTCGATGCTATGAGAATATAATCATTACTGACTACAAGAGAAGAAAAAGGAGGCCTTACAAGAACTAGAAAGAAGTGATCAAAAAAGATATATCATAGTTGGCCCTTACCGAAGCAATGGCTAGTAACAGAAAAGTCTGACGTGACCAAATAAGAGTAAAGGATACCCTTTAAAGCTCCTCCATAGTAGTTGAGTAGTATTTATGAGATGTTTACTCTAAGCTTACACCATGTACTTACCACATAGGGAGTCCAACCTGAATGTCCTTTTCAAGTAGTGCTAGTTGTAAGGCTTAGACATGGTTTTCGGATCCATAACTTGATTTTTCAGGACAATTGTTTAGGGAAGAGATCCCGCAAGATAGTCTAAAACCGTAGTATTGTCGTACCCTCAGGGCCTCTAAACAAAGACCCTAGCTTATCTAGTAATATGAAGAGTCGGTCTTTACAACGTATTAGGTATTAGCAGATCTAGACACCATCAGGTATATCCTTTTGGTTATATCAAATTGTTTATTTATTTATGTATTGTTTTGGTAAATTTATTTACAAAACTAGTTAGCGTGCCAGTTTTATTTATCTACGCTTGTACATGCATCACTCTTTTATTGTCACATCTGCATGTAGATTTATTAGAAATAGCCTTTCTATTATGTAGGAATTAGGTTGTGTACTATCAGACCTCTCCAGATCTTACTTTATTGCAGGAATTCGATTTTGGA
This sequence comes from Erythroxylum plowmanianum, assembly GCA_025531925.1. Classification (NCBI taxonomy): domain Eukaryota; kingdom Viridiplantae; phylum Streptophyta; class Magnoliopsida; order Malpighiales; family Erythroxylaceae; genus Erythroxylum; species Erythroxylum plowmanianum. The sequence continues at coordinate 18,560,920 of JANVCQ010000231.1, forward strand.
TATGATGATGATGATGAAGATGATACGTAATCTATATTCTACGACACATGACTATTAGTGTGTTGGGTTGATATACGCACAAAAGAGCATGACCAAGTTTTCTGGTTTTTTGTTCATAAGTCGCATGATTTTATCATTTTGTACGTTATACCAAAATATTTGGGTAATGTTTCACCATTACTTTGTAAGGCCTTATGGGGTAGCTCAGTGGTATCAGAGCCACCAGGTTACGGTCTGGGTTTGCCCAACGTCGCAAGTTTGAATCCCAGAAAAACAATTTGGGAATGGGATCATCGTTCAATCCAGAATGCAGATACCACTCTAGGTGAGTGCGGGCCTCTGAAGCGAGGGGTATATTTGGGTAATGTTTCACCATTACCTTGTAAAGCCTTATAGCATAGCTCAATGGTATCAGAGCCAAAACAAAAAAAAGTTTGGGAAGTCTTTCCCATACCAAAAGTGGTATCTTTGTCTAGTTTGTGGTCAGGTATAGTCAGTCCAGCCGAAGAAACCTGCGTACCACTTGGAGTTTTCTACTCCTCACTTAGTATTCCACTACTGCTTGTGGTTTACTTGGAAACATAGCCAACCTTTGCAACTTTACAGGGGGAGAAACATTGATTCAGGGTTAGAAGTAAGTAAAGAAGAGAGTTGCATAAGAATTATGGATCCTTCTTCAGATGTAGACACAGTAACAACAAACTGTGTATTACTGTCCTCACAAGATTGTTCCTCGATCAGATCTTCAATGTGATCATGAGACTGAATAGGCAAAAGTTTTTCAAGTTTCTTCAGGACCTTGATTTACATTTGATAATCTTCCACCTAAAAAATGGAGAGATTGTATTCATGAATTCAGTGCTTGGATTGATTTACAAATGACTAGACATAATCATTCTTTGCCAGATATTTTGTCTGAATTTACATCCAAGTTTACTAGTACTTTGCGAGAATGGTGGCAAAGTATAAGTGAGTATCAATGACTTCAGTACATACAAGTATCAACTATTAGAGCATTATTTGGCATTATCCACATAGAGTTTGTGGGTGACTTCCAGTTGATTGATAAGCAAATATGTCAGGAATATTTCAAGATGAAATGTTGTTCTCTTGACAAGCGTGATATTCAAAAGCATTACAAATGCATAACGGAAAGGTATTATCTTCTGAATGGATGGAATGATGTTAATTTGCGTTACACTTTTATCTCATCCCTTCCAGATGAAATACAACCAGAACTACAAAGGACCATAGCTTTTCTACAAAGAGATATGTCAACAATTTCTCTTGGAGAAATTTATCAACTTGCTTTAGCATCTCTTGACAAGTTATGTGATCAGCATACTTTATTCAAGAATATCCTTAAAGGAAGTCCAATTCTGAAGAAAGCATGTAAACAACCCTATCTCTAGATAAAGTGCAAGGATAAATAGACTTGTAAGTGTCATAGTAGCAAGAAAGCTCATCAATCTCAAGTCTACTATGAAAGGAGAAAGTTCCACAAGAAGCATGAAAGGCAAAAGCCTTAGAAGTAAAATTTCAAGAAGAAGAACATAGGCAAAAAGTACAGACATAAGAGATTCTTCAAAAAGTCAACACATCGAAAGAAAACTTGATGTTTTATTTGTGGAAATCCAGATCACTATGCAAATAAGTGTCCTCAAGAAATCAGGAAAGAAGCCAAGTTCCTGGAGAAACTTGAAAAACTTTTGCCTATTCAGTCTCATGATCACATTGAAGATCTGATCGAGGAATAATCTTGTGAGAACAGTAATACACAGTTTGCTGTTACTGTGTCCACATCAGAAGAAGAATCATCAAGCTCATCTACTCCATCTGATGATGATTTTCTATACATATTACAGCAGACATATATGACGATTGATCGTAATCTAGTTCAACGACCATATGTCCATATCCAGTTGTTTCAACAAGACAAATATAATCGACCTATTAAGGCTATTGGATTTATGTATACAGGATTAAGTCGTACAATCATGAAGCCCAATATCCTATCAGCAGAAGCATGGACTTCTTGTGATGAACATTTTCTAGCAGCTAATGGCAATAGTTTTAAGATTGACTTGATAACTAGGAAACGGATCGGCATTCGTTTCTTTCCTCAGTGTATAGTTTAGACTAAAGTACTTAGAAGCAATCTACCAGGCCCAGATATCTTGATTGGAATGGATACTTATAGTAAAGCATCACCTTTACAGATCCTATCCACAAGCCTCAGGTATCAAAACCTTTTCAGTCCATACATTGATATAAAAAATTTGTTTGAACTCAGACAGGTTCCAGCATATTACATTGGACTTTGAGATAAACTGTTGAGCTACTGTTCATAGTCTCATTCACAGATTACTCATCCATGTCCTCTATGAAAAAACGTTGACTTTTTCATAAGTCTACCATTCAAGAAGAATGAGGATATAAATCCTACGAAAGCCACACATTCAGGAATGAATCTTGATGATTTAAAGCTCGCACAAGATGAGTGTGCAATCCTATTGCAGCAAGAATTGATCAAACCCACAAAGTCGGATTGGACTTGCCAAGCGTTTTATGTCAACAAGTGTTCAGAGCAAAAACGTGGAAAAAAAGAGATTAGTCATTAACTACAAGCCTCTTAATACTTTCCTGCAGGATGATAAGTTTACTCTACCTAAAATCAGTACACATGTACTATTTCTTAAGGAAGCTGTTATCTTCTCAAAGTTTGATCTTAAAGCAGGATTTTGGTAATTGGGTATTCACCCTGAAGAACGTTATAAGACTACATTTTGCATTCTAAATGTTCAGTACCAATTGACTGTTATGCCATTTGGATTTAAAATCGCTCCATCACTATTTCAGAAATTCATTACAAAGATCTATGAGCCTATCCTCAACAGTGCATTGATTTATATCAATGATATACTTTTGTTCTCAAAGACTTATGAGGAACATCAGGCCATTTTAAACAGATTTTTGGATCTTACACAATAGTATGGGATTATGCTTTCGGCCTCTAAAAGAATTATTGATACATTAGAAATTGAATTTTTGGGTTTGCAATTCAAGGATGGATTCTATTAGTCAAGTCTACTTATTGCTAAGGAATTATTACAATTTCCAAATGAACATCTCACTGTAAAGCAAATTCTATAATTTCGAGCTATAATTCCTCAAAATTGTTAATTATATTAGAGATTTCGTAACAGCGAGCTTCTCATACCAGATTAAAAAACCCACTATTCACTGGCCAAGTCAAAACCAAAAAACAAGAAGTATGACGAAAGAGATTCTCTATCACAGTTCACATCTAACAAAAGTGCGTGGCTTTCAACGACACGAGCTCGGGGGCCGTAGCAGCATATATACATATATATATATATGCGAGACGAAGCAGAGAGTAGAGAGTGTGTTTTGAGGCAAACTTCCATTTCCGTTTCAGAAATATATGCGAGACGAAGCAGAGAGTAGAGATTGTGTTTTGAGGCAAACTTCCATTTCCGTTTCAGAAATGGTTACGTAACCCAAAACGAGCCCTCTAAGGAGCTCTCTTTAGATGTCCAAAAACATTTGTCATTCTTCTGGAGGTATATATGTTTGTGTAGTCTTCCTGAAAGAAAGCTTGTATCTTCTCTGACGTGACCCAATAATCTCAAGACACGGTGAAAGCCGCCGAAGCCTTGAAAGTTAAAGCTTTTGTCTGCCTGTTCCTTCGTCTCTTTCCATATCTGTCACATTGTCTTTTGGATTTCTGATATTTCCTTTTTGCTCTTTTAAATTTTGTGTGTTGTACTGTCTAGTTGGAGTTTCTATTCCTTGGTCATCTCCTTATTGACGATAATAATGGCAAAGCACAGAATAGTTTTGTTTGATTAAAGTTTTTGATGTTTCTTTTCTTTCTCTGAAGAATGATGGGACAGTAGACACAGCGAATTAGTTGATAAAAGCTTTGAGTGGGATCATTAACTTTAACCAACGATCTCACCTGAAGGAGAATTACTGGAAACTTGTTTATTGATCTTGTACCAGCTCAACTCCAGTTTGGTTAAAGTTACAATATAACCAAAAGAAAAAGGAAGGATCGATATTCCTTGTGAGAAATATTGAGATCACAGCTCCAACAATGAGGATCGATAATTTAAAGATTATATTGAAGAAATATGAATTTCTGTCTCTTGAAATAGCTCCAAGTCGTTCGTTCCCGCAGGATCATCGGCCAAGCCTTACAGCCAACAGGTCCACGTTAGCGGTGGAGAGCCTTGCCCTAATAGGGACCCAAAAAAGAAACCGAGACGATGTCTGCATCTGAGGCTTATGAGGTGGCATTAACCTTTTGTCTGTATCATTGGGATTTTCTGAAGCAGAGTCGAAAAAACATTGTTGTCTGCTGAAGCCTTAATGGGCCTTTCCTCATTTCTTGGAGCTTTGTAGCAAAGATACTAAAAGCTCCAGAATGGAATGATGTGAAATGCAACACCTGGAGAGTACGTTCATTCATACTACATCCTTTTCCTTTTCGTTTCGTTTCTTTGCCCACTGGAGTTTTCTCACTTTAGACAAGTTCAGTATAACCATAAAACAAGCGTAAAAAATGTCGACTTGCTTGTTGATCAAGTGATCAGTAAATCTAGTGCTTACGTCTAGGATTTTATTTTGTTTTCCAAGTAGATAACATTTTTTTAATGAAGATATAAAAATAATGGATCGTCCCACGAGTACGTTCGGTGGACAGGGAACAACGATTTCCGGAGATTCTCTGAACAGATCTTGATTTTAAAGAAAGAAGCTTGCGCTCAAGGAGAAAGAAGCTTGTGCTCACCTCCAAGAAGCCTGGCTAGATTATTTTCAATGGGCATCGTTCTCCTTTTATAGATCGGATTTCTGTTCTCTTCATAGTCGGACGAGAAACATGATAAGGGTTATTATTTTCTTTTATTGATTTTCATCTTTGTTTTTACTTGTTTTGAGAAACATGATAAGGGTTATGATTTTCTTTTATTGATTTTCATCTTTGTTTTTACTTGTTTTGAGAAACATGATAAGGGTTATGGGTCCTGCAAGTGATATGCTTAGTGTTTTGCAAATCTGCTTAGTTACTCTCAGATCTGGTGTTTGTGGCTCTTTTAGTGCTGCTTTCTTCAGCTTTTTTTTGTAGTTGAAGTATATGGTAGCGGCTGTTTTCTAGCCTTCGCTGTTTGATTCGATTTTTCAATCCCTTTCTGTTTGAATATTATGGCTTACTGGGCAGATTTAAAGCTAATGTGGAAGGTGATAAAAGTTTAGAATTGCATATACTTGGTTTGGTTGCAAAAGATTGCTGTCCTTATTTTTGTATTGAATATAGGAATGTGTGGTCAATTTGACGTCTCAACGGGTAATGTTCGCTTAGCGATTAACCATCTTTGGACTAGATCTGAAGATGATGATCCTATTTATTAACTATTAGGCATGTAGTAAATTGCTTTTATTGCTGCAGGTATAGTCAAGCTATTTGGTGAGTTTTTGCTTTGTTTATCTTTTGAAGATCCTTTCTTATGGGTTTTTAGTTCTTGGTTGGTTATTAGGTTGTGATCTTTCTAGGTTTGTTCTTTTATGATCATTAGCATGTTCTTAGTCTTGATCTCAGTTAGAAATTCTCTTATAAATTTGTAACTTGGAAGTTAGGAAAAATATGTTGTCTTTCCTCCTTATATTTCTTTTTAGTGGTTTGAAGTCAAGTGCTAAATAGCTTCACTTGAAGAGACATATAAGGATGATGTATTGTTAGTGAATTTTTTGTTTGTTTGAATATGCTATATTTTCTACCTGTGTTGAAAATTCTGTGGATACAGAAAATTCATCAAAGCCTATGGTTTTGGTCACCAACGATGAAGGGATTAACTCCCCTAGTTTAGTCTTTCTTGTTGAAGCTTTGGTTCGTGAAGGCCTCTACAATGTCCATGCCTGTGCTCCTCAATCCTTCGGAGCTCTCAACGCTCTATGATGCTAAAATTGCTCTCATAGTGCTTTCTGCAACTGGCAAGCTCTTTGAGTACTCTAGCTTAAGGTAGTTTTTCACAACGAGCTTTGAAGGAACTTTGGTGCTTGGATTGTTGTTTGGATTTTGGTACCTTTTCAATATCTACAACAAACAGGTTAGTTTTTCTTTTCTTCTTTTGGTGAAAAATGTGAAGAAAAACACAAAGATTCTTCAAAAACAACACTCAAATGCTTCAGCTCAAAGAACACAGAAGGGGTAAAAGAGGAGAAGTCTGAGGCCTACGAAGAAAGAAGAAAATGACTCTCGAAAGTTCT
>JANVCQ010000231.1:18589394-18617000 GCA_025531925.1 Erythroxylum plowmanianum
AATCATATGAGCTCAATATAAGGAACTAATTTAAGCACAAAAGTTACAATTAGGAGTCAAAAAGTGCATTAACAGTTGTGAAAGTGTAGCCAATTAATAAGATAAACTTGGGCTCAATCACCGTCTCAATTTTATACATCAATAAAATTGAAATGAAAAAGAAATACAACTTGGAATAGATGATGGAAGGTAGCGACATCAGAAAACCTCCTAATTCGGGAAGCATATCGAGTCAACTTCGTCTTCCTCTTCTTCCTCTTTCCTTCTTCTCTTTCTCTCTTTCGATATTCTCACTTTAGGGTTTCAATGGTGACTGCCTTGAAGCTCCCTTTCTCTACCTCTTTTTATTCTTTTCATACTTCTTTGTGTTTTAGATAACCTTAGGTTTTTCTAGGGTCTGAAAGGTTCAAAAAATCCCTCGAAACATAAAGTTCATGAGTGGCTACATGTTTGCTCGACACAGGTCACGATCGTGGCCTACAAACCTTCTATCACGATCATGGCCTATGTCGAGCAAATATGTAGCCTTCTATCATGATCATGGGCCAAATATGGAGCTTCTATCACGATACTAGTATGCAGGCCATAATCGTAGGCCAAACTTGGAGCTTTTGTCACGATCGTGTCCTGATAAGCCATGATCATGGGTCATTGTTTCGGCCCAAATGTCTCTGAAAGTCCTCCATTCTTTGATGTTGATCCTAAAACACTAACAAATTCATCAAGATACCTTAAAAACATAATATTTAAGTTTAAAAGATGGTACTAACCCTTAAAGTACTTAAAACATACATAATTAACAAACTAACACAATTTCATCCTAAACACATACTAAATGATTGAATTAACGACTAAACATATATCAAACTATGCTATAAAACATGATGCAATTTACACTTATCACACAAGTATTTAATCCTCAATAGAAAACTCTAAAAGTCCAACTAAAGGGTAAGTTAGTAATGGAAAGATGTAAACTAAAAGTGACTCACAATCTTTAGCTATGAAGTTAAAAGGTGCTTAGCGTCAAGTGAACTTAAGGAAGACACCAACTCAGTCAATCAATGCAACTTTATGACCTTTTACAAGATTAACTTCATCTACTGGGAGAATAATAATAAGGGCAACAAAATCCACTCAAAATCAATGAAAATTTGCATCAACCATTACCATTAACTTTATTAAACTCTAATAAATGAACAAGAAAATATAAGTAAAGAACCATCAAAAAAATAGATTTTTTAAACTATAAAACTTAAGATTCAAGAATCTTATGTTGAACATTGAATATCCAATATGATATGAATTCTGCAACATATGATGGCTTTATCTTCTACTTATTTTTTGAAAGTTTTATGTTATTTTCTATTTTCATCATATTAATGTTAGTTCTTATGCTAGTTATTTTTAATGGTAGTATGTGTCAAGAATGAAGTTAATATGTCAAATTATTATTATTTTATTGAAGTCAAGTATGATTATTTAACGTCAGGTTCTTTTTTTACAAAACTATAGATTATCTAGTAAATTGTAGTTTGTATATTTTGGTTAGCTTTGAGTTGAAATTGTTCAACTTGTGCACATTAGTCATTACTTCAATTTGGTATAGCCAATTGAAATTGTTTTACTTGTACATTTTTATATAATAGTCAATGTTTTAATTTGGTGTGACTAGTTTAATGTATGATATAATATCTTTAACAACATGTTTCACTTATGTTATCTTCGTAATTAAATTTGTTTGTACATTGTCAGTTAATCAAATTTGAATATTTTTTAAGCATAAGAATTTGAGCATATATTACACTAAGCTAAGGGCCTCATATTACTACATAGATCATACATACATTAGATTAATAAAATATATACAAATGATTCAATAAGGAAACTCCAAAGTATGAGGACTACCAAATATTACAATGAACTTCCATTTCTAATCCATATTTTTTACCCTCTCTATCTCATCATACAATTTTTAACTTAATAATACATATGTTTATTTTTTGTTTTAACAAGGTTAAAATAAAGAACATCTAGCTAATAATCAAACCACAAGACAATTATACCACATGCTTCTTTAATTTTTATATTTTCACTCTTACAATACTGACATTTGGTTGGAATTTCTTTAGATGGTTTGTTAGAATCCCAAGAAGAAGTTGAAAAATCTAGTCATTGAAAAAGTCACACCATTTTATTTTATCTTTTCCATTGAAGAATAAACATACCATAAACCTTATTTTTATATTAAAATATGTTTTAGAAACTTTTATGACTACATCAATGTTTCATTTGCAAATAATCTTCATCTTCATTGGGAAACACCCGACACGAAGATAAACAACCACTTACTAGATATCAATATTTGCAATGCTCCATTAATCACATTAATAAATTTAAAATACAATACTTTCAATTGAGTTGCCAATTTTAAAATTTTGTGCACTTAATTAAAAGTTTTAAAATATTGAACATTGAACTAAAAAAATTTAAAAGATTTAGCATTTTAATTGGCAATCCCATTATACAAAAGTAGTTTCAAATTTACCCTTTTAACTATTAGCTATAATATTTACTGTATTTTAATTAAATTAATAAAAATTACTTAATTTTAATGTAAATGTTTATTATGTCTCAAACTCGAGTTCACTTACTAAGCTCATACCACTACCCACTGGTAGAACTCGGATCTAAGCTCACCACTAAGACAAGGCTAACTACTAGAAATAGAGAAACTATATATCTTGGAAAGAGCAGAATCCATCTAAATAAAGTGTAGCTTAATCCTTTCCTAGGTCTTTAAGATTCTTCTCTTTCGACTCCTCACTTGAAATATAAAAAATTAGATAGCACATTGTTAAATAAGAAAGATCTAAAAGAATCACTGCCAACCATTATAAGCATGAAAAACCATAACACCATGCCTAAATGGTACTACTAACCTCTTAAAAATACCTACTAAGGAAATAAGTTATGTCAATGCATCATTTCAATAAATCATCCTAAATGCAGCTTTGTGATGCCAACTAACACACAACTTTGTACACGCCTAAGGTAAACACAAACTATTTCTCTTTGGCTAACAAAATGGCACTTGTCTTATTCTGCTACCAGCTAATTCGTCTAACCAATAGAGTGGTACTTGTCTCATTTTGGAGTTGACTAATTTGTGTCGAGGAATAGAATGGCACCCATCTTATTTTGGAGTTGACCAATTCATTTGGATCAACGGGTTGATACTTGCCCTAATCTAGCCCTAAACAATTCACCTCAGGTGACGAATGGTACTTGTCTTAATATGCACAACAATAAAATAATCGACCTAAAAGCCCTAGATGGTGTATTTGCCTAACTTTTGTATAAAAATTAAAAGGTCTCATAAATTTGGTTCTAGAACAAAAATATCTACCTATACATTCCTTGAAATATGTAAAAGTCAAGAAAATATTAACTTGGATTGTTGTATTCTCCTTTAAAATAGCTCCTCATATGGCCTTTACTCTCTCCTTAATTTGTGTTAACGTCAATTTTCAATAGTTCAGATGCTTTTAAAATTGATTTGTTCATCTAGCCAAGTATCACCTAAGGGAAAATCACTAGCCACCATCATCTAAAGGGTTGGATAATTAATATTAACACTATGTGTCTTCTTAAAAGTTGCAAAAAATTTTATTTTAACTTATAATAACCTCTTGAATCTCTTCAACCTGATATTCCTATATCAAACCGATGATAATAAAATAAAATCAAACTTTTCTTTTACCAAATTCTCTTACTTGAGTTATCTGTCAAGTTTTTATAAAATGCAGATATTTCTCACAACTTTTCGTAACTTCTTGAGTTATTCTAATTTAATTTTCTGTTCGAAGTAATTCTTAAAATACTAAATAGTGTTCGAGTTTGAAAATATATACTAAAAGGCCTCTTTGTCACATTCTCTTATTGGATTCAATTTAATTACATCTTACATTATCCTAACAATTCCACAAACTCAATAATTTAATCATACTCCTAAAATTCAATCATAAATTCATAATAAAAATAAACAAGAAAATTTCAGGCACTCATTATTTTCTTATAAATACCCAATATTTTTCTGTGAATATGAATATGAAATTATTAATTTTTTTCAAGGAAAACAATGGAAAATGACTTGGCCGTGTTGGCAATGTTTTACAGTAAGTGATCATCCAAATTTTGGCTGTTGTGGCAATTTTCGCTATTTTGTATAGTAAGTGATCATCTAAAAATTCCAAGTATTTACGCGGAATTGACTTGACTTTTGGGACATTGGGTGAGTGCAGCATTCCAACCCACTGATTGGAGTTAGCAGCATCTGGACCTTCTCTCAGCAATTGGGAGGTCCTACAAGGTACATTAACCCCTACAATTCCGAATGATACTTGAAGTCAGGTTGTAGCAATCACATCCAGGAAAATTCACAGAAAGCATTTTTCTTGCTTTCATACTTCTCCCCAGGTCCACTTGCTGTCTGAATGGTTGCCAAATCCAACTTCAACTATCTGTAAGCACTTTTAGCAAAAGGAAAAGAAAAACCTTGCAAATTAAGAAAAAGAGCTTTCATAAGTGAAAAATAAAAAGGGATTAGGTCTGTGGACCTATTCATTGGACTTTATGACTTTTGTTTCAGAAAGTCTTGGTCTTGTGTTTAGGAAGCGTTTGGGTTGGGAAGAGAAATTGAAAACGGATATCACAGGGCTTACTGGATTGTTCTTATTCCATTATGTTCAATTAATTCATGATTCTGAGGTGGAGACAGTTAATTAAAACGTGATGGCGCCATTAATATTTCATCACTATGAATGGTATAATTAAGGTACTTCAAAACTACAATAACTTCATCAAATTAATGTCTCTTAGAAACTGAAGGATAATGGAAACGAAGTGCTTTACTGCAAAATTCTAAGAGAAAATGGAATGTAATAGAATTTTCAAAGTGAATGCTGTTTAAGAAGAGACTCAACTGATATGGCAAACCGAAGTTGACGGTCATCGGAAGTTAGTGGTCTTCTACGTAATTGACTAGCATTTCTGGACGAACCAAGATGGGCAGCTTCGTGATAGATAATAGTAACTTTTTAACTAGCTTATGGCTAATGATGCTATAAACTTAAGTATAAGCGTGACAATCGTTAAAACCGCAAGAAAACATAATACATACATGCACCTGTTGGTTTTCCATGTAAACTAAACCCTCTGTTACTTTCTTACGATCTCTAACTGTCCTCCACGAATCTGAAAATGGTAAGATACACCAGCATATTTCTCTTTGTATGGCTGGTATTACACTCATTCCTAATGAGCTCAGTCTTGGCAGTGGTTCACTCCAACTTTACTGATGAATCTTCTCTTCTGGCCTTCAAGGCTGGATTGGGTTTGGAACCGAAAAACATCTTGGTTGGCAATTGGAGCACTGCCATCAACTTCTGCAACTGGTTTGGTGTCTCTTGTAGCAAACGAAGACAAAGAGTCACTGCTCTAGAGCTTCCTAACATGGGTCTACGAGGCACCATTTCTCCTCATATTGGTAACCTTTCATTCCTTGCTTCACTAGACCTTAGGTACAATGGTTTGCATGGCAATCTACCACATGAACTGGGCAATTTAGCTCGCTTAAAATTGTTGCTGTTGGGAGAGAATCGTTTGGCGGGATCAATCCCGCCAAGTTTATGTGGCTGCAAGGAATTAAGAGCCATTTCTTTAGTATACAACAACTTCAGTGGTGGCATACCAAAAGAGTTGGGCATATTATCAAAGCTCAATCAGTTGTCTCTAGGTGGGAACAATCTTGGAGGCACTATTCCACCTTCTTTGGGCAACATGTCAAATTTATGGTTATTGGGTTTGGAGGGCAATGGTCTTATCGGTTCAATTCCTTCCTCTATATATAATATCACTTCACTGCTAATCTTTTCTCTTATGAACAACTATATCTCGGGCTCCTTTCTATCGAACATATGCCATGTATGTCCAGACATCGAAGAGATTAATGTCTCCAACAATAACCTCAGTGGTCGTATCCCTCCATCAATAAGTGAATGTAAAGAACTTGTTCTGCTCGAGATAAGTCTTAATAGATTCAATGGAAGCATGCCAGAGGAAATTGGCAGCTTACCTAACCTTCGGTTGCTGTATATTGGTGACAATGACATAACTGGTATCATTCCTCCTTCTTTAGCTAACTTGTCTAGCTTAGTTTATTTTTATGCCGGAAATAACCATATTCATGGAATGATCCCTGAGGAGCTGGGGCGGCTATCGAATTTATCGGAGTTAACAATGGGAATAAATGGCCTTACTGGTGTCATACCCCAAGCAATTCTCAACATTACCAATTTGCAGATCTTATCCTTACCCTTCTGTAACCTTTCTGGTAGCTTTCCATCAACTACTGGACTTCACCTTCCTAATCTTGAAGAACTCTCCCTGCAGTGGAACCAGTTCAGCGGAAAAATCCCATTGCACTTGTCCAATTCTTCAAAGCTCACACAACTGGTCTTGCACAACAATATGTTCACTGGACCGGTGCCAACAAACCTTGGCAGCTTGCAGCAACTCAAGATTCTCAATTTTGGATCCAATCAGCTCACTGGAGAACTTGAAAATTCTGAACTTGGCTTTCTCAATGTCTTGTCAAGTTGCAGATCATTGGAGAAGTTGATCATCTCTTATAATCCACTAAATGGGGTTTTGCCAATTTCCATTGGAAACCATTCCAGTGGTATTCAATATTTTTACGCCCAAGGATGTGGAATTCAAGGGAATGTGCCTGAATGGATTGGATCACTAAAGAACTTATATTTCCTGCACTTCAGCAGCAATAGGCTCAGTGGGAAAATACCACCATCTATTGGAGAACTAAAGAAATTACAGAAGTTTCATCTTGACGAGAACAAGATTGAGGGTCGGATTCCAGATGAACTATGTCATTTACGGAGCTTGGGGGAGCTAATTCTTCGAGGTAATGCCATGTATGGATCGATTCCAAGTTGTATTGGGAATCTGAGTCGTTTACAGAAATTGGACCTAAGTTCTAATAAATATGACTCTTCTCTGCCAATTGGTCTGTGGTCACTTGGAAGTCTAATTCTCTTGAATGTGTCCTCTAATTCATTTGGTGGCCCTGTACCTATTGATGCAAAATTCGAGGTGATTGAAAACCTGGATTTGTCCTGGAACCAGTTCTCAGGAAACATACCAAGCACTATCCAAAATTTCCAGCGCTTAAGCTCTCTCAACATGTCAAATAACTTATTACAGGGTCCAATTCCATCAAAGCTTGGCAGTTTGGTAGCGTTGGAATTCATCGATCTCTCTTTCAATGATTTAACGGGGGAGATACCGAAATCCTTCGAGGGTTTGGAGCATCTATCTCAATTGAATCTGTCTTTCAACAAACTGTCAGGGGAGATTTCAATGATTTAAAGAGATGGTCGCGCATGTAGGTGACTTTGGTATCTCAAAGATGTTGGCTCAAGACAAGCCCACGACACTTACCGCAACTTTGGGCACTCTGGGGTACATGGCACCAGGTATATATATCAGAAATTATACTTTATACCTCCTCTAACCAAATTCCTCGCATTCATACCAATGGGCTTCTTTCTTATAGGTGTGCATCTTACTTATTAGCCAAAATCCACCCATAAGCTATCGTCAATATGTTAACTACAGTCTCTATAAATTCGTAAAAGCATTGTCTAACACTACACCTTCCTTATTCTTTGATCAGTGCGCTGTGTATTGAATCAAGTGGCATAAGAAGATTTTAAATCAATCAACAGGTTGAGGTTGAGAGAATGGACTAACTTTATTAAAAATTTCGACTTGAAAGGAATAAGAGAAGTTTTCCTTATGCTTTATCATTTATACCTTCTCTAACTTAATTTGTCAAAATAACCGTTTCCCTCTCAACCTCCTGCCTGGTACATGAAGAATCAATATAAATTGATTGGTAAAATGTTCACTTGTTTGTGTATCTGCAATGAGATGGTTCCAAAAAGGCTTGAAGTATCTGGCGTGTGATGCAGAGTACGGAGGTGAAGGAAGAGTATCTACAAGGGGTGATATTTATAGCTTGGGTATCATAGTGCTGGAGACGATGACGAGAAAGAAGCCAACTGATGGAATGTTCAATCAGGAGCTGAGCTTGAGGCAGTGGGTAAATGAAGCCTTTCCGCACAGCATAGTTGATGTCATAGATGACAATCTATTAACAGCTGCAAACGGAATGGAAAGCCTTTTCTTAGCCCTTTTAGAGTTGGGCTTGGCCTGCTCCAGAGAGTTGCCTGAGGAGAGGACTGAAATAGAAGATGTGGTTAACAAGCTCAGCAAGATAAAATTGCAACTCCTTCGCTCTACAAATACAAGGGCCTCATAATCTTTCTAAGTTTCAAAAACAACTTTCTGGCTTATGATATGTGTTGTTTGAATACTTGTTACAATCCACTGAATAATCCCTATTTTTGAAAAGAAAATGCAAGTGTAGAGAGACGTTAAAAGGAATAAGACACTGTAGTATAAGACGAAAAAGTACACGATGGGAAGGAAGCCAGTGCTGGAGCCTTCCATAAAGCTGCGAATAGCATATCAAATTGTGAATTGATATTGATATTAATATCAACCTACGCGTTTTAAATAATTTTTAAAATTAAAAAATATAATTTTAATTTTATATAAATATAATTTATATTATAAAGTTGTGAAGTTATTTTAGAATCTTGAAGTTAGCTACAATTTGACTAATTAAATCAAAATTTTATTAGAAGTTAATATTAAATATTCAAGTAATTTCTACAATAACAACAACAACAATAACAATAACAACAACAACAACAATTAAGTAAAAATCTCACATTAGGGAAGTTCAATAGTACTCAACCTTATTCCTAACTAGTAGAGAAGTTGTTTTTGAATGAATCATATAAAAAAATACAAGCCTACTTTATTCTATTTGTTAATTATAACTAGATTAAATTTATATGCCTATAATATATAGTTAAAGCAAAGTTAAAGTTTTTTAAATATCATCATCAAAAATTCATGTTTTATTGTAATAAAAAGTAAAAATAGAATAAATAATTTAAGATATAAATATTTATCTAAATAATTTATTTATCTTCTATTCTTTTAATATGAAACTGTTAAATAATAATTATAAATTAACTTAAATTTTATTTATAATTTTTAAAAACTTAAGTCAAATTCACAAAGTAATTCTTAAAGTTTGTAATTTTTACTTTTAATCTATCAAACAGTCGGATTCAACTCAATATTATTTAAAAGTTTCAAATATAACCTAATATAACAATATACAATACAAAATAATCCTTTCGATGATAGCATTAGCATTCAATCTTTTTCCACTATCTTGCCACCTAACATCTCGTCAATAGAATTCACGTGATCTCTCACGCAATTTTTTCATGAGATATAAAAAAAAAGGAAAGAAAGTAATTAATGAACTTGTTACATCAATTACCTCAAAGGATTGACTTGAGTGCAGATTGTATAGTAGATGGGTGAAAATTTAAAGTATTTTGATTATATCTGTTTGAAAAATTTTAGGTTTTTTGTTTTCTTCATTTGATTAACTTTTATTGTTAGTACACACACATTAGAAAGTTCTAGTACATATGTAATTTTATTTCTTCTTAGACTCCTTATACAACTTCCCCCCCTCCCAAATTTTATCAGGCCAAGCAATAAAACATATTTAAACAAGTTTAATTCCTAACATTTCCTCCTCGAACTTATTTCTCTAGGTGCCATAACCCCAAGCTTCTTCCTCAAATATTGAAAATTTTTAACCTTGAGAGGCTCTATAAAAATATCAGCCACCTAATCATTTGCTTTCATATGAACTAGCTTCACTTATTTTTCTTTCACTTGCTCTCTTATGAAATAAAATTTATTAATATGTTTGGATCTCTCATGGTGAACTAGATTCTTTATCAAAGCAATGAATACAAGATGTTGCTACAATATATTTAAGTTCATCTTCTTCAACATTCTTCATAGCCAAAGACCATAACAAATACAAGATGCTGCTACAATTTATTTAACTTCATGAGTTGATAGAGCAACAATGGATTGGTTCTTAGAACATCATGTAAAAGCTAAATCACCGAAATAAAAAAAAACAATTATACTTTTTTGATCTTCCATGCTTCCAACTCAATCACTATCACTATATCCAACAAGTTCAAGATTTTACAATGAAGAATAAAACAATGCATACTCAAGAATTCCCTTGATATACTTTAGAATTCTCTTAGTAGTCTTCAGATGTGAAGTCATGGAATTCTCTATAAACCTACTTAATAACCTAACCCCAAAAACTATATCAAATCAAGCAAATGTTAGATACCTCAAACAACACACCATACTCTTGTAATATGTTAGATTTACTAGTTTCCCTTCTTCGTCTTTTGTTAACTTGCTACCACAATCAATAGGGTAGTTTTGACAATCTTCTATGGAATATTTTTTCAAGATCTCTTTTGAATATCATGTTTGTGAAACAAATATGCCATCACTTCCTTGCTTTACTTCTATCCCCCGAAAAAAAGCCATAAGTCCCAAATCAGTTATCTCAAATTCCTTCTCTGTTAGTTGCTTGAAATCCTTTTATCATGGCTTAATTGCTTCCAATAAAAATTAAATCATCTATATAAAGACAAACAAACATAACAAGTCCCTTTGACTTACTTTTCATCTATAAACCACACTCATAAGGACATTTAATGAATTCATTTTGTAGAAAATAAGCGTCAATTAAGGACTTATTTGTCTATGGAGCTTACTTAAGCTTGTAAAAGCTTTCTTTAACTTGTACACTTTATCTTCTTTCCCTTTTACAAAAATCCTTACGCTTGTTGTATATAGACTTTTTATTTAAGTTTTCCATTTAAAAATGTTGATTTTACATCCATTTGATGAATCTTCCATTTCTTTTGGGTTGCCAAAAAGATAAGCAATCTCACAGTTTCAAGTCAAGCCACATGCATAAATACTTCTTCATAATCAACTCCATATTTTTGTTTGTATCCTTTCATTAGTAGTCGCAACTTGTATTTTTCCACCTCTCTTGGTGCATTTCTTTTAGTATTAAACACCCATTTTACTCCAATCACCTTATATCTTTAAGGAAGGGTAGTGAGTTCCCAAGTATCAATTTTATTAATGGCATGAATCTCATCCTTTATAACTTTCGTCCAATTAGGCTTAAGGTATGCTTCTTCAAAAGCCAAAAGACAAAACATGCAAAAATACATAAGAAATTAAATTCATTATCTTCAAGTTCAATCCTTAGCGTGATATTATAGATATCTTGGATGCTTTTTGCTTTCTTTGGTGTTATATTAGAGCTATGAGTTTTAGGATATGAGACTTCTTTAAATTTACTCAAAACTTCTTTGTTTTCTTTCAATAAATACACCTATATTTTTCCACTGTAATCACCTATAAAGTTCAAGAAGTACGTGTTTCCATCAATTGATAAAGACTTAACTAGACCAAAAACATCTAAGCATACCAATTCAAGTTATCGTGTAGCCTTTTTTTCATCTCCTTCCTTTGAATGAATTTCGTTGATACTTTTTGGTGAAACAAACTTTACATAGGTTCTTTGATTCTTCAATCTTGGTAATCCTTCACTATGTTCTTCTTCTTTAAAAGCTTCAAAGGTCAAGTGTCTATATTAAGGTTGTCAAGTAGTTAAGTCATCATCAATTGAGGCTTGGAAATAATTCAATTGGTTCAAACAGAAGTTCAAGTGAAACATCCTATTCTTCGACATCTTTACTCAAGCAATCAAAGCATCATTTTTTATCATGAATCAGTAACTCCATGTTTTCATCTTTGTATCATAAACTTTTTAAACTGACTAGGCCAAGTTCAAAATATTATTTTTCATGTCAAGAATAAATAAACATCTATGATAAACTTCTTCGCTCTACTCTTGAGTTTAATAAAAACTTTTCCTTTTCCTTATATAGGTCTTTGATATAAATCCGCAAAGTAACATTGCTATGGTACTTTTGCTTAAGCTTCATAAAGAACTCTTTCCTTCTATACATACGGTTTGATGCACCAGTATCTAAATACCATATACTGGTGTTGTAAGGATTGCTATTATCATAAGCAAGCAACAAGAATTTCTCGGGGATCTTTTATCAACATTGTTTGAATATCATAGCTTAGGATTTGACTAAAGTTGTTCCTAAATTTTTTGCAAGAATTCCAATTCCAAATTTATGGCAAGCACATTGATATCTTTATTGATGAAGAAGCAAAACCTGTCCATTTTTTTAGATTTTAGACCTATCAGCCTATGTAATTTTGCTAATAAGGTTATTACAAAGTACTTGTTGAACATTTGAAAAAAGTTCTTCCTATGTTGATTTCCATAAAGCAAAACACTTTTGTTTCTGGAAGAGGTATAATAGACAATACTCTAGTGACTCAAGACATTTTGGCTTTCATCATCACTTTATTTCTTTAGTCTTGAAGTGGTTTTCAATCATGGTAAATGCAAGTCATTTGGCTTTTTCCAAACTCAATATGGGATTAAACAAGGGGACCCTCTTTCTACTTATTTATTCATTCTGGCTTTGAAAGTTCTTTCTTATGGTCATAATGATATGGTAGGAAGAAAAACATTGGATATTTATGCTCTCCCAAAGAGTAGCTTGACAATAACACAACTCAGCTTTGCAGATGATATTATAATTTTCCCAAAAGGCTTAAAGAGATGAATCAAGAACTTGAGTAATTTTCTCATGGACTACAAGAAAGCAACTAGTCAAAAGATTAACAAAGATAAGAGTTTCTTTATAGCTTTAAGAAAAATTGACATAGTACCAGAATTCAATACTTCCTTCACCATAGGAATCAAAAGGGTCGTTTTATCCTTTATATAACTGGGAAATATGTTGTTCAAAGGTCGTACAAAGCTTCATATTTCCAGCATATATTAGAGAAATTTGAAGGAAAATTTGTTGGTTGGAAGAGAAACTTACTATCATCGAGAGGACGAATTACATTAATCAAACATGTATTGTCTACTCTTCCTTTATATTGTTTTGGCACCTTTTCATCTCCAAATTCTATAATTCATCAAATGGAGCACAAAATGTCTAATTTCCTTTGGACTGAAAAAGATGGACATGCTTAACATCATTGATGAAGATGGGAAAATATCACTAAACCAAAAGAAGAAAATGACCTAGGTTTTTGATCTTTTGAGAGTATGATCATGGCATTCAGTAGCAAAATTTGGTGGAAATATGAGCATCAAACTGGACTCTAGCATAGAGTTATTTCAACTCAGAAAAAGGAATATATGGTAGCTTCCATTGGAAAAGAATAAAAGAAGTTGAAGAGAAATTCCCCTAAGCCACTCGAATTAAAATCCATAATGGAGAATGCTCTTTTTAGTTCTTTAACTGATCTAAATATGGTATTCTTGTAGACTATGTGGATGATCCTTTAGAAAATATAACCTTTAATGCGGTATTCAATGAAGGACAATGGCAAGATGATATTATAGCTGAACTACCCAACAACACCATTACTGCAAATTTTTCACTCTCTTTTATATTAAATGATGAGCATGACTTACGAATATGGTCATTGAATGTGTCTAAAATTTCTCAATATCCTCTGCTCATCATTTCATGAGAAGGCCACTGATAGTTGTGCGTTAGTATGTATTTTTCTAAGTATTTGGTATGTGTTTCTTGCATGATAGGTTAGTATTATTGTGTTTTAGGACTTATTTTGTGTGTTTTTGTTTAGTTTGATCTTTATGGTTGTTCTTTTGTATTTTATATTGGTTTAGCTTAGGAATTGATCATTTTGGTGTAGGAATAGAGGGTGGAGACCGTTGTGATTAAGCTAAGGACCAAGAGAAAAGAAGAGAAGTGGAACTATTAAAAAAACAAGAACCCATGATCGTAAAAAAGGCCATATTTTCCGTGATCGTGGGAAATCTATGGAGAAAGTTTCTGTTAAGTTAACCCACAATTGTGGAAAGAACAAGTATAATTCCCATCATCGTGGGAACTGGAAGTCGAAGAGACACACAAGTTTCATGTATATTTTAGGTTTTTGTGACTTTATAAGATAGAGAATTTCGAGAGCCGCTGGAGGGTCATGGAACTTGCTTCCTGGATCCAAAAGACAGATTGAGAGCCTAGAGATATGGGGAGATTCATGGTTTCATTTCCAATTGGCCCATCATCCAGATTTTCCAAATCAGGCAAAGAAGAGGAGGAGTTGCCCTGTCCGATCTTATTTCAATTTCTTTTTCTTTTAACATGTTTATTATAGATTATTTTATTTTTGGGGATGTTATTGAAATTATGATTGGCTAAAACAATTTTTAGGGTTTGTTGTTGAACTATTTGTGAACCTTTGGTTATTGATTTAATGATATACATGTTTGTGTTATTTATTATGCTTAAACTTTTAAATAAATTGACAGAGTGAGCTTGGTAATCTGTGTCAATTTTACAATGAGAGTTGACAATTAATATACCTATAAATAATAAGTTATTGGTTTATTAGGAAGAGATTTCAATAGATCCATACACTACTTATATGATAGCTTCATATCTAGTTAAATGTTTAGGAAAGGATTTACATATCGAGAGATCATAAAGTTAATTCTAATTTATTTAACTAGAGACATTTAGTTACACCTTTAGAGAGTGTGGCTAGAATTTTAGGAAATCTTGGGCCAAGCATAAATTGAATCAATTAATCAGAGGGGAGTAGATAGGGATAATGACAAGTTCTAATGTTTAATCTTGATTTTCTCTAAGTCTTAGTTTACGATTTTGGTTTAGGTTACATTGTTTTCTATTAATTTTAGTTTGTCTTTATTTTACTTATCTTTTTAAATACGATTGAAACGATTTCTTAAACAAAGAACAAACTGAATTAAGTGGTGCCTAAGCATAATCCTCATGGGATTGATATCCACTTTCAACTACAAGTACAATCTATATACTTGCGATTTTGAGCATAAGACTAGTAGTGTGTTTTGCATTCAACACGTTTTTGGTGCAGTTGTTGGGGATTGATTGTTTAGCATCTTGTTTAGTTTTGGTTTATTTGATTTAAGAGTTTTTAATACTTTTCATTTTCTTTTTACCGGTGCATAAACATAAGGAACACGTGACGAAATATTAAATTTCGTGATGAGAAATTAGTAGTTATCAAAAGGCACGAACGATAGTTGAGAAGAGCAAAGTACCAAGACATTATAGCAAGAAATATGGTAGAAGAGGAGAACAAGGAGGGGTTGCAAGGATGTTGATGGACTTTGTGAGACTAGGATTTAGTCCTTAAGGAGTTGCGAGGCTAGCAATTTAAGATAACAATTTCGAGATCAAGCTAGCACTCCTTAACATTTTTCATAGTAGTGTGCAGTCCTAATGCCCATGTCGCCAATTTTTGAAGATATGCGACACTTTCTAGTTTAATGGGATGTTTAACGATGCCGAGAGGTTGCGACTATTTTCCTTCACTTTGAGAGATTGGACAAAGGCTTTGTAAAATTCACTCAGCTCTGGGCAGATTACTGGTTAGGAATAGCTATCACACTTTGAAGTGGCAACAAGATGGAGGAACTACGTGTGAAAAAGGAAAGCCAAGAAAAAGGAAAAGGAAAGGAGATTCAAGGAGAAAAAGAAGAAGAGAGGTCATATGTGCCACCACCACCATACAAGCCCAAACTTAAAGGGTGAGACAACATCAGATGGACACTCAGTTTTCCAAGTTTCTGGAGAAACTAAAGAGGCTTCAGATCGACCTGTCATTAGTGGAAACTTTATTATGCATGCCCAAGTATGCAAAGTTTCTAAAGAACATACTGACACACAAACGTACTTAGGAGGACAATCAGACATTCACTTTGACAGAGAATTGTAGTCCAATTATCTTAAGTACAATGTCTTCAAAACTACAAGATCTAGGGAGTTCTACGATTCTATGTGGTATTGGTGACTTTGAATTTTCTAAATGTTTAGGTGATTTAGGTGCAAGCATTAACTTGATGCCTTTGTTTGTTTTTAAGAAATTAGGAATAGGAGAGGCCAAGCCAACATCCATGCTGATTCAACTTATGGAACAATCCATCAAGAGGCCATATGGAGTTGTAGAAGATGTGTTAGTAAAAGTAGATAAATTTATTATTCTTGTTGATTTTGTGGCATTGGATTTTGAAGTTGATAAAAATTGTCCATTGATTTTGGGTAGGCCTTTTATGAGTACTGGTAGGGAATTAGTTGATGTGCATGAAAGAAAACTTGTTTTGAGGATTGGTGATGAGCAGGCAGAGTTTAATATGTTTAAATCTTTGAAGAAACCGATGGATGGTAATGTATGTATAAAGAGTGATGTTATGGATAAATGTGTGAAGGAGGCTGAAGAGGAAGTTACTGAAGTATACAAGGATGAGAGTGTGAGAGAAGAGGATTTATATGAGGAAGTTGAGTTGGAGAATTTGGACAGAACAGATACACCTACACCACCTTTTTTCATTAAGCCCCCCAATTTAGAGCTTAAAACCCTTACCTCCACATTTGAGATACACCTTTTTAGGTAAGAAACATACCCTACCTATCATTATCTCGAACCAATTATATTTTAAGCTAGAAGAGAAAGTGGGGGAGATCATTAGGAAGAGGATGAGAGCTATGGGGTGGCAAATTTATGATATTAGGGGGATTATCCCCAATGTGGTGATGCATAAAATTAACTTAGAAGAAGAGTGCAAAATTATGAGAGAGTGACAGAGAAGGTTAAATCCAAACATATAAGAGGTTGTGAAGAAGGAGTTAGTAAGTTGTTGGGGCCAGGGATTATTTATCCCATTTTAGTTTATAAGTGGGTGAGTTTGGTACAATGTGTACCTAAGAAGGGAGGCATGACAGTGATGGAAATTGAAAAAGGTGAAAAGATTTCCACTAAGGCCATCACGGGTTAGAGAGTATGTATTGATTACCGGAAGCTCAATTTGGCCACCAAGAAAGATCATTTCCCTTTACCTTTTGTGGACCAAATGATTGAGAGGGTGAGTGGCCATGCATTTTACTATTTTCTTGATGGATACTCAGGGTACAATCGGGTGGTTATATACCCACAAGATCAGGAGAAGACCACTTTCACTTGTCCCTTATGAACTTTTGCTTATCGGAGGATTCCATTCGATTTATGAAATGTACCTGCCACATTCCAAAAGTGCATGATGGCCATATTCGCGAACGTGAAAGAGAACTTTGTGGAGGTATTTATGGATGATTTTTCTATCTTTGGAGATTCTTTTGATCATTGTTTATTTAATTTAGACAGAGTGCTTCAAAGATGTGAGGAGTCTTATCTAATATTGAACTAGGAAAAGTGTCACTTTATAGTCCAAGGGGGAATTATATTAGGCCATAAGATCTCATAAAAAGGGATTGAGGCGGATCGAGCTAAGACCGAAGTAATTGAAAACTTACCACCTCCCACCAACATCAAGGGCATCTGAGCCTTCCTTGATCATACAGGGTTCTATAAACAGTTCATCAAGGAATTTTCTCGTATTACTAGACCCTTAACTCATTTATTAGTTAAAGATGTGCATTTTTTATGATGCTTATTTGGATGCTTTTAATAGGTTGAAGAAGGTACTTATATCAGCACCCATTTTGATGTCACCAGATTAGTCTCTTCCTTTCGAGATTATGTATGATGCAAGCAATTTTGGAGAAGGTAGTGAGCACCTCAAGAAAGAATTGGGCGTTGAAGCTAGATGACATCCTATGGGCTTACAAGATAGTTTTCAAGACACCCATAAGAACTACTGCATATGGACTTGTGTATGGCAAAGCATGCCATTTACCTTTGGAGTTGGAGCATCAGGCACCTATTGTGCAGTTAGAAAGTTAAATATGGATTGGAAACTAGCAAGTGAGAAAAGATTGTTACAACTTGACAAATTAAAAGAATTGAGGTTTGATGCTTATGAAAATGCCAAGTTATATAAGGAAAGGACAAAGAAGTGGCATGATGCTCACATCAAGAAGAAGAAGTTCAAGAATGGGGACTTAGTGCTTTTGTTTAATTTAAGACTTCGATTATTTCCTATAAAACTCAAGTCAAAATTGAGTGGATCTTTTAAGGTTATTCAGGCATTTCCCCGTGGAGCTTTGGAGTTAGAAAATGACAACGGTAAGCATTCAAGGTCAATGGGCATAGATGCAAGCCATATTATGGAGGGCTATATTCACAAGAAAGGGAAGTCATCTCTTTCCTTTCTTCCACTTCTTCATGAAAGCATATGAAATGATCAAGCTATTGACCTTAACTTAGCATGTTTAACTTTTTTTTTTTCTGGCTTTTGTGTACTTGTGTGTTTGATTTGTTTGGTTTTGATTATTTTTGGTTTGAAGTTTGCTTAAGTTTGAACTTACGTTCTTTTCAAATTTCTTGTTGGATAGTTGATTTTGATGTGTTGTTAGGTTGATTGAATATTGGGAATGCATGTCAAGCTTAGAAGAAGAATAAGAAGTTGGAAAAAAAATTGGATAATCCACGATAATGGGAATTGGGTTGATTCCCACGAATGTGGGAAGGCTTTCCAGAAACTTTCTTGAGCCATAACCCACGATCGTGAAAATGGGCCCCATTTTACATGATCTTGGGAAGGCTCTCTCGAAACTTTCTGGAGCCTTAACCCATGATAGTGATTTCCACGATCGTGGGATCCCTCAATGGAAACATTAAAAATCCTCTTTTCTTTTTCTTTCTGCACTTTCCCTCATATTCTCTCTCTCCAACCGACTCTCTGACTAACCCTAGCTTCAAAAATCTTTTATTTTTCTCCCTTCACACTACACCGTCAAGAATATAAAGATTTGGTGAGTTCTTATTTCCTTCTCTCTCTAAAATGCTCTCACTCTCTCTTTTGCCTATTTTTGTAGATTTTTCTTCTCCAATGGCTCTAAAGAAGCTTGTCGCTCAAAAACCCATCGACCAATTGCGTCAACAAGTTTCCAGTGAAAGTAAAACCGATATAGCGGCAAATTTTTATGCCCCATTCCTAATTTTTTTAGAAGAAGAAGATATGCAATTTCGAGACTTTAAAGATAGAGAATTATTGCCTTTGAGATACTTTGATTTTGAATTGTTAAAAACTCTAGTTTTGAGGTGTAATATTGAATGATTAGCTGCTAATATTGTAATGTACCGATATACCCTATGATGATTGTTGAATTTTTTACCACTGTGTGTTATAATCCTAAAATGGATACATTTTGGTTTATAATAGAAGGTCATGTTTATAAGTTTGATTATACAGCCATTTATGCACTTTTTGACTTGTCAAACACTAAAATTTTAGATAATCATGATGACTTCTATAAGGATGAATATTGGAAAAGCCTTATGAGTGAAAATATGCTTGATTCTAGGAATGCACTGAACACTTTATTTCGTAACACTGAGCACTTATTGCTTCTCAAATTTATGTGCTTAATTGTCTTTAATAAAACTGAAAGCAATAAGTGTTCTGTTAAGGATCTTTTCGTTCTTTGGTGCATGGATCGTAAAGTTAAAATAAATACCTTATATCATATTTTTAGGTCTATTGTGAGCATTAATAAGAAAAGTTTATATTTTGGTATGGCTTATATTGTCACTATTTTGGCTTCGTTTTATCTTCTTAATGTGGATATTGTACGTACTGCTAATTATGATGTCTTTGATATATCATATTTAAACCGCTCTAAAATTTGAACCTCCATTTTATAGAGCTCTCAAATCCTTAGACGCATACTGCGGTTAAGAACAAGAAGGGTAAGAACATAGCCATGTCTTAACCATTCACGACTCAGTCGCCACCGGAGCCCCAAGAAGAAGTAATTGAATAGAAACCAACAATAACCAACAATAGCAGCAAATGTTAATTAGTTTTAACAAATTCTTGACAAGATGGCCTCAAATCAACAACAAATGACTTTGTAGATCAATGAGCTCGAAAACCAAATGCGATAATTACACAAGGAGTAGCAGTACATGAAAAAGATGTTCCTTAAGTTCATCCAGACAAAGAACATTGAAGTCCCTTCTCTTATGCCTTCACCACCTCAATCACCATAAGCCTTCTTACCCTTCTTAGTTGTGTTATTTTTTTTGTTTAGTTGATGTTGTGTTTAATGTTTTGATTTCATTTTGTGGTGGCCTTATCACATTGAGGACAATGTGTTGTCCACATGTGGGAAGGTGACATTTACCTTGTCAATTGCATCGTTTAAATTTGTTTTATTTACTATTTAAGATGCATGTTTTAGGCATATTAGGTTGTTGTTTAATGTTACGTTGTGTTAAGTAATGGAACCACACTAGAATAATTTTTTATGTGTTTTGCCATAAGATTTTATCATACTAGTTAGAATAAAATTGAATGTGTGTTTAAACTTGGATTAGGCTACTTGAGTAGTGAGTGAATCATGTTGAGTGATGAAAGTAGTTGGTTGCATAAGCTTACTCAAAATGTGACACTTAAGCAATGAGGTAATGTAGAGATGCATAATGAATTTTCATTTAAGCCATTGTAAGGCCTTCAGAACTTTCTTTGAATTGATTTGAGTCTACTAGATGCATGCTTAATAGAAATGATTAAGGCCCTTTTTGTGATAACCCTTGGCTTAAATGACTTACCTTTGTTATTATCGCTTGTTAGCCTCGTTGAGCCTTAACCATTTTGTTTCTTGAAAACACCTCATATTTCTAAACCCGAAACCTTATTAGCCTACCCATTCATAAGCTTAGTAAAGTATTAAGTGATGTGCTAGTTTGGGATTTTTGGTAGAAAGTTTTTCCTTCTGAGATGAGTTGAGTTATACTTCTACTCTTTGATCACATTGTATCTAGTTGCTATTTTGTTTGTTGTTTCTTCAATTACATAAAAATGAAAAAGGAAAAAAGAAAAAAGAAAATAAAAGAAAAGAGAAAAGAGAAAAAGAAAAGAAAAAGGAAGAGAGCTTTGGTAGCATCAATAAGTGTGAACTAGTAGTATATTTACATTTGTATATCTCAGAATATGTTTTGTATCCCTTTGTTCACTTATTACTTTATGCATGCTTGTGTTAAACCCTTTACCTCTTTTGACCCACCTTAACCCTTACCACATTACAACCCAAAACAAACCCTTTTGATCTATTTATGCATGTAATCATTGTAGAGGAGAATTAGAGTATTAGTAAGCCTATGGTAGTGTAGTTTCCCATAGGGAGTTTGAGAGAAACACTAACCATCAAACATTTGAGAGAAATGAGTGAAATTGTGAGGAAGATTCATTTTGCGCTTACACTTATCTTTGGGTGATGGTGCTATAAATTGAGTTTGCTTATGTACACTAATGAAAGGTAGTCATGATATGTGTGATAGCTTGATACTTGAGTTGGCTAAACTTTGAGGGATTGCATGCTTTGATCTTTATGAAAATGAAGTGATAGAATTGATTGGTTGTGTTTGGTTTTGCTTAAGGACAACCAAGAATTTAAGTGTGGGGAAGTTGATAGCTGTGCATTAGTATGTGTTTTTCTAAGTATTTTGTATGTGTTTCTTGCATGATCGGTTAGTATTATTGTGTTTTAGGACTTGTTTTGTTTTTTTTCTTAGTTTGATCTTCATGGTTGTTCTTATGTGTTTGATATTGGTTTAGGGTAGGAATAGATCAATTTGGTGTAGGAATGGAGGGTGGACACCTTTATGATTGAGTTAGGGACCAAAAGAAGAGAAAAGAAGCGGAGTTAATGAAAAAACAAAAATCTATAACCTTAGAAAAGGGCATATTTTCCATGATCGTGGGAAAACTATGGGGAAAGTTTATGTTAAATTAACCTACGATTGTAGGAAGCACAAGTATAATTCCCATGATTGTGGGAACTCGAAGTCGAAGAGATATGCAAATTTCATGTATTTTTTAGGTTTTTGTGACTCTATGAGACATAGAATCCCAAAAGCTATTGGAGGGTAATAGAACTTGCTTCCTAGAGCTAAAAGACAAATTGAGAGCCTAAAGATAGGGTAAATTCAAGGTTTCATTCCCGATTAGGCAAAAGGCACCCCGTCATCTAGATTTTCCAGATTTGGTAAAGAAGATAAGGAGCTGCCCCTCCAGTCTTATTTTAATTTCTTCCTCTTCTAGCATTTTTATCATGGATTATTTGATTATTGGGGACATTATTGATATTATGATTGGTTAAAACAATTTTTAGGGTTTGTTGTTGAACTATTTATGAACCTTTGGTTATTGATTTAATGATATACATGTTTGTGTTATTTATTGTGCTTAAACCTTACAATAAATCGAGAGAGTGAGCTTGGTAATCTGTGTTAATTATACAATGATAGTTGACAATTAATAGACCTATAAATAACAAGTTATTGATTTATTAGGAAGATATTTCAATAGATCAATACACTACCTATAGGAAAGCTTTATATATAGTTGAATGTTTAGGAAAGGCTTTACACATCGAGAGATCCCAAAGATAATTCTAATTTATTTAACTAGTGACACTTAGTTACATCTTGAGGGAGGGTAGCTAGAATTTTAGGAAATCTTGGGCTAAGCATAAACTAAATCAATTAATCATAGGGGAGCAAATAGGAATGATGAAGAGTCCTAATGTTTAATCTTGATTTTCTCTAAGTCTTAGTTTACGATTTTGGTTTGGGTTGCGATGTTCCTTGTTACTTTTAGTTTATCTTTATTTTACTTATCTTTTTAAATTTGATTGGAACAATTTCTTAAATAAAGAACAACCTAAATTAAATGGTGCCAAAGCATAATCCTTGTGGGATTGATATCTGCTTTCAACTACAAGTACGACCTGTATACTTACGATTTCGAGCGTAAAACTAGTAGTGTGTTTTGCATCCAACATCCACATAGAAAACACCGTGATTTACATTTCATCTAGCACAAACAAATTCCTTTAAAAATTTCATTCTTCATGTGGAAACTCTTAAATGGCTTGTTTTCGTTATCGGATGTTCTTATAATATGGGTTTCAATATGCCTTCTAAATGTTCTTTTTATTCTTCAGTTGAAGATATTAATTATGTTCTCTTTGGTTGTTCTTTTTCGCAGGAAATCTGGAATTATTTCATAACCAAGTTAAACATGCATTTCATGGTTACATCAAATCTATCGAATTGGGTCAAACTAATGTGGCATTATGAAAAAGAACAATTTGCTGCCTAATAACTTATAATTCATCTAGTAATTTTTATTTATTGGGAGCTTTGGAAAGCATATAATAAATATTTTTTTGAGGGTGTGCAGGTTACATAAAAAAACATCACCAATCACATTATGAACTTAATTCACAAAACGCATTCAGTATGACCATTCTAATCATTTGGTGGGAAAGAATTTTTGGTTGTCAATGGCTTAATCTCGACATTATGGAATCGTAAACCATCAAGAATAATTACTCTCCATTAGGAAACTCCTTCAATCAATTGTAACAAACTAAATATGGAAGGATTGTCACTTGTTAATCTAGGTACTTCAAGTATTAGTTTTATAATTAGAAATGCTAACAATGGAATGATTTTATTTGGAACAAAAAATATTGGCATAGCCACGAGTCTTTAGGTTGAATTTCTTACAACAAAGGAAGGTCTCCATGCTTGTGTTTCTATTCAGTTAGCTAAAATCATTTTAGAATCTCATTACAAATGGTTAACATCTTGAATGGTAAAAGTGTTTGTCCATAGAAATGTTGGGAGATTCTTGAAGAAATAAAGATTCTTATGACCGGTATTGAAGTGACGATTCAACACACATACAAGGAAGCTAACGCCTTAGTTGATGCCCTCTCTAAAATGGAAAGCTCTTCAAAGGAACCTAAGCAATTTTCTATGGAAAAAGATTACCGATCTAAATGTATAGCCTTAATTTATATCAGAATAACTTTCTTTATATTAGACTTATTAAGTAATGTGAATTGTATGTTTTATATTTGTTTGGTTTTAATTTAGTGCATAATCTCACTAATCACACACAAAATTCACAAGATGCTATAATTAATGCTTGCATCCTTTCTTTCAATTCTGAGAGGTAAGGTTTATGTACCCTCTCTTCTTGTAATTTTTCTATTTTATAAATAAAATAGAAACCAAGCCTACCAGGTGCACAATATTTGTTCCTTTAAAAAAAAGAGCAAGCAACATGTTAGTTGCTCTATACAATATATTCTTTTTGAAAAAATTCACCTTCTCTTTATATTTATTTTTTTAAACTAGTATTTATAAGCATAATGGCCAAACTGTTTTCTATAAAAACACTAAATCTATGATCTATCATACCTCTAAGAACTCCTTCAACATTCTTCTCCATGTTTGCTTCTTTGACCTTTACTATGATCTCTTTCTCTTTGGATAGTTAAACTAGTATCATTAGTGACATTTTTTTATGACCGCTTGTCTCCTCTTCCTCTTCTTCCAAATCTTTGATCATTAATTACATTTTTTGATTGCCACCTGCCTCCTTTTCCTCTTCTTCGAAAGCTTCTATCTCCACTAAAATTTCCTTTTCGTCTTGAATTTTAATCTTTATCTATTATGGATAGTTTGGATTGTAAAGCATGGTCTTTTGGAATTTTCTTCTCCTATGTAGTCATTGTTTATGGACTTGGAAAGATCCTATGAGAGCTTTTAATGTCATATCTTCCAAATCATTAGCTTCATTAATTGTAAATGTAACAAATTTCAATATGGAATTTAGTGATTGTAGAATATTCCTACCACACGGACATCATCAAATTCTTCCCCATTTCTTCTCAATTGAAGAATACCATTGGAAAATAATATGATATAGCTTCCTCAGATCCTTGAAATAGCTAGTTAAAGTCTCTTTTCAATGATTATATTTGCAACCTTTTTGATTTTTCAATTCCACTAAAGTGCTTTTAAAGAATTTCCTAAGCTTCCTTTGCATTTGTTGCTAAAAATACCAACTCCAATATGTCTTCATCAACTGCTTGGTGTATTAGCATCAATGCTTTGTTATTTTTTTTCTTTATTTCCTTTAGTTGAGCCTTATGTTCCTTGTCTAAATTTGTTTCATCTTTTAGTTGTTCATATCCATCTTCTACAAGTTCCATAATATCTAATGAGCCTAAAAGAGCTTTCATATGGATGCACTATAAATCGTATTTGCCTTTTGTTAAAGTGAGAATTTGTTGTTGGATATTGGAAGCCATATTTGAACTCTAGCTCTAATACCAATATTATTAGGAAAATAACATTAAACAAAAGAGAAATAAACGTACAAATTTTTATTTTATGAATTGATTTTTGTTTTTAGTATATATGCTGCTCATTCATTTAATCACACACACACACACACACAAAGATAAGGATACACAGAAAGTTCTAATACTTCTATTATTTCTTTTTAGAGACCCCATACAACTTTGTTTCCTAAAAACAACTTTTAATCTCCTAAAAATTCTATCAGTCAAAGTAATAAAACACATTTAAACAAGTTTAGTGTTTAATGGAAATTCCACTTTATTATGATATTCGAACTTGTGATATTTCAGTATATGGTGTAGTTTCATAGCCTTTATAGTTTTTAACGAGGTTTCATGATTAATGGTTGCCCTATATGTAACAATAAATGGATTAATTGTTTCAAAAAGAGGCAAAGGCCTAACGATAATGATCACCATGCTCACCAAGAATTAATCTTAATAAATAAGCTAACATGTATCACTTGACTTGCCCCTAGTTTAAACTCCATTTCAAAAGATGAAAGCCAATGCATTAAGTTTTTGTATAGCTTCTTGGGAAATGTAATCCCTCAACCTCAAGATAGGAAGCTACGTTATCTGGGTGGAGAGATGCAAATTATAAATGTGTCGAGGGATATTAGTTATGAAGAATTGACAACTAAAATGTAGAAAATTTATAAAGGTGTAGCCATCTTGAAGTACTAATAGAATTATGGGAATCTTGAGGCTCTAGCATTAGTTTTTAATGATGATGATATGGCCAACATGATAGAGGACTATAAGAGGTTAGGTTAAAGATATAGGCTTACTAGGCTTAGTTCCTTATCCTTAATAAGATGGTTTGGTGCATTTTATTGACGGGGATGACAAGGATCATAAGAGAAGGTATGTAGACATGTTAATATGAACAATGGGTATGTGTAATAAAGACAACAACCTAAGCCCCTTTTAGTTACACTAATTAATGATATCCATTCGTAAGAACAATTCTTTAATCCAATAAGACCTAATTCCTATCTTCATAGACAAAGAAGTGATAAAGTGCTTATAACATGATGTAAACTGCATTCTATAGAGTAAGCATTACAATGAAGATAGAGCATGGAGTCCTACGTTTTATCCTGCTAAGCATCATGGAAATCTATTAGTTTATGCTTTTGTAGCCAATCCATTGGTTGCAAATTTGTATGTTTGACATTATTATTTTAATAATAAAGGCATTCTTTATCTTTATATGTTTGACAATTAAATTTGATATTTTAATAATAAAGATAAAATCCTTGGAATAATAACTGTGTAATTGAAACTATGAAGATATCATAATTATAAAATTCAATATGCATTTATGTATTATTCCTAAATTTTTCCTAGTTGTAGTTTTATTATGATAGGATATTGATGAAATGACAAAATTATCAAATATTATGACTTTCTCTTATGAAAAAGTTATTAATTTCATAAATTAGAGTAAGGGAATGCTTAGACAAACATGTGGGGCGTAAAATCCTATCACCGATGGGAATGGTAGAATAGTAATTTTGAGTGGTCAATGGGCGTTTAGACATGTTTTTACTTGTTCATGCATAATCTAGCATCCGCATACATGTGAATAGTGAATTTTGCACATGAAAAATGACTGTACATGCATTCATGACATTTCCCGGTATAATTGTTAATAAATGTGAGTGTTATGAAAAATGTGATTTGTGTGCTTGAAAAATTGAGTTGCAGAGAGTCATTGTAGTTTTTGAATTTTTGGATAATTTTAGAAATTTTTTTCTGAAATTTTGGGATAATTTTTGGACTAGGAAAAATGCCAAGTGGCAGAATAATGGTTTACCGGTAGTAGAAATTACTGTCCAATGGAACTGAAAATTTAGATAAATGAGTTTAGGATTTATTAATTTGAGCCATTGGAAATTTGGGGAGAAATTAGAGTAGAAATGGAAATTTAGTTGGAAAGAGGTTAAAATTGTGACATGTGGCAAGTGACACTTGTCACTTGCCTAACATGCCACCATGTTAGTATTTGTATAAGAAAACCCACCCTTCTTTTAAGCCTTTCTCGATGCTTCTTCTTTAAAAGAGGTTTTGGTGATTTAAGTTAAAATTCTCCACCACTTTCGTAGCTCTCTTCTTCCTTGCTTCTTCTAGAGTTTTGATCATCTTTTCTACCTTCTTTCACCTTGCTTTCCTCTTCTTGTGTTCACTAAAAACCTAAGCTTTCTACCCCCTTAAGATGATGATGATGATCGTGTATGTTGGAGGGAATTAGAGAGGT
>JANVCQ010000231.1:18624481-18638862 GCA_025531925.1 Erythroxylum plowmanianum
AACATAAATGTTGAATACCGGACTAAGGTCCGATGATATGTGAAAGTGAATAAGTGATTATATGTGATTGATGCATTTTACTACATGAATGCATGAAAGATAAAGGCAGTTGAGACCGGATGAGCCACATAAAAGAGCTTAAAGCTCAGAATGTTGAAAAGAACCTAAAGTTCAGAAAATGTATAAGAGCCAAAGGCTCACTATGTAAAATGAGCTCGATATCTCCAACGGATATAGGACAATTATCAATGATCCCGATATCCACCATGAATACGATACAGTTTAGGCACTCGGTCACAACAAAGTAATAAATAAAAAATGGGTCTCATGTGCACTGCATATGCATGATATGAATGATTATAATGTGTTGAATATAAAATGTGAAATAATTGACTAAATGTATGTGATCCAATGTGATTATTAAATAAATAATGTGAATTAAGTATTATGTGACTGAGTGAGCTATCGAGGATGGTCACTCACTAAGTTCACAAAACTCACCCAAAATTTGCAAATATTTTTCAGCCTTAGAAGAGTACCCCGTTAGACAAACGGGAGTATACCTACTGTATTCAAGTAAGGGAAAGAGGTCGGGATCAGTTCGTGTCTACATTGTATTTCTTTATTTTCGTACTGAATTGTATATTCCGCATATTTTTGTATCATATGTATTCGAATACTTTGGTATGTAATAACTTTTGAAATTGTAAATGTTTTGTATTTGAATTTGGGCCCAAGTGACCAGTGAAATTTTGATGAGTTGTGTACTGAATGTAACTTTGTGTTTGAAAATATTTATGCGTAAAATGGGTCTGAATTTGATTATTGTTTCCACGTACGCGTATAAAAATTGTTTTTTGAAAAATTTTTGTACTGAGTTTTCGAGTGGTTGACCGTTCTAGCATGTCACTCTTGCGGGATTCGCACTTAGAAATCACTCAGGATGTTGGATACGTGTCTCGAGAGGGTGAGGTGCTAAAAAAACATCTGATCATATTCTCATTCTAAGAGCACTATATTATTAATTCACTTATTCTTCCACTCTTCACTCCCTTGTCCCTAATTGAACTTCTTTCACACAAGCAAATAAATTTCATTACTGACTCCAAGCTATGCTTGATGCGTTTACTACCCCATCATAATCACACATGATCTCTTATTTCCCTTCCACTAAATGCCAATATTGTACGTTATAAATGGGTTCTTCATATAAAGGGAAAACCCGATGGCTCTGTTGAGCTCTATAAAGTTAATCTTATTGCTAAAAGATATCAAACTATAGGAATTAACTATAATACACTTTTAGCTCTATTGTCATACCAACTGGTATTCGTCGTATTCGTACTTTTTCCTTTTCAACAATTTGTTCATTCGTCAACCTGATGTCAACAATGCATTTCTTTATAGCTACCACCAAGAACTAATTGTTTTGACTCGACCTCCTAGTTTCATAAATCCTCATTTTCCTCATTATATTTGTCACCATTACAAAGCACTTTAAGGTCTCAAATAAGCCCTACGGGCTTGGTTTCATTATTTAAGTTAGAAATTTCTTGACCTCAACTTTATCTCTTCCAAATCTGATTCCTCTTTCTTCATTCACAAAACCACGTCATATACAATCTTTTTCTGAACTTATATAGAAGATATCTTAGTTACTATTTCTTTTACTTCCTTTATTTCATCTCTTATTTATGACCCTAACCCTGCCTTTTCTATAAGAGACTTAGGTCTTCTTTGTCATTTTCTTAGGGTCGAATTCAATCAAATCTACACCTTTTGAACTTTTTCTTACCTAAACACAATACACCAAAGATCTTCTTCTTTGAACATGCACCCACACCTCTTACCCCCACTCACTTCTTAAGGCATTCACTTTAAACCCACCTCAGGCTCGTTTCAAGCCTACCATGATGTTGACTAGTTTGATTGTCCTAATGATCTTCCTTCTATGTATAGTTATTGTATTTATCTAGGTCCCAATCTTATTTCTTGGAGTGAAAAAAAACCCTAATATTACAAGATCTGGCAATGAAATTGAATACAAAACTATCGCTCTCATTGTTACGGATCTCTATTGGCTATCTAATGTATCAAAATCTTCTAGGTGTATTTATTATTTCATCTTATCATGTGCGTGAACCTATGTATATGAAGGGGCTATCACTTGTTTACAATTCAATGAAAAAGCAAAAAATTAAGTTTCAATTCATTACTTTATTACAATTAATTCTGACGGTACAATCTTCTATCTAAATATGGCCTCATTATTTTCATTCAATTTCACAATCCAAGAAACGAAAAGGTCGCAAGCCAGGTACATTTATTGCTTTCATCTTTAAATATCTAATGTACCAAAACGAAACTCCTACTTTAATACAAACTCCACGCGTGCATTGTTTATTGTAAGCAGTCTTTTCTTCTTCATTTTATTGGCTATAGTAATAAGGTCATTAATTAGGTTCACCATGTTATATTTTTCATGTTATAATAAGTCGTTCTTTTTTTTTGAAACAATAATAAGTCGTTCTTAATACCCTGGCATGATCCGTCCGTGAGTGAAATAGTCGCATTTTATTTTTTTCTCTTGGATCCAATAGATTAACTTATAAAATGTGTGATAATAGTGTAACAGGTTAAGAAATATGAGTTTGAATTTTAAAAAAAGTATTTGGAAAAAGCTAATCATTCATTGATTTTTCTAAAACATTACACAATACAACTAAAATAAATACCTCGAGTGAAATCACACAAGTCAAGCGATGGCAGCTTTCCCAATTCAGCTGTGGCTCCGCTCATACATACAATCATCTACACACGAAAGTTGAGAAAATATCCTTATTCTTCTCTTAAACTTACATCTTATCGTTACATATTTGTACCAAATCCTTAAAATTTTTAGCAGAGCTACCATTGGATTTCACAGCATCTGTAGCAAGTTTCTTCAGGTGTGAAAGTTTGCTTCTCATCTTTTCTCCTTCTTCAGTTAACAAAACTAGTTTAAGGGCTTCTATTGTTCCGTCCTTATTGACCATCCCACCCTCAATCCCCACACCAATCTGCCATACGGTTTCTATGGTCCTAGTGTTAAGCCGTTGATCCCCGAAAAATGGCCTAGAAATCATTGGTACACAACCAATAATGCTCTCTAAGATAGAGTTCCAACCAGCGTGTGTCACGAAAGCACCTGTTGCTTCATGCTGCAAAACTTCACGCTGTGGTGCCCATGAAACTATTTTCCCCTTTTCCTTAGTCCTCCCCAGAAATCCTGATGGCAACTTCTCTTCAGGATTGCCTCTAAGTGACCAAAGAAATGGAAACCCACTAGTCTCTAGTACTCCTGCCAATTCTGCCATCTCATGAGGTGGAGGTGTGATCACACTTCCAAAACTAATGTAAACCACTGTTTTACGTTCTTGCTTATCTAGCCAATCAAGACAGCCATGTGGATCAGAAGCCGGTGAACTCGAAAGTGTTAACAGAAAAGGTCCAATATTGAGGAACTTTTGAAACCTTGACTCAAATGCGTTTACGACTGTAGGGTCTAATTCTTCAGATGAGTTTGCGATAACAGCTGTAGCACTTGGAAGCGCTAACCCCATTTTATGCAGCATCAACGATAGCTTGGACTCCAAGGGTCCCGAGACTAATCCTTCTGGCAAGTCCCTAGTGCGTACTGTAGAAAATCCAGGTAGGACGTCGATGGTTTTGTCTTCGGGACCTGCAATAGAATCAACGTAGCAGAAATGGTTAATCAATAAAAGTATTCTTCAAAAAATTTTATGTATTTTATTAATTATATTTAATATATAAGGTTAAAAATAAAATCTTTGAAATAATTACTATATAATTAAAATTAATATGAGATCATAATTATGATATTTAAATTACAATTAGATTTTGTTTCTAAATTATTCCTAGTTATAATTTGATCAAGATGAAATTGATGGAATAAAAAAGTAGCAAATATTATATTTCTTTCTTTTGAAAAAAATTGATCTCATAAGTTAAAGTATGAAGATCTTTAAACAAATATATGTTGAGTGCTTATTAAAAAATAAATTCATTTAACTAGACCAATTATGAGAATCTCGAATAAGACATTATTTATGTGTTTATAGATATTCATGTTATGATAGTTATGTAATTGATCATTAGACTTGATATTACAAATATGTGTCGTATGGGAATTGTTATATTTTTATACTACTTATAATATATTCTATTGAAGGTAGCTTAGTTGGTAGTATGTGGATAAAGTATGAATTAAAGATAATTGAATAAATTAATAAATGATTCCTCATTCTAAAGTAAATATGGAAAATGTTCTACTATTGGTGGTGTCAAGAAAGACAATAATAAGGGCACATTTTTTTTCATTGGTGAAGTCAACGACTATTGGAAAAGGAACTATAAAGCTTATCATGCAAGCCTAAAAGATAAGAAGTTTAAGGAAGCTTTTTCTTAGGTATGTTTATGATTATGATCAATCTTTCCACATTTGTTGCACATTAATTTTGGTATTAGATATTGGTTGTAGTTCTCATATTTAGAATAACATATAGCTGTTGACAAAGATTAGATCATTGAATAAAAGATGACGTGAACCTACAAGTTGGCAATAGATTAAGGGTTACTGCATTACTTGTAGGAAGTCTTAGACCCTGCTTATTTTCATTATATTTTTTATTTTCTATTTTCTATTTTTATTTTCAAATTTAATTTAAAAAAACTTGTTTGTTTGAGTTTTTAATTTCCTTTTTTAGTTATAGTTTCTTCTAGTTCTCAAAATTTATGAAACTATAAAAAATGGGTTTTGTTTTCTATTTCTTTTTTTTCACAGTTTTATTTACTATCAACTAAATATGTATTATTTAATTATTTAATATATTAATTATTAATAAATTTATGAATAATTTAATTTAATATTATATATTCAACCCTATTGTTCTAGATGAAAATAGAAATTAGGACCAAGGAACTAACGAGGACTAGATGGAGAAGGGAAACTTCTAGTGTTAAGCAAAACCTAACAGAAATCTTGACAAAAATAGGATAAAGATCTAAGATGAAAAAGGTAGGTAGAAAGAAGTATGAAAAGGTTAATATGGAATGTTAGAGGCCTTAATGGTCTGAACAAACAATTAACACTGAAAGATCTCCTTATCAGTAACAACTAAAAAGCCAGATTTTGTGGGATTACTAGAAACTAATATAAAGGAAGAGTTAACAGAAAAAGTTTGTGGTTTCATGATAGAAGTTGGAAAATTTTGACAAATCATGAGAAACTTCACTATGGAAGATTAATAGTGGCATTTAACCCATCTATACTTGAACTAGTTAATTGGTCATGCACAGACCAAGTTATTCACTATGATTTGATTAAGATCTACAACAAAAAAAGACCTATCCAGATGTTAGTGATGTATGCCTCAAGCCATGGTTTCTAAAGACCATACCTGTAGGATGAGAGGTTACTAGTCCTTAGTAAGAGACTTCAATTGCATCTTGAACTATAAAAAGGTAATATATGGTAGCAAGTGGTTAGGATAGAAACGTAGAGAACTACAGAATCTAATCGGGAATACTGGAATAACATACCTTAAAGGGATTAAGAACACTTTTATTTTAGACCAATAAGCAAACAGGAAATTGGTTTCATATGAAAAAACTAGATAGATGTATGGTCAATACACAATGGATTCAATAATTTATAGGGATCTTAGTAACCTTTAGAGAGCATATTACATCTAATCACGGCCCCATCTTTATAGGTTGTGAAGTTATAGAAGAAACCCTTTTAGGTTATATAACTCCATGCTAAAATACCTAAATTCATGGAGGCAATCCAAAAGTGTATGGAGACTGAAATAAAAGGATCCAAAAGTGTCTCATGCATACAAAAACTAAAAACAATAAAATGGAATATGAAGGGAAACCAAAAAAAAATTTCCTATCTTCCTATGAAAGCAAAATGCACTAAAAGAACTATTACAATGTCAAAGGGAAGCCATGGGCAAACCAAGAGACATTTGAATACAAAAAGCAGGAAAGGGAGTTACCAAGGAAATAAAATAAGGCTTTAGAAGCACTAAACTCACATTCAATGTAGAAATCAAGAATGTACTAGCTAAGAGAGGATAAAAGATGTACTATCTACTATTTCAACTTCATATAAGCAAGGAGGAACAAAAAACAAAATCAAATACTTAATCGATGAGGAAGGAGTACAAATTTTAAACCAGGAGGTGCTCAAGAGGATGGCACGTGATTACTTTAAGGAGCACCTTAGAGTAGAACATGAAATAAAGGAAGTCCCATATGAGGTGTTATGGAATATAAGAACCATCACAGAGCAAAAGTAGTAGGAACTTATTAAAGAGGAGATTAGAGAGACTTTGTTCTCTACACACCCTGATAAAAACTCTAAGGCCTGATGGGTTCAATTGTAGGTTCTTCCAACACATATAAGAGACTACAAAGGATTGTGTTGCCAATGTAATCATAAAGTTCTGCAAGAAGGGCAAATTTTTGAAGGAGTTAAACAAAACTTATGTGAGTCTGACCCCTAAGACTAAGAATGGAAATATATTGATGAAATTCAGTTCAATCCCATGTTGCAATGTGGTATACAAGATACTTTAAAAAATCCTAGCAAGAAGGATAAGAAACTACCTTGATAATTTAATTAACATAGCTCAGAATGCATTTTTATGAGAGAGGAACATAGGAAGTAACATTTTATTAAATCAGGGATTGTTTAAAACCTACAATTGTAAACCATTAATGCAAAGCTGCAAACTAAAGATAGAATTTGCTAAAGCGTATGATTCCATAAGTTGGTAGTCCCTGAGAAGAATTCTACAAGCAGCAAGATTTTCAAGCATGTTTAGGAATTAGGTCATAGAGTGTATCTTAAGCCCTTCCTATGTTATTTTATTCAATGGAGAACCTACAATGCATTTCAATGCGGGTAAAGGCCTAAAGCAAGGGGACCCCTTATCCCCTTGCCTTTTTTCACTTGGAATTGAGGTCCTTTCTATAATAATTTCAATACAAATCTCAAGGAACTCAGATTTCACGTATCACCACAATGCAAAGGTATAAAAACTTATCACCTTACTTATGCTAATGATATATTACTATTTTGTAGAGCTGAAAAAGCCTCAATTAATTTGTTGTTGAGCTCTTTCGAGAAGTTCCTAGCAGTCTCTAGGCTGAGAATGAATCAAACTAAAAGGTCATTTTATCTATCCTAAGTGTTAGTAATGAAGTAGCAATTAAAGCAAAGGAATTTGGTTTCAAATTAGTTGCTCTCCCTATTAAATATCTAGGTGTTCCTATATCACAAAATAAAATCAATATGATGGATTTTATATCACTTATGG
Organism: Erythroxylum plowmanianum; assembly: GCA_025531925.1. Taxonomy (NCBI): domain Eukaryota; kingdom Viridiplantae; phylum Streptophyta; class Magnoliopsida; order Malpighiales; family Erythroxylaceae; genus Erythroxylum; species Erythroxylum plowmanianum. The sequence goes on from JANVCQ010000231.1 coordinate 18,631,870, forward strand.
ATGTTGTCAACAAAAGAATCAATCAGTAGTGCAATAAGTTCCTATCTTGTGAAGGAAGGTTACAACTAGTGATCTCCATATTGAGTAATCTAATAACTCACTGGCTCAATTATCTTGCGCTACCTCAAGGTTTTTTTTAAAAGAAATCAATAGGAAGCTTAAGGAATTCCTACGGAGGGAAAATAACAACCAATATAGAAATCCTAAGGTCAAATAGTCCAGGATTTGCACACCTAGGAAACAGAAGGATTAAGGATCGCCTCAACTAAGATGATGAATGAAGTCTTGTTAGCTAAAAGACTATTGCACATCTACCAAAGGAAAAAGGATTTATGGGTAAAATGAATTCATACAGTCTACATTAAAGGAATCAACATATGGAGCATTTAACAAAAGAATATGTCTTCGACTTTGAAGCAGATACTTGCAACTAGATAGTGGATGGAGGGATTAGTAAATTAAAAAATTAGGGATGGACACAACACATCCCTATGGTAAGATAATTGGCTTGCATATGGCCCTTTACACAAACTACAAAAGGCTCAATAATTAAGGACTATAATTTCAGCTAACACAAAGGTGGAAGCATTCATACAAGTAAATCAATGGAGATGGTCCTTTTATAATAAAAGAGTAGAAAAACTGATTATGGGAACTTACCTCTATATAATCCTAATTTGGACATTGACTATACAATCCAATAGAAAGATGACAAGGTAATGGAGTTTTTAAAAAGGGAATGTAAAAACGTGCTTCAACAAGAGGCAAACACCAAATTGCAATGGTATACGCTAGTTTAAGACCAAGACACATCTCCTAGCCATGACTTAATACTATGATTAGGTATATTGGAAAGATTAGGCACTATGGACAAGATCAAAGATGAGATTCCTTACAGAACCTGTGAATTATGAAAGGAAAAAGAAGAGACAATGGATCATCTTATGGTTGAATGCACATTCTCTAAATGCATATGGTAAAAAAAATCAAAGAATTGTTGAATATTCAATGGATTCCAACTAACTAAAATGAATAAGGTAGAAATTTACCAAAACTCGAACCAGGAACATGGCAAATTATAAGGTGATGAAGATGCTTACAACAATAGTGTATTACTTGTGGAAAGAAAGAAATGCAAGAGTATTACAAAAGGAGCAAAATACATAAGAACAAGTTTTGTATAACATAATACTGCATTTTAGGATGAATATAGTAGTTAGAGGATTGGAAAAAATTTTCATAGGAAATAAAGATCTAATGGCTAATTAACTAGAAATAACACATTAGACAATGGAGTAAGGGACTCCAACTCCTCACAAGAGTGAAAACAATAAAAGAAAGTAATAGAGCCAACATGTACTGGAATGGCAAAGCTATATAATATCGGTCAGATGCTTAGTACTGAAGAGTTACGAATGTAAAACAAACTATGTTTTTATAATTCTCATGAGATTACTTCAACATATTCAACTTGTAAATATTATGTAATGAGTAAGATGACTAAAATAACTTTAGTGGAAAGGGAAAATGTGCTAGTAAATTACTAGAACTTATACATTCAGATGTATGTAGCCCTATATCATACTACAAGTGGATACCCATATTTCATTATATTTACAAATGATCATTATAAATATGTTACGCATATTTAACGAAATAAAAATCTGAATCACTTCAAACGTTCGAAGAATTAAACTTGAGGTTAAGAAAAAAGTTAGAAAAAATATTAAGGCACTTAGATCTTATCAGATTGATTTGCACTTAGATAATAATTTTCTTAGTTATTTAAAATAATGGGATTCTCTCAAAATGGAGTTTACCTAGAATTGTGCAATTTAACAAAGTGTTTGAAAGGAGAAACCATACTGTAATAGATAATAATTTTCTTGGTTATTTAAAATAGTGTGATTCCCTCAAAATGGAGTCTACCTAGAATTTTGCAATTTAACCAATAGTAATACTTAAATTCATAAGAATTTTATTAGCTACGTACGTATACCATGACTATAAAATTTGACAAATAGATGTCATAATAATATTTATCAATAGGAACTTATTTGGGGAAGTGTATATGATACAACCTAAAGGTTTTTAATCCAAAAACTTTTCTAATCAAGTATGTAAGTTAAAAATCCATTTATAGACTTAAACAAGTATTACGTAGTTGGAACATCCGTTTTGATAAGAAAATCAAAGAATTTGATTTAACTAAAATATGGATGAACTTTATGTCTATAAGAAGGTTAGCAAGAGAATTTTTCCTCGTGCTATTTACGGGTGATATATTGCTAATTGGAAACAATAGACTAATACTATAATCTATAAAGATTTGGTTACCTAAAACCTTCTCCATGAAGGATATTAGACGAATAGAATATATTCCAAGAAAAAAATATTATAGAGATAGATTAAAGAGGTTGGTCAGTTTATTCTAATCCACGTACATACATAAAGCATAAAAAAGATTCAATATGGAGAATTCTAAAGGGGATTCTAACAAGTCACATGAAACTTCTCTCTCAAAGCATATGTATCCAAAGAAACAAGAAGAAAGAGATAAAATATATTGTGTTCCATATGCTTTGACTATTAAATCAATCATACAAATTTATATATGAGACCAAATATTTCTATGCTTTGATCGTAACAAATATATTTCAAGTCAATCTTGGTGTCATTGACAATTGTTAAGAATATCTTAAAGTATTTAAGAAGGACTAAAGACGATTTTTTAGTCTAGGGAGGAGCTAAACTAAGAGTTTAAGGTTATTCAAATGCTGGTTTTCAAGCTAATCATGTAGATAGCATATCATAGTCAAGGTATAACTTTACTCTAAATGGTGGTGAGCTATGTTAGAAGAATTTCAAATAACTAACTGTTATTGATTCTACGAAAAAGGCAAAGTACATTTCAATGTTTAAAGCGACAAAGGGAGTAGCTTGCACTAGAGTGGCTCTTATCATTATTAAGCCAATAATATTGTATTATAACAATAGTAACTATAACTTTTTTTATTGAAGATAGCTCAGTTACTATACTTAAATATTTTATAAACAATATGAAAATAGTTGAGTAGTTTAATACATTATTCTTCATCCTAAAATAATTAAAGATAATATTCTATTATTCTTAATCAGAAATGATTTGAGAATTCTCTAACCATAGTGAATTAAGATTTGAAAAGTTATTTTAAAATATAAAATATAAAATCATTAATAATTAGTAAGAACGAACATAATTAGATTTTAAAACAGTAAACACTAATTTTATACTATATGTCTAATTGAAATATTAGATAGCAAAATAATTAAATTGTATGTTGTAACTACATACGGATAGGCTAAGTCAAATTACTTTGACATCCTAATATTGAGTGGTCATAATAAGTTGTTAGACATCAATTTTAATTTATGAGTATAAATTATTTAATTAAAGAATTAAAGAAAACTTAAAAGAAAAATTAATTTACCTACCTCTAGATTTCAATTATAATTATAATTTATAGCAATTACCAATATATTAGGAATCTAATGGTAGAAAAATTAAATTAAGTAGCACTTAATTTTAATGTTTAAAAATTATAAAAATGAAATATTAAATATTAATAAAATTAATACTCATATCAAAATTTTAAAAAGTAGAGTTCTCTTCTTTATTTTATAAATACTACCAAAAGTAGGATAATTAAACAATTTTTTATTTACGCTTTATAAAAGAAAAGAAAAGTAGGATACGGGAATAAAGTAAAAACTTCGTAAACTCAGACGGCACCATCTGACTTGGAACTCAAACTCCCTCTCGATTACCATGGAGATATCAGACTTGAAACCCGGGAAGTTTTGTTTATTTGAAACGAAAATAAAGAGTCCAAAAAAAACAACTTAAATGATAAAGCTAAATTAGGCGAAACACAAAAACTAAATACTAACCGTTGATGCCCAGTTTCTGTCGGAGGAGATCGGTCTCAACATGAAGAAGAAGTGAGCGAGGGCCGGCCGTCCAAAGTGGCAACCAGGGGACATTCAATTCCTTTGCAATATCAGCACCGAACCAATAAAACGCATCACTTATAATGCACGTGATAGGCCTTCCCGTCTCCTGCACAGCCATGTTCATCGCTTTCTTGAAATTACCGGGAACAATATCAAGAAATAAATCGATGACCTCCACAGGATTGTCCGAAGCCACGTAGTTCTCGGGCAATCCGTCGGCGACGTCGTAGGGTTTTATGCGGTCATCTAATTCTGAGAATAGATTGCGGTTTGACTGGACTGTGCTGAAGAAGGAGAATGTAGCGTCAGGAATCTCCGCGGAAAGACTCCGAATAAGGCCAAGCAAGGGGGATGCATGAGTGCCGAAGGGGAATGCAAGTGCTACGATGTGCTTCGGGTTGTTTCCGATTCCTGACACCATAGTCATGCCAAAATCAAAGTTTAGTTTTCCCACATATAATGATAATGGTGCAACATTTATAATGACTAGAGAGGCGTGTAGGTTAGCAAAAGAAAGGTCAGACGGAAGTAGGCCACGCAAAAGAAAGGTAGGTGTAACCTTGGAAGAAATTAATGTCGTACTCCGCTTTTTATAGGTTACAGCTTAAATCCAAATCTCTCCAGCAAAAACTGCGAGACAGGTCCCACATTACGCAAATCTGCCCATTTGTTGGATGCTTAAATACCATTTTAGTTACATTAAGGAGGTTTTCCGTGCTTAAGTCCCCATCATACGAAAATGGTTTTAATAAAGTAGAATCAAAAAGAAAAAGGTAGGTAAGTTAATAGCTGCTGATGAGAAGGCAAGTATATATTGCCACGCGGATGTGCACGGAATCGTAGCCATTCTGTGGCCAGTAACATGGCCAAGTCTGATGCGTCAGAATGATTTCAGTTGTAAACGTCGAAACTGATGGGACCACCCAAGAGCCTTTCCCAAAAAGGTACGTAGAAGGGAAGCATCAAACAGTAATCGCAACAGAGCAGATGTACAAATTTTGAATCACGGAACCACAAAACTACCAACCCCGTTACTCGTGAAAATTAATGATTTGTTTAAAAAAGACGAAGGGATGTGTAATTTTTTTAAAAAAAATTAATCTAATTCAAACTAATATTACTCATTTTATTTATCTTGTTAACTTTCATAATTTTATTTTTCCAAATAAATTACATTTTGTTAAAAACAATCTAAATATTAAGGATACTATTATTTAAAATAATAGCATTCTTTAATCAATTCACTCTTTGTTTCGCTGTCTAATTATAATTTATATTGAGTTTTTTAATGGCAGTCAGAACATACATATAAATGTTTTATTAACCTAAAGTTTTTAATGCGATATAAAAATTAATCCTTCATTTAGAAAATGAAGAGAATTAAATTATTTGTTTTTATTATGATTTTCTACTTTATTTTTATTCTTGTTGAATATTTTTTTAATCAAAATAAATTTGATAAAATGGTTATTTTTAGTGTAATTTAAATTACTTTATTTTTTTTTTTCGATTTGTTTGGCTGACAATATTAATTATTTTTGCATAAAGAGTATTACTGCATAACATGATACCATAGATAACGGTAGATACTAACTTAAGACTTTCTATCCTTTTGCCGTTCAAGTTCCCTACTTGATTTTTCGTAGCAATTAATAGGTCCCCATCTGGATTAGTCTCATTTCCGAAACAAAATATTTCTTGTTTAGCAGTACATAAAGATGATTTTGCCATTGCCATTGCAAGTGTTGATGATAAAAGCAGGAAAAAGAACTTGTATAAATTGTAAAGTACAATTAGATATACTTGGGCAATCTCAACCACGAAAAGCTTATATCTGTGATACCTAGTTTCTTTCAGAGCAGGTTGCTGTCCATATGAAGAAGTGGGCGAGGTTTGGAACCCAATGGTAACCAATAACCAAAGGACATATAGTTCTTTTTCAACATCTGTTAAGCCTAACATACAAAGGAAAATTCTTACCGAAATTTTCACAAACTAAAGGCAGACAAAAAATTTGTAAAAATATAAGGGAGAAGGATAAGTTAAAAAATTGATGCCTTTCATTAAACTAAATAAAAAATTTACACACAATAAGGATAATAGCTTAATTAAAATAATGGAACCACTACTCCTTTTCTAACAGCCATAAAACATAGCATATCTCTAAACTAAAGTAACTTCACCCTAAAGAATAGTGTCACACTTGACAAATATAGACTAATTTCAAAACGCTAGTAAAAATATTATATAATAGATTTCAACATGCCTCTCTACTAGTTAAGAATAAGGCTGTGTACTACTAGATCTCTTCAGACCCAACATATCAGCGAAACATTTTCTAGATTATTGTTGTTATTATTGTAGATTTCAACATACTCTCCTATAATGTATAAATCCATGACACCTAATAAATCTCTCAAAACTTATCTAATGGAAGTGACTTAGTGAAGATGTCAGCCACTTGAATGCTTGTTCTACAATGAACAATCTTAATGCTTCGGTTCTCCATAAGCTCTCTAATAAGTGATGCTTGATTTCAATGTGTCTTGTTTAACTGTGAAACATTGGATTTCTTATCATTGCAATTGTAGACTGATTATCATAAAAGATGGTTGTGGACTCCACTTGAACTTGTTTTATGTCATACAAAATTCTCCTTAGCCAAGTAGCTCGATATGCAACTAAAATAACACCGATATATCCAACTTTTAAAGATGATAATGTATTAGATTGTTGCTTCCTTAAACTCCATAAAATAGCACTAAACCACATGGTAAAAGCATAACCTATAATAGTCCTTCAATCATCAGCAGAACCACCCGTCCAATCACTATAAAAAATCAAACAATTCAAAATTGTCATTTTAGATATAGAAAAGGCCAAATCAACTTGTCCCCTTTAAGTATCTCAACACCTTTTGGTAGAGTCCGGATCCTCTGTCTAAGAGGATCCCTGTCTTATTCTGTCTACTACAAAACACCGTCGTATTTGTTAATAAAT
>JANVCQ010000231.1:18643720-18656830 GCA_025531925.1 Erythroxylum plowmanianum
CAAACAACGGTAGTTGACAGGATTTTTATGTTTTGTGCACCATCCCCGGTGATGGGGATGGCAACCAAACGCTGCCTAAGTACCATATATATGTGTGCCTGTATTTTCTTTAATAATTTGACAATAGATAAATCTTAAAATAAGTAGCAATAATTATTTTAATAAATAATATGTTAAAATTAAAATATTAATTTATAATTAATATATTTTTATTTTTAATATTATATCTAACAGCGAATGCATGATTCTTTTTTTAATTTTTTTATTATAAATCATGTATTATTAAATATTTGTATTTGATAAGTAATATGAAAATCAAAATAATTAGGTTAAAGTTTTAAATTATTTTAATATAATTGTAATTACAATAAATTGTATAATTTTAAATAAATTATAAAACATTTAATAACTTGATAAAAATGTGCAGAACACCGAACTTAATTCTAGTAACTAATAATCAAGGTGTTCTTGAAAGAATTTAATTTATTAGAAACTAGGCACTTTGAAATCAATAATGAATTTTTACGTTGATATTTAATGTTAGGTTTGGCGTAGAATCCTACGTCGTGGAAGTTTGGAACCATATTCCACCGCCAGATACTTTATGACCTCGAAACTGTCAACAATGACGAGTCATGTTCAGTCACAAGTGGTTTTTAATGCAGTTGTTCGTGAAAAGGACGGAGATCAAAGTCCAATCAATTCATTGTTCGCATTAATTTGGCAGATAGATCCACGAGGAAGGAGGTGCAGACCGTGCAGTTAATAAAAAATATTGATCTCTAGATTAATCGTTGAAACGTACGTAATTCACATTTGCTTTAAAATGGTAAATGATACCTCTATTTTCAAAAATGATAATGATAATCTAACTAGATCAATAAAGAATTATGGAATACAGAATTTTATTATTTAGGACTTGTTAAAAGCTTGAAGCAAAGAAAAAAAAAAAGTTTTACCTTAGTCCAACCTATTGGGCTTAAGGAACTCCCAGCCTTTCTTAACTATTTCTTGACCCATTATTAGCCTTTCCAATTCCCACATTGTCATTGTTGTTGGTCCAGTTCAAGTTATCCTGTCTGATCATTTCTTGGTCATCAGCATGCTAATTAGCAGTGGATAATCCAAGCTAATCATTTTGTACCCCAATGTTACGTGAAGAGGCGTACTCTGATTGTATCGTTTCCAAAGTCAAGCCATGTCCACCTGGAAGGAGAATCAATTTCCTACTTAAAAGGATAGAGGAAAGGGAATGATTAGTTCGGTAAACTTGGGATGCGATTTCAAACATTATTTTTCTGCTCCCGCTCCCGCTCCTACCCTTCTTTCAATTCTTTAACAAAATGACTTAAGATACTCAAATATTAGAAAAATGGCTGGCCTTAAAAAACTGTTGTGTCAAAGTCAAACCAATGTGGCAATCATTATCGAACATGGGTGCCACCCCATTGCTGAAAGTTGAAACTATGCCTAACCACTCCCAAAGCTTTCATATATTGTTAAGTCTAGTGTAACAAATTGGTACTGTCCCTTGCTAGATAAGACCATCCTGATGAGCATTCTCAATTCTCTCCAAATGCAGGGCAATAGCTACCTGATCACAATCTCCATTTTTCTACTTCTCGTTTCGGGGACTAATGCTGTGATCCCAGGACAAGCTGGTCAGTATCTGAGCCTTGCCAATCAATTCTTGGCTCCTCAGAATGCTGCTCGAGCCGCATTGAGAATGCGACCATTGGTTTGGGACGCAAGGCTAGAGCGTTATGCCCAATGGTACGCCAACCAGAGGCGATACGACTGCAGGTTGAGGCACTCCAATGGACCTTTTGGAGAGAACATTTTCTGGGGTAGTGGCGATGGCTGGACTCCAGCTCAGGCAGTGGCTGCGTGGGTTTCTGAGCGGAAGTGGTACGATTATTGGTCTAATTCTTGTGTTGGCGATGAGGATTGTGGGCATTACACACAAATTGTTTGGCGGGGTACGAGAAGGATCGGATGTGCAAGTGTGACCTGCTATGGTGGTAGGGGTGTGTTCATGACCTGCAACTACGATCCTCCAGGGAACTATATTGGAGAGAGGCCTTATTGAATGTGTTTCTCCTCGAGAATTTTACAAGTTTTAGTTCTTCTTCTGGAATGTCTGTTATCATGTTAACCGTGTCCAAGCACAATAAAATTTCCAGTTATCAATGTACCTATTCACTGATAACATTTTGCACTCAGCTCACCGTTTATAGGAAAGTGTAACAATAAAGTTTATGGGAAGTGTTATTATTAATGTTATTTATGTCTATATCTGCTTAAGAATAATTATGTGTAATTTTGCCAAGTGAGCCTAATGTAGAACATAAAATATAAGTCAAATACTTCTGCCTTGAAAGTTGAAACACAGTTATTGCTAATCGATTTGATTACAACTCTTTTATGGATATATTTAAATAATCAATAATTAAATTTTTCGATGAATTTAGAAAAATACTCCCTCCTATCTAAAATAAGTGTCGTTTTAGAAGGATTTTAATTATTCAAAATAAGTGTCGTTCACGATTTTTCATGCATGTTTATAATTTTATTTCCAAAATTACCCTTTAATTTCTCTCACATCCTAATTATACAAATTACATTTTCAAGGTAATTCAACATGCAATTAATAAGGGTATATCAAATATTTCACTAATTTTCTTAATAAGTGTGCATCTTAGTAATTAATGTATTAGTAATTAATGTGATGCCTTTATATGGTTTTAAATTCCTTAATCATAAGTTCTTTGTCAAATATAAGTAATACCGAATTAAATGACTTAATTATATATAATAGACATACACGTTTACTATAAATATAAATAGATATACATGTTTATTGTTTTGTGTGTGTGTGTGTGTATATATATATATATATCTTCTAATTATTTGGCATGTGGCACTAGTTTTACGATTTAAATTGACGATACCCCACAAATCAACATTATTAACTATAGCAAGTAGTTTGATTATGATTTAAATAAATTTAAATTATACTAACTTAACTAAATTAATTATAATAATTAAAATTTTATCAAGAATTTAATTTAAATCTATTATTAATATGGGCAAACTTCTAAATGTAGAGGCGAAGTTCAAAAGTCTGTGAAGAAATTTGAAAAGCCATTAAATTTTGGATATATAGACTAAGTAAATTAAATATAAGAATTAATAATTAATAAATTTTAATAAAACTAATTAATATGATAATTAAAAATATTAGTACACAATTATTAGTCAGTTGAAAATTTCATATCAAGTTTGTCCAAATTATAAGTTTCTGTCGATTTAATTAACAAACATTTTTATCATTGAATAATTTATAATACACTCATAAAACGTACAATTTTTTTAGTCTTTCTTTAATACAATTTGGTTTTTTAATGCTTTTGACCAATTAGTTAATATATTGATTAATTTTTAATAACAAAAATTATTTAAATAAATCGAACCAAAAAGTAAAAAAATCAAACCAAAAAATTGAACGGTTCAAGGTTTTTACCATTGAACTAGCTGAACAAGTTGAATTTTTTAATCATTGGTATTTTCAAAACATATTCAATTCTTTCTTTCATTTACCATACAGATTTTTAAAAAAATAATGAGATATAAATAAATTAAGTTTGTATATATTTGTCTTTATATATTCTATATATTTTTCGCTTTATCTATAATTTTATAATGATCTACCAAAGAAAGAGTTAGAGGCATAAATTAGAAATTAGAAATTTTATCAATTTTACTAAATTTAATTTTATAATGTTATGTCATTATATTTTTCTCTTTTTGTTAATTTTCATTAGTCATAATATGAGCTTTATTGTACAACAAGTCATCTATGAATATAAAGTATTAACAAAAGACAAAAAGAGGATTATTGAGCATTTGAAATGTAATTTAATTAGTTTAGTGACTTCAGAAAATGATGTTATTATATATCTTTTGTACTGTATATCGCTAAAAGAATTGATCAAACCTTAAATTCTTGTGAAAAATTTGAATACATTTTTAATCTTTGGAAGTTAACTTTAATTGTTAGCAAATGTTCAAAAATAGTTCTTTGAGTATAATTTTATTTTTTTTTCTTTTTTCTTTATTTTATTTTTGTGCTACCATATGTATGTTTTTATGTAAAAAATACAAGTTTTTATTCCATACGAAAATTGATTGTATCACTAAAAATATATAATAATTATTTCAAATTTACAATATTATAATGTTAAATTTTTTATTTTTATAGATTTGATAGGATGTTGAAGAATATGCCTATACTTGTTTGGATAAAGACTAGTTAAATTATAATTCACTTATCATGATTGGGATTTCAGGAGAGTTTTGACCTCAGGTGTAAGTCAAATATAGAAGACAATTGACGGGCAGGGCAGGCAAGCCCATTTTGATATTAACCAAAGCTTACAATGGTACCACTTTTAACCAAAATCTCTCAATAAACTTTAAACCTCAAAAAGAGCAACCGGTCATGCCGCTCAGTTCTACGAGATTATAAAATTGCCCCAAAATCTTAAAACTTGGCTTGAAAGATGACGCTCGATTTAGGTATAACGTCAAATTGAGACTTGAGAGAAAGCACGTTTAATCTGTCGGTAGCGAGTAGGTTTGAAATACAGGCATGCCATTGCCTCATCGAAGAGTCAACGAAACTGGGGCGCACATGGGACCGACTTAGTTGGAAGAACCAAAGACAAGAGTGAAAGAGGATTGTAAATTGTGTTGATTGTACTTGGATTGGATAAGGGTTGTTTAAGACATGATGATGACAGGGCATAGCGATGCCAATCATCTCTTTAGTCACGCAAAGCATAAAAAAAATTCCATTTTGAATGAATACAAATTGCCATAATATACAAAGGCAAGATTAGATTGAATTAAATGTCATGTAATTTAGAAAGTAATTCTTATGCATGTAATAATCTTCCCTTTGTTTATCTATATATACGTATCAAAATTAAATTATTTCTTATAGAAATTATGATATACCAATCATGAAAACGAATACGTTAAAAGTCATTTTATGTTGCAATTCAGTAGAATTAATACATCAAGATCATCTTACTAGTTGGAGATTATCGCTCGTTCTTTTTAATGTTTTGTTGTGCAACGCTATTTCTGTGACTTTTAACTTTTACTTAGTTTCTAGCCTGTTGTGATGATGCGTGAATCGAACTGATCAGCAAGCTAGAGAACAATCTGCGGTGCTTTCAACAATCTGAAATGATGCTACGGGGTAATGCTTTAGAATCACTCTTCACAGCTGTACGAAAAGGGCGTGGTTGATGGTGCTCTAGGAATTATGTGCTTTGCAAGCAATTAAACGATAAAACTCGTGGAAAACAATATTACTAGCGCAGTTGAAAATTAGATTAGAATCTCATTTGGATTGCTTATGAAATAGCTGTTTGCCTTCAAGGCCATTGCTTTTCACTGGCATGTATCTATTCAGAAACTGCTGAAACTGGACAACTAAGGGCACCTGATAATTCCTTTCTTTGTTATTTGATCTAACCTCTACATACAATTTTGGCCTGAGTATTACAATTTCAAAGAAAAATATAAAAGAAAAAGCACGAAAAAAAAAAAAAGTCTTTGCAAACACTAGTCTCATCAAAACTCGACTCTGTTTCCAAACTTAAAAAAGAGTTACAAGTCATAGCTTTCCCGAGGGACAATGCTGCGGAGACTGGCAAAGAGAAGGCAGGCGCAGTTAATCATCATCGAGTATCATTTTCCCTTTCAGAGCTACACAATTAAATCTTATCTGTTTAGTAGGCTAGATGTAGCGAGATGTATTACAGTACTATTAGATTCTGAAGCTCGACAATACCTTAGAGTTTCTTCAATATCCTTGCTACTCATGCTTGCCTCTTCTGACTCCTGTGTTTCGAATGACACAACTGATTTCTCTTTAAGCAGGCTAGATAAACTTCCGCAGAACTATTGATCAATGAAAGATCATATCACCACAAGTTGCACACCAGATTATGTAATCCGCAACCCAGCAGTGACATTACTAACTTATAGAAACGATCATTTACCTCCTTGTAAACTTTTAGCTCTCCTGCAGATTTTGATATTTCGACTACACAATTAGCAGGAGCAACTTCAATCACCTAAAATTTTAACAAATAATGATCAGACTTCTGAGACAATGGGCCTTTGTGATGTATTCCAGGATTGTTTTTAGTAATGGATTACCTCTGCCGACAGGTCATAACATGACCTGGTACATCTAGTCATCTTTTCTTTTTGATGCATTTTCATCTGCCACGGTATACCATAGGCGTCAATTTCCTTGACAACAAAAACTCGTATCATAATCTAGCGAAACTTACCATGAAATTTTTCCTCCTTTCAACTGAGAGACTTGCGTCCATTGCAGCGACTTCTATTTTCTTTATGGTCTCACCAACTGTAAACTTGGATCCTATCCTTGTTGTCTTTTTAGTGTCTGCCTGCATAAGGCTAGAGTTTGTTACATAGTGATAGTCTTAGCATGCAAGCCTATTGAGAGATTATGTCCAAATACATGCCTGATCTTCAAATAGACCTGATAAATCAAGGTCATGTGACATAGCTATCAACTTAAAAGCATTTATGAAACTTGAAGATTTGGGATTCTTTGCCTCTTCTGCATTTTCCTGCGGATAATTTTGTGACATAAGTAAAATGGAGAACTGGGATCTCTACACTATCTATAAGCATTTACCTCAACTGAATCAAAAGCAGCGTTAACATCATCCAAGTTGATTTTCTCATCACATTCATACGCACAAGAAGCGAAATATTGTGTCTTAAACCAGCTATCTTCAATGATCTCGGGTATCTTGATCCGCTGTAATGAGTAAAGGAGTTCATCAGTATCCTTTCCTTCTGTTGGTCATCATCCAGTTCTTGAATTTCAGAACCGAAATGCATAAATATTCATACCTTGGTAGGATTTGGATCAAGCATTCTTGAGATCAGTTTCTTCTGATTCTCTGTAAACCATTTGGGACATGCGTATTCTGCTCTGGATATCTTTTTCACATGGACAATTTCATAGATGTAAGCAATTATCCTTTTCATTAGTTGACTGATATCTGAGTTCCAGTATCACAACAACCAACCTTTCTGTACAACATCATAAGGTTACGGTCATCGAATGGTAGATAACCTGCAAGTAGCTCAAAAAGGATTACTCCACAGGACCAAACATCTGCTGATGCTCCATCATAACCCCCATTTGAGAAAAGCTGTTCAATAGAAAAACAACCAGCAGCTAAGGCATTGGTTCAAGTTCGAAAATTTTCGTCAGCTATCACCAAATATTTTACTTCTGTCATAAGTTTGAATTGAGTTTGTTCAAATGAGGGTAGAAAGATGAGAAATTTTGTCTTACCTCAGGTGCCACATAGCATGGGGAGCCACAAGCAGTGGTTAATATGCCATCTGGCTGTCAGTCAGAATTGCAGGGACCGACCACTTAGTTCGGATAAGAAAGAAAGGAACTCTATGGAAGAAGTAATTGGTAATTTTATCTATGGAGTATACCTTTCGCAATGCACTTAAGCCAAAGTCAGAAACTTTGACCTTTCCATTATTATCCAAAAGCAGGTTTTCTGGCTGTAAAACGGAGGTCCTGATTAGTTTGCACAGGTCCTTTGAAGGAAGGGAAAATGTTACAAAGCATACAAGGGATTATTAACCTTCAGGTCTCTGTGATAAACCCCTCTGTTGTGACAATAGTCCACTGCATCAATCAATTGCTGGAAAAGCTTTCTTGCCTCAGACTCACCTAGTTTCTTCGCATACGACTGGATATCAGAAATTAAACAGAATCAGAAATATCACTTGTCAGAGGGAGACTGTTGAAAACACCATTTTCGGATTGCTGTAAGGGCACAAAATTTACTGCTGACCAATTTGTCAGAAAGTTGTCCGCCTGCCACGTATTCCATTACTATGTATATTCTAGTTTTCGTGCCAAGAACCTGGAATTCCAATTTCAGCATCAAGGGAGTGTAGTTAATTGAGATAGAGACTTTTTCCAGAGCTGCTCTGAGAGAAGATCTTATTTGCCGTTTGTAAACAGAACCAATAGAAAATCTGACAGATATACCTCATGTATCCGAACGATGTTGGGGTGATGCAGAAGTTTCATAGTTCTAATCTCCCTTTGCACCTGAACCAGTATCTAAAAGTGTTACAAAAGGGAAGAAGATGTGCGTTGATAAAAATTACTTCCAAACAAAAGAAACGAGGAAGGTGCAGACAGAACGATTCATAGATTCACCTGATACTTGAGATTGCTTTCTACAACCATGTGTTTGTCAATGATCTTGATTGCGAAGTAATGGCCATTGGTGGTATCAACAGCAAGCTTTACCTTAGCGAACGTTCCTTCCCCTATAGTCCGGCCAAGTTGATACTTGCCAACGTATTGAGAAAATCCCATTTGCTTTAAAAATCTATGCCTGTATCTTTCTACTCTTCAACTTCTCAGATAATCTGTAGGTTGCTAAAACAACCCATCTCAAGGCCTGAAACCGTCTTTACGTTTCCAGTATCCGTACTCAATGATGGAAAAAAAGTAGATTCAATTTTGAGGATGGCTCTTGCGTGTTTCTCATAGTTGCCATGCTTGTTAAGAGGCTTGTCTTTATAAACAATCTTACCGATTAAACACACATACGCAATTGAAAGACTACTGGTTTAAAAGATTTAGTACTTTTTGTGATTTTCATGGAAAGTAGGACGGCTAGTTGGCTAGTTGGCTAGTTGGTGAACGTGTTTTGAATGGAAGTTGGCTGTTCTTGTCAAAACTACAAGCACCAAGTAACACCGTGCTCTTTCGGTCACTGTTCACAGGACAAACTTGGAATATATTTGCATTTATTTATTGGTATGCATTCAGATTTCACAATTTTGTAGAAAGCACAAATGCAATTATATTTTTGGTAACAAGGGATTATTTTGCCTATTCGTTCACGTTGTCTTGTAGGCATACAGAATTGATTATTCGGTTTAGGCTCAACTGAATGGAATAACAGCTTTTACTTGTATCACCTCGTAAAATAAGGTGCACCAATTCCAGTGCATTTAAATTTATGCGAATGTGGATTTCGCTGGTAGTTCATCAACAAAAGTTTCTAATAGAATAGCCAATCACTTTATTTTCGTGACTTGAGTTATTACCGGGAAGTAGGAACTATGTAATTTATAATATAATATATATAATCACGTTTATCTCATTGGCCCTACAATCAATAAAGCGGTGGAAGAAGGTGCACGTTCTCAGAAGGGGTATGTAAAAATTTCTTCAGCTTGTTGCTATTTAAGATGCTGGGACCATCAATACAGAAATTATTTTGACACATAATGCAAGAAAATCCTCAAGTATTCAAATACATTGATGTTTATTTGACAATACAATTTATAACATTTGGAGCAGATTCTTAAACAAAAAGGCTTCGTTGTTCAATTTTATTTCCAATGTAAATATATAGATGACAACCTTTAAGGCACTATATATCTACCAAATTGCTTTTGCCATAGACATTGACTATTTTTTCCTACAATATTACCAATGCATTTAATGATATATTTGACAAAATATTTTTATTAAATTTGTAATCAAGATTTAGTAGTTGTTTATTGAATTCAAGACACTTTATTTGTTTAACAAAAAATGCATTATTCTTATATTGAAGATCCACGAGAGACCTTCCTGCATCCTTTAAAAGTAATATTTGTAATTTGACTAGTAAAAGGTTAGACTGTTCCTCTTTATCAAAATGGTTACGTAAAAACTCAACCAAGTACTTGGACTCTAACAGAGATTACAATTTTAAATTGTTTCGCCTTGTGGTTAGAAATGTTATTTAGACCACATCTTCCTACTCTTAATCCCGCCGTGTTGAATGATCTCACTGGATATTAAATAAAATTAAACACATGAAGGCTAAGTTGTGCCTGTGTCCTTGGAGTTTGAATAAATTTTATTTGATAATAGTTAAAAGAAATTGCTAATAAAGTGGAAGAGACGGAGTTTGCCTAAGTAATTGCTAACTTCTGGAGTCAATTACCTCTCTAATTCAAAAAATTGGCAACCAGTCAATATCGCAACAGTATTCTCAAGAAAAAGACTTAGGGGTAGGAACAGATAGATGTCACTTCCTACTACATCCGGAAAAGTCACTATAGATCAGAACTATTATAACGTTAACGTATTCTATCTCTTAGTTAATAAAAGATATAGAATGAAGCCAATATTGGCCTAATGCATTATATTTGAAAACATAAAAACTTGACCCCAGGTAGATCTGATCCACAAGGGTTAGGCATTCGTGATGTCTTAAGAAAACGCAAAATTAAGCTAATGATGTTTTGTATCATAATAGGAAAGGATCGATCACGTGAGAGAAAACAGGGTAGGAGGTAAGTTGGCATGTGAACAAAACAACGTAGTTGGGCGTTTGCAGGACCACTTAATAAATAGTTTATTCAAGGTACAATAGGGATCTTTATATATATATACAAAGCAATGATAAACTTTTTTATATGATACATATAAAGCAATGATGCACTCCTCAATTATACATTGAGTACGGACATACGCTTGCCATGTAACATCGATTAAAGCATGTGTTCTATTCCTTATGCTTTGCTTAATAAGGTGGAAAGACCTAAACTGCTGCAAAAAGACTTGAAAATCCAAACCAAATAGAATACAGAAGTATGGACCTGTTTGATAAATGACCTATCAGTTATTTTTTGGCGGATTGAAAGATTTTAGTTGATGCTAAATTACCTATCAATTGATAAATGATCTATCTAAATTCTTATTAGAATATTCAAAAAAATACTAAGATATAATTGTCATGTCCTTATAAATCTTTTTTAAGACATGTCCTTATAAGTTATTTTGCATATAAACAACTAATAATAAATAGTTAATTTAATTAAATATCTTTAAATAAACAGTTGATGTTATATGCTGGTCGAATCAGCTATATCAATCTACTGTCAACTAACCGCTGATAGAATCAGTTAACAACTAAAGCAATTTGTTGATTGCCAAATAGCGCCTATATGTCTATTATTTCACAACCTTTTCTTTTGGTGATGAAATAATATTCTTTAATTTTGAAGAATGTTTGCTTTCTAACACTAGGGGAAGTATAGATATCTATATTTTATTTAAGTTAATATTTTGAAAACGTGGTTTGAACCTATAAAAAAAAAGATGATCAAAGTTAAATAGGTAAAATGGGTTTAATAGAAGTAAATCTATTATCATAAGATGTAATAAATCTACTTAAAAAGTATGGTTTGAACTCAAAAGAGAAAAGATAATCAAAGTTGAACACATAAAATGGGTTTAATAGAAATGAAACTGTGATCTTATAAAGTAATAAATGTCCTTAAAACGTCATTCTATTTCTTTTTGTTGTGTATAATTCATATACAGAAATGTGTAGTTTTGGAGTTTTAGGTTTAAAATGAGCATATTTTTAAGTAAATACAACTGAGGGACATGAGCATGACTTAGGGCATATCCTTTATGGAATTTAGAGATAGGGTATGGGATGAACACATGAGTGTGTTGGTGCGATAGAGGTATTTTAAAGGAACTCACAATCTAGGATATAACCATGTCTTATATATGAAAAAGTTAGTAAGATCTACAAGCTGAAGACATAGAACCTTAGGTCATGTCTTAATGTGTAAAGAAATAGAATGATTTATGATTTGAAGACATGGATGTGCCAAAGCCAATGTCATGCTCTGCAAAGAGACAGTAAGATTTATATTCGAACAAGATAATGCCTACAAAAGTAAATGCTACTTGAAATGTGTTTTTGATAGTTTTTAACTCTAAGATTTACTAATGTCATGGTTAAATTATGTTAGGTTCGAAAAGCGGGCTACTTGATTAAAATTGTACTAGTTAGGATACACACATATAAATATATGTTGTAAACTTAGTTTATTGTAACCATCATCATATTATTCAATAGTAAATCAACTACTCTTAATTTGTAAAGACGTTGGCACTCCCAATTAGTCGAACTTTGTTAAAATTTTCATGTATTCTTGTTTTTGTTCATTCATTATTCTCTATTATTAATATTTATTTTTCTTAATAAGTGGTATTTGAGCATCATTGTGTCAACAATTATTTTGATTGTGAAGTTTGATGTGAGAAAGTTCACGTGAATTGAGACCTTCAAATTTTGATAATAAAAAGTGAAGGATTTATTGGCGCATAAGGCATATTGAAGGGTTTGTGAGAGAATAAATTAGCAGATATAGATGCTCGATTAGAGTACAAGCAATTAGAACATTATTAATTTTTCTGGTAGACTACCATATCATAGAGATTGCATCCCTTTAGCGATATGGAAGAAATTGAAGAATTGTTATATGTCAAAGTCTCTTAGAAATGATTTGTACTTGGAGAAGAAACTGTACACACAGAAGATATATGGAGGATCACATTTGAAGAAACAAATTAATACATCGAATAAAATAATTAGTGATTTGTTGAAGCTCTAGGTTACTATAGAAATCAAGGATAAAGCAATGTCTACTTTGTTCTTTACCTCTTTTCTATGAATATCTAGTAACCACAATCACATTGAGTAAGGAAATAGTTAGTTTGGAGGACATCAGTACTACATGATACCAATAGAGACTCAATAGTGGTTAAATATCTTAAGGTGAAGAGTTATATATGAAGGGCATATAGGATTTTTAGAGGAAGTGTAATAAGGATGGCTTGTCCAAGAGGAGCTCTAAATCTAAATCCAAGGGAGACAACTTGTGGCTAAAGTTTTACAAATTTTTTCCTCCTCCACAATCACAATCAAACACATCCATTCACAATCCAAATATCAATACCTTAATTTCACAAAACAAGCACTTAATTATGTGAGAACTATCATAAACACATACAATATGCAATAGGTATCAAAACTTGTACCTATACACTTAGATATTACGATGTTATATATATACCTATAGCTATATATATATATATATATATAAGTACCTATACCTATATATGTATATATATGAGCAGCTATTATC
>JANVCQ010000231.1:18665021-18684707 GCA_025531925.1 Erythroxylum plowmanianum
AATCATGAATGCATGTCACTATGTATATGCATGTGCAAAATGATCTATCTCTCTATAATCAGAGGCCACAAAACACTTGATCATAATTTAAGCACTAACAACTCTACACTCATAACACTATGCTCATCGCATCGGTAACGGGATGCTACATATTAGGTACTATATTAATGCAAAACTTAATATCCCTCTTTTAAACTATATTAAAGTAGACCTGATAACTCTTCAAGATATACATTTTGAAACTTCTAAACTACTAGAACAGTTTGGAGGCTATTAATTTCTATGGAAGTATCCCTAACTAAGACCAAGAACCATTAACACCCATGTTTGAGCATCTTGTTGGCCATTACTACTAAAACTATGTTGTAAAGGATGGTCCTCTTATCTCCCTCAAAAGTAAACTTTCCCTCATTTGAAATTTGAAACACCACTTTTTTGTCTCTACAATTTAGGGTGGTATAATGACTAAAAATTTAGTTCATCCTTAATATTACATCAATATCCATAATCGAAAATAATATAATATTTATGACCAATATCTACCATCAATCTCCATAAGATACGAGTAGTAAACCAAATCTACCTCTATGATATCACTAAGAGGTGTGCATACAAACAAGGATTCTTCCATTCTATCTGGTACTATTTCTAGTCTTATATCAAAGTTGAGTGATATAAAAGAATAAGTTACTTTCAGATATATCAAAACTATAACTTCTAATTTAAAGACAAGAAGAAGATGAGAAGAATATCAAATACCATCATATTTGCAGCATATGCATCTTGAAGGGTGAGGTTGAACACCCTGGCCTGACCATAACCTACATAATGAGGGTTAGAGGACTATCCCTGATGGGGGTCCTAACCATCATATATATTAGTTAATCTTCCTTATCTCATCTAAAATATGTCTTAGGCATATCAAATCAATTGAATGAAGTTAGTACTATACTCATCCACCATCCTATATCCCTAGCATAGATTTAAGAACTTTGATTTGAGCGCCTCTTAAGCTATGAAGGACAGGAAATAGTTTATAAACTTCTTCCTAAACTAAGACTAGGTGATTAAACCTAAGTATAGAAGGTTGTGGTATTGGTATCGATCCTTGGTCCTGAAGTGAATCACATGTTAGTAAAGACTTAATATTCGATATACAAAAAGCACAAGAAGGGGGGGTTGAATTGTGTATCTGTTTTTGAATACAATCCCCTTTTAACCACAACTTCTTTTTTAAAAATTTGCTTTCTTAAACAATTGAAAAATAGTATTATGAAGTATTGCAATCTACTTCTAAGTATTTGTATCATCAATAGAAATTAAAAGTTGAGAGTTGAGATTAAGAATTGACACAGTAGTTTTATACTGGTTCACCCCAAACCGTGGGCTACATCCAGTCCTCAGAATCTTTTCTGAGGTTTCACTATACTTCTCAAAGATACAAGTATTCTTTTAACCGAGCTTCTTCAGGTCTCTTACAACAAGTATTCTTTTCTGACTTAGCCTCTTCAGGCTATCAACTTTTCTTCCTTCTACTGAAAAATGTTTCGAGCTTTGTTACAGATAATAGTAGCTCTAAGTTTAGCACAATGAATAAAATTTCTAGCTTTGGAATTTCTAGGCTTTGGAAAATCACTAACTTTTACAGTATTCAACTCTGACTTATATTTATAGCCTTCGTCTTCAATTGCTTCTTAATAACTTCTTCTTTCTTTTTATTTTTTGATCTTTAAAGAAACGGTTATTCAGTTGAGTTCTGTAACTTACTTAAATTGATTGATCATCTGACGTGGTATCGGGTCTTCATCTTCGATTCTTTCGTCTCATTTTCTTCATCTCATTTTCGGCTTCGCTTTGTCTCATTTTGCTTTCTGCTTCTGTCTCATTTTCTTCGCCTCATTTTGCTTTCTGCTTCCATCTCATTTTCTTCTTCTCATTTCTATCGTCTCATTTCTTCTTTCTGCTTCCGTCTCATTTCTATCGTCTCATTTCTTCTTTCTGATTCCGTCTCATTTTGCTTTCTGCTTTCATCTCATTTTGCTTCCTTCTCATTTTTTCTTTCTGCATTATTATTTGGTTTTCATCAAAATTATTAATCGTAAAGTCATTTTGACTTAACAGGTCCCTCCTTGCAAAGACATCTCCATCAGACCCCCCAACTAGATATTAGAATAATGCAATTTCTTGCCTTACATCTCCACCTTATTGAGGAAATCAATGACCTCCTTAGGTTTAGTCCTATTAAACTTTAAAATGTGGAACCTCGAATAGGCCATTAACAGATGCATATTTGATCTCTCCTACTCTATGGCTATAACTGGCGGTGGCACTTATTATTTTTATTGCATTATCATTGTCATCGAATCATTGAACATGACATTGTTATCTTATATTATTGCTAGAAATGATTACATGTCAAATGTAAGCTCCTCGGGAATTCCTTATGACACCTCTTGCTGTTTATAGATGTCTCTCAAGTTATGGTCATCCTGTGCCTACCGGACCTTCCAACTAAGGAAGCTAGGGCAAACACCTTGACTTGCATCTAGGCGTCCTTATGGGCCTCTTAGATAAGTTGAGCAAGAAATTGCATACATCTATTTATGCTAACAAAGGAAGAAAAGGAATGTTCAATACCACCAATTAAAATTGATGAGTATTCTAAGTAAGGAAGCTATTCTAAAGAGGGATTAAATTCCTATGTATCTACAGTAACAAGTAGAATGACACTTTATGTCTCAAATCTTTTAACCTAGGCTCTGATACCAACTTTGCCACATGTAAAGTACTATAATTCAAAAGTTAAAGCCCTCAGATCACATGTAAGCTTGACTACGGGTGAAAGAAGTAAATGTAAAATATAAAATAAAACACATAACAATGATGGCACACATAAGTACAAACATAGAAAAGTACTATAATTTTAGTGTGAATCAAAAGAAAAAATTTTAATATACTAAATCATATCATTGCATACTTTAGAGTAAAAGTACACATGAAAACAATTTAAAAACATATGTAAAAGTAGATATATTGTGATCAATGCTCCTCTGAGTCACTATTACAAAGTTGAGGGTGGATGAATAGACAATAAAGTGAGGGGAGCTAGATCTCATTGAGTAAGTCTATATCGCCTCACAACACTTAATAGCATGCTTACATAAGATACAATTTATATTGGTATAAACACACACATATGATGCATGACAAATCACATGTAATATATATCGTGGAGATGAAATATATATAGAACTCTAGTCTCCAAGGGTAAATCTTCGTAATACTACATTTTGAATGAATGTTGGAAGCTAAGCAGCACCAATAGACCAACCCTCAC
Organism: Erythroxylum plowmanianum; assembly: GCA_025531925.1. Taxonomy (NCBI): domain Eukaryota; kingdom Viridiplantae; phylum Streptophyta; class Magnoliopsida; order Malpighiales; family Erythroxylaceae; genus Erythroxylum; species Erythroxylum plowmanianum. The sequence continues at coordinate 18,668,359 of JANVCQ010000231.1, forward strand.
TCAATATGTCTAAAGTCACAATTAAATCAATAATATACATATCAAACAAGAACCTAACTAGAAGCCTAGATCAATTCATATCATATCATAATCATCTCCTATAACCAAACCAATGTGTACTTAGTCCAAGCGATACATCTTATAGACTATTTTCATCCATAATCACAATCAAATAAATCCACATACAATTCAAATATCAATTATGCAATTTCACAAAACAAGCACTTAGTCATGTGAGATCCATCATAAACGCATGTTGTATACAATAGGTACCCAAACTCATATTCATATACTTAGATATCATAATATTATTTATATAAGCCTCACAATAACGACTACTCAAATTGCAAATGTGCATATATATACTTGTATATATATATATGGTCAGGGCATATATCCTGGCTTAACATGTTATCAATCATATCAATCTAGAATCATAGTCAATAAAGAGTGTGAATTTGTTATTGGTAGATAAATATGAACTTAACTAATTGATGTACTTATCAGTCCAAACCTTGCGATATGAGTCTCACTTCTTATATGCTTATAAAATAGGAAAAGAAATATCCTAATCAATGTTACTTACAAGTCAATAGACTCAATTAACAACCTGGGAGTCATTAGGTTTACTAGGACAGTCCAATTTTGCAATTCAGCCTTAATCCTATTTTTGCCTAAACTTTTTGAGGTTTTTAGTTTGTAAACCATTAAGAATTTTGCTATAGTTCTGAAAGGGCAAAAATATATGCACAATTTATAGAAATTTTCATCATTTTTTCTGAAAAAGAACTTTAGAAGGTCACGAAACAATATCTATGACGATCAAAATATTCCTTTGGTGATTGAAAAATTTTTCAGTATGAAATTTTAATGATTGTATACCAAATAAAAGCTCTTGATAAGTAAAAGAACTTTTTATAATTATAAGAAACTCAAATTCTTAATTAATCTCAATAAACTGAAGAAAAATTATTTCAAAGCTCTAATCTTTATTTTCATCGATTGACAGTGATACAAGTGGTGACCAACAATGAGATAAGAGGGCTTTTTCTCCTGATATCAAAAAGAGTCCAGTGGTGATGGTGGTGGTCAGCAAGAATCATCGGAGGCATCAAATTGAATCTTTGAATTTTTATCCAAATTTTCTTCTAAATTTTTGTGTTGATTCCCATGTTCTTATGAGATAAAAAGGGTATAGTTTTGGCGGGATAGAAGTTGATTGGTATATATGATTGGTCGGTTAGAGTCGTTGATGGTGAAGAGTAGAGGAAGAATATATAAGGGGTATTACAAAGAGATAGATAAGTGGATGTTAGCAATGGTGGAGGAGCTGGAGTCTTCTACTAAAAATCAAATATGAAAGTTAATGTAGCTTTCTAAAGAGAAGAGGCCTGTAGATCACAAGTGGGTATACAAAAGGCTGCTAAATAAGCCTGCAATCTTGGAGTTTCGATAATGAAATATGGGTGTTTCCTAAAATTCTGTCAGTGAATGTGGCTTGGGATATTAGCCTGGCCCAAGGTGTATTCTTTCGACAAAAACTTATTAATTATGGCTGGGGAGTTTCGGGAGGAAGACATGGTTGTGTCAAACTGTCTTTTGCAGAAAAAAAAAGAGTAAGATCTACAGGTATGATCTTTGAAGTCATATCTTGATATGTAGAAAAATAGAACAATCCATAAACATGTGAAAGCCAATGTCGTGCTAGAATTTTACCGGTTAAATATATGAATATATATAACCTAGTTTATTGTAATAATCGTCATATTATTCAACAAAAAATCAGCAGCCCATTATTCTAGAAAATGTAAATATACCCAATTGATTGAATTTTATTTAAAAAAATTGTGTTAATGTTTTTTTTTCTCTCATTATTCTCTATTGTTGATATCAACTTTTCTCTAGCACTTCCTCTTTTAGTTTTATAACGTAAGTGGAACATCATAGTATATTGGTCTAAATCATACCGTTTCCGATTTAATACACAATGATGACTCAAAACCATCAGCTTTTAATCTTCTAATCCGGCTAAACTACCGATCATTACATCAATTGATTAACCTTACGTCCTTACAGAGTCAAAACATAAGACTTGATTGCGTACCTCTTCTTTTAGAAGTCACAAACTTCGCTTGCTTGTGGGTTTTCGTCAAAATTGTTGAGCTTACTCAGAAATCTTAAGCCACACATGCATACTTATGCGTGTGTATACTTCTGAAAATAAATTTACCGAATCATAATAATACGGTTCCTTAACACTCTTGATTCTCTACATAAAAGTTTAGAGGGTAGATGGAGTTATGAAAAATAAAAACTACATAATTCATCTATCGTCACTCATCTATATATGTATCGATTAGTTGGTTCCCTATATAATTACTATCCCACGTTTACATACAGACAACTTTTACTACCATCCACTAGAAAAATCGAAAAAGAGAGTTTATTATGAAAGCAAAGACTAGCACTAGAAAAGAGAATAAAGACAAAATTCTTCTTAAAATTCACGGTCAACAGTAATCTAACGTTGAAGGAATGATAGGGTTAGATGTACTATTAACCAATCAAGAGAAGTTTTTTTCTTCTCCTCATTTTTAGCTACATGAAAGAGATAACTAGATTACATCTAAAGCCCAAAATTAAAGTATTGCAAACTAACTATATATGGTGGTTGGCCATCGACTAGTAATGGCAGATATATAGATATATACATTATTATGTCTTGATTTGCCGTCCTCGTAATATAATAAAATATATTAATATTATAAAATCTATTATTGTTATTTAATATAATTCCAAATCACCATATGAAACACAATTAAAAAGGAAAATGATAATGAAAGAATCAATAGTTACCTTCACGACTGAATTTATCTTTTTGTCTAATAAATAATCCCTCAACAAAAACAAGATGAAAATTACCAAAATTACCCCTGCCTACGAGGTAGCCAATAACGGTTACCCGATGGAGGGCAGGAAGGTAAAAACAAATATGGTTCATGCAGTACAACTCTAAGTTATACGGTTGAGGAGTTTAAAACATACATCGTTTCTACTTCTTTGAGTTACAGTAAATCCAAATATATTCATAAATTAATTTCAATGAAATTTTACCAACTTAAACAAACTGTTTATAAAAGGTTACATAAGTATAATGTAGTATGTGTGAGCAAGTTATTTGAAACAAACTCTCTCTGTTACTATTGCTGCCAAGACCGTTTCTTTCTCAACTCTTCTTATTATCCTCGAAGTATGTATCTGTATCTCTGTTGTATGAAAATTTTAAGATAACATAATGAGTGCCTATATTTTGTTGGGATATTGTTAGAAGAGAGTAGGGAAGAACATTAGAGAGAGATTCATATAATTGATTTAGATATAGAAAGAGAAGGAAACATTTCCATTAAGTTTTTACATGCCATTATAGCCATTATAGATCGACTTAAATACAGACAATATTTTATTCAGTGTGTCCTAGTGTAGTATTACAACCCTGGGCCTTTATTTAACGTTGCGCTTAGTACTTAGTAATTAACGTCTGGTGAGTTTCTGTTGCTTTTTACACCATCACTATATTCTCCATTTGTCTCTGCAATGGTGTAGCCCAGATATTCGATTTGTCGCACCCTAAATACACATTTACTTCCTTTTAAGAACAATTGGTTATTCCTCAACGTTTGCATGGCTACTGAAATGTGTTCTACATGTAATTGCAACGACAAACTGTAGATTAGTATGTCATCGAAAATACCATAATGAAATGACATAAATATGGTTTAAATAGTTCATTCATCAGTTTAGCATTTTTCAAGCTAAGCAGCATGACCAAGAACTTGTAATGGCCTTCGTGTGTTTTGAAGGCTATTTTCAAGACATCTTTCGACTGCATCCTTATTTGGTGGTATCTGGAGCACAAATCCAGTTTAGTGAACCAACTGGCTCTGTGCAACTTAAGTAACAGTTCCTCAATAAGTGGTATAGGGAATTCATCCTCTACTGTATACTTGTTCAACTCCTTATAGTTCACGCATATGTGCCATGAGTCATCCTTCTTCTTGACTAAGATCACCGGCGATGCGTAAGGACGATAACTAAGTTGGATGAACCCTTGTTTCATGAAGTCCTTAACAAATTGTTTTATTACATCCTTTTGTGTTCTCGAATACCAATATGGACACATGTTAATGGCTCCAACCCCTTCCTTCAAGATGATTTGATGACTGTGATTGCGATATAGTAGGAGGTGAGTCGGTTCTTGGAAAACCTCTACATATTCTGACAAAATTGCATTGATCTCATCGAACACACTCCATTACTCATCCTTCATCCTCATCTATTGCAGTTGATATTCAATAGGAGTCATTAACTACGTCATGAACAATTGTCCACCTATTGAACGTTGTAAGGTTTTCTGGAATTCCTTGCTTGAAATGACTCGAGACCTCACTTTTGGATTTTCCCGTAACATTACTAGCTATTCTTCCCACTTGGACATCATTGTTTGGTCCTAAAATTGCATAATACATCATTTAACCTAACCAGCCACTGTACACCTAATATGACATCGCATCCCCCCAATGACAGCATAAGTGCATCCATGGTGAATTGCGCACCTTGCATTGTCCACATGAAATTCTTGCAAGATTGATGGCATTTCAACTACAATCCACCTCCTACTATGATGGCAATCACTCTATCTCTTGTAGGTCGCACCCCCTTTTCTTATTATTGATGTATCCATGAAGTTATGCATACTACCATTGTTGATCAGTATGTGAATCCTTCGTCTTTAATGCATCCCCACTAATCTCATTTGTTTAAATTCTGTATCTCTATATAACCCTAACATAGCTTGCGTTGAGACCATTAGACAACCTTCTTTTCTTGGATTTCCCTTCGATTTGTCCTCCTTCGGTTTTGGTGAAATTTTCCCCCTGACAACCTTCTTTTCTTGGATTTCCCTTCGATTTGTCCTCCTTCGGTTTTGGTAAAATTTTCCCCCTGACTTCTTCTCCAGAAACTACATAAAATTGTAGCTGCCTCTTCTTATATTTGTGATCCAAGCAGTATTTCTCATCACACCAAAAACAGAGACCCTTGGCTCTTTTATTGTCAAAATCCTTACTACTAATACATTTATGGGGTTTAAAGGATCTTACCGATGATGATGACCGTAACATTGAAGTTGATATATGTAATATTCCCTCTGTACTTGAGTTTCTATTTATATTTGTTACTTGTCACCTCAGTGGGTTAAAGTTGAAATTATTGCCATTATTCATATCCTTCGTTATGTTTCATTGTTTTAGTGCAATGTTTCCCACTGATATCAGCATTGCCTCTTATTACTAAGATAATTTATAGGCCTAATGCAAGGAGTGGGGTTTGATTGTTAGATCGATCTAGGGTTTGAGTCCTTTAATAAAAAATCGACTAAATACTCTTTTAATAATGTTAGTTTATTAGAATGGTGATCAAATTATGCACAATAATCTAGTACTATTCCATTTTGTTTCAGATCCTTGAAGTCGCCTACCAGGTCATCAAAAATCTCCGCATCAAACCATTGTTTGAGAGCCTTAGTGAACTCATCCCAGTCAACCATCTCCGTCTTATTATAGTTTTTGATGTATAATCGATACCACTCCTAACCATGTTTGTCCATATGTAAAATAACTACGCTCACCATTGTCTTTTCTAAAGTTTGGTCCAGATAAAAAAATTGCTTACAACAATAGAGCCATTGCTTGACATTCTCACTGTCGAATGATGGAAACTTGATCGACACACCCTCGTGGGTGTCACATTTTCATCCCTCTCCTATCTCCCTAGACTGCTCTAGGGTGTAAGTTCCACTACTCGGATTTCTCCCCCTTGTTTCTGTTGATTGTGTAGAAGCAAGGTTCTTAGCTCCATCTTCTCCTTTTCAACCTTTTCTATAATGTTTTGAATCTCTAAGAACATTCGCTCACTCCTGTCTTGTGACTCCAAAAACATCCTCTCTATCAAGCCCTTTCAAGCCCTCTTCAAGCCTCTGTAATTTGGTGCCTCTTATGCTTTCTGTCGTAATCATTTCCCATATTCGAATGCTCTAATTCCAAATGTTGTATGAAAATTTTAAGATAACAGAATGAGTGTGCATATTCTATTGGGAGTTGTTAGAAGAGAGTAGGGAGGGACATTAAAGAGAGATTTATATAATCGATTTAGATATAGAAAGGGAAGGAAACATTTACATTAAGTTTTTACATATTGGTTTAGCCGTTATAGATCGGCTTAAATACAGACAATATTCTATTCAGCGTTTCCTGGTGTAGTATTACAACCCTGGGCCTTTATTTAAATGCAACGCTTAGTACTTAGTAATTAACGTCTGGTGAGTTTCCGTTGCTTCTTATGCCATCATCATCTTCTTCGTTTGTCTCTGCAACAATCTTTTTCTTCCTTATAACTGTTAGTATGTATCTAGTCATTTATTGTCCTCGACTTTGTCTTTACAAGTGTTTTAACGAGTGGATACTAACACTTCTGCAGCATACTTATCTCAAATTTTGGGTAACTGCTAAATTTTTCATCTTTCATTATTGTATTAGGTTGACAACACATTTTTGATTGTTTGTTAATAAATTTATGATGAACGATCCTTAGTTACGTATCCCAGATCAAACATGAAAAGGAAAAAAATGAAGAAATGCAAAAAATATTTGATTTTGGTTTCATGACTTCAAATGAACTTTTTGAAGTTGAAACGAGCGTGAATCCACTAAAGCCTTCGTGAGAGTCAATCCCTGAGATGTTGTTAAGACCTTTCTATAACTTTCTTAACACGTAAACCTTTGAATGGGTCAGAGCATCTATATCTTCACAATCTGCTTAAGTAGCTATAGGAGAGCTTAACTTTATATATATAGCATCCATATCGGGCCTTCCCATTAGATGTTCAATGTAGGTCCTGTCTACACTAATTGGGATCTATTTTTTCACTGGACTTTAGCCTACTAATCCAGATCCTTTATTAGGCCACTTTATTATCTTTATCCATATCAAACTCGATTATCTTAACCAATAATTTATTAAAATCGATAAAATATAATTAATTATTATCCACCCTATAGGAAAATATCTAACATTCTCCCCCTTGGATAATAATTAATTATGGTAGTTGTTACAAATGTAAAACTAGTTTAAGATACGATTAAGTCAATCACTGTATAGGTCGACCAAGTTTAAAAAAGTATTTGATCCAAAGATAATGAAAGTCTATCATTCTGTCCCGTAAGGCTTTCGATACTGAAAAATGTCAAACACATCTGTTATGTGTGACGCATATCCAATACAATCATGCATATCTAATACCTCACTAATATGTATGAGAAAATGGACAATGAAAAATTAGGATGATACTTGTATGAACTGAAATGTATCATCTTTTTGTTTGACATTCTCAATTTCTCACTGAATGCTAAACTACATTAGAGAAACCTTTATTTTCTCCGACTGAATGCTAAACTATATTAGAGAAAAAGCTTTTTTTCCTCCCACAAAATGCTAAACTGCATTAGAGAATACTTGTTTTCTCTCATTGAATGCTAAACTACATCAGAAAAAACTTTTATGGGATTAAACACTTATATCCTCCTATATCATGTCAAAATCCATGAATATATATATACATCTGTATGTGTCCTGATGACATAGGCTCAAGATCAATTTGTATATATGCCCAATGACCTTTATAATGCTTAAGATTGACAAAGATCTTAAGACTTTCACTTATATTATGACAACGTATAATAACACGTATGACTAAGGATAAATGATGATCGTCTTTATTGCTAAACAACCATACTGTCACAATAATCAAAAGATATAAACATATAAGGAGCAAACACAATGATCCCCAACTAACAGTGTTTAAAAATTTTAAAACATTCACACTATATACGTGTCTCTTAAAAACAAGTGGGTGAAGTCCTTTAGTTAAAGAATTATCAAGCATCTCCTTAGTCCCAAAATGCATCGCCTCAATGTCACCTTTTTGTATCAACTCCTTGATGGTCAAATACTTGACCTCCAAATGTTTAGACCCTATGATGCTCTTATTCATGTTACTAAAAAAACATAATAGAAAGATTATCACAATACTTTTGAATGAGTTTATCCATTGAATTAACCACAGATAACTCAGAAATCAAGTTTCTGAGCTAAACTACTCATATAACAACCCTATAGTATGCTATAAACTCTTTATGCATAGTTGAGGAAGTCACTAGTGCCTACTTGACACTCTTCCATAATAATGCACCATCTGCGAACATGATGTAACCTGAAGTGGACTTTTTTTATCTTTTGGACACGTAGCAAAATTCAAATCTGTATACCCTACAAGGTATCAATTGATAACCCCTTTGAATGTCAGCATATAATCCTTAGATCCCTTTAAATATATCAACACCCGTTTAACTGCATTCCAATGGTTTATTCCTAGATTAGTGAAGCTACCCAATAGTCCAACAATAAATGCTATATCTAGTCTAATGCATACCTGGGCATATATCAGGTTACCAACTGCACTAGAATAAGGCACGTTCTTCATAGCCTCTTTCTACCTTATTCTTTGGACACTATGTTAAAAATAATATCTTACCATGAGAGATAGGTACTACAACATGTTTACAATTAACCATATTAAACCTTTGTAGCACTCGCTCAATGTATGCACTCTATGAGATGCCTAAGGATTGTCGAGATTTGTCCTAGTGAATCTGAATACCTAGGATAAAGGATGCTTCACAAAGGTCTTTGATGTCAAAATGCTTGGCCAAAAGTTACATCACCTTATGCAACATGGTCAAGTTATTTGATGCAAGCAAGATATCATCCACATACAACAATAGGAAGATAACTTTGCTCCCCTAATCTTGTAGTATAAGCATCTTTCAACTTTATTTTCTACAAAGCCAAAATAGGTCATAACCTTGTCAAACTTAAGATACCACTATCTAGAAACTTATTTCAAATCATATATCAATTTTCTCAATTTATAAACCTTATTAAACTTTTTTAAATACTGAAATCCTTCAAGTTGATCCATATAGACCTCCTCATATCATTTAGAAAAGTGATTTTAACATCCATCTAATGTAGCTCTATATCAAAATGAGCTACTATTGTCATAATCACTCCAAACGCATCTTTAAAGGATATTTGAGGAAATGTAAAATTAAAGTCAACCCTTTCTTTTTGAGCAAACCCTCTGGCACCCAACCAAGCCTTAAACAGATCAACTTTACTTTGAGTGCCTTTTTTGGTCTTGAGCAACCATTTATAACTGATTTGTTTGCAATGTCGAGGCAAATCAACTAGCTCCCATACCTTATTATGCTTAATGAGTTGCATCGCGTCATTCATTGCATCCCACCATATATCTGAATGTGGTCCAGAAATAGCTTCTAAAAAAGTAATTAGATCTATAACATGTCCAATAGCATAGTCCTGTTCACCCAAGTAGACTAATCAGATTGAATAGCAGGTCATCTCACTTTAGTGGATCTTCACAATTGCATTGGTTCTTATACCTCAAGAGCCTTTATTTGTACAAGTATGGATTTATGTACTTGTAATGGCATGGTATTAAGACCTTGATCTATTGATCTTAACTGTATGAGTGGTAGATATGAAATAACCATAGTATACTTCCTGCTATCATCTAAATGGTGCGAAAGACCACACTCATCCAAAGCATCATATTATAGAAATTTAACTATTTGAGATTCCAACATTTTAGATCCTCTTTCTCTACAGTAGAATCTATAGCCTTTAGAGTGGTCGAGATATTCAACTAAATAGCAATGAGTAAAATGAGCATGTAATTTACTTTCACAAGGATCATATAAGCCTACCTCAATAGGGAAGCCCGAAATATGGATTTGTGCAAGGCTAGGCTTCCAGCCTTTTCAGATCTCAAAAGGTGTCTTTAGCACTGACTTGCTTGGGACTTTGTTAAGTATATATAATTCCATCTTAATGGCCTCATCCAAAATCAGGTAGGTTAGTCCTTCTCTACATGGACTTCTTCATGTCCTTTAAGGTACAATTATGCCTTTTGGCCATATCATTTTACTCAGGACTACCTGGTATAGTGAACTGAGTCAGTATTCCACATAATTCCACATATCTAACAAATGGCTCCTTTTCTTATCCTGAAATGCCATGTTTGCCATAATACTCTTCTCCATGGTCAAATATGACAATCTTGATAGGTTTTTCCAATTGGTTCTTCGCTTTAACCTTCAAGATCTTGAATTTTTCAAGAACTTTAGATTTTTATTTAAGTAAGAACACATAACCATAGTAGGAATAATCATAAATAAACATCAAAAAATATCTAGAATGACACAAGGTAGTTTTATAATATCCATTAATATCCGTATGTATGAGATCCAATAAACCAGATGCTCGCGTAGACCCCTTTTTCTTTATTTTAGTCAACTTACCTATGCAACAGTCAACACATGTTTCCAAACCCCTAAAATCTAAAGTTGGGAGAATGTTCTCCTTTTTCAATCTCTTAACTCTCTTTGTGGAAATGTGGCCTAATCTTTTATGCCATAACATGTAAAAGTTTTCCTTAATCAGAGGTCTCTTTCAAGTAACCTATTCAGCAATATATGAAGAAGCATACATTTCATGAGGGGTGAGACACATTCTATATAATCCATATGACAAGAAGGAAGTACTAATATGTTTGTCATTGAAGGATAACTGAACAACAGAAGCATCAATGACAAAATGATAACCTTATTTGTTTAGCACTGATACAGAGATTAGATTCTGTCAAAAAGACAGTATATAAAATATGTCTTGTACTACAAACACAAACCTTGTATTGAGGTTTAAACATACATCTCCTTTATTTGGGTTTCTCTTAGATATAAACCCCTGCATCATGGAGGTAACATGATTAGATACTCAACTATATAGTTACCAAGAACCAGATGTGGCTATAGCAATATTAGATTTATGAATCATATAAGCTAAGGATTTACTTAACAGTTCTTACTTTTCCTTCCAATCTTTACATTTTTGGCAATTGAACTTTTTATGTCCCTTCTTCTTACAAAAGAAGCACCTCATATTTGTCACTTCTTCTAGACCTTTAGCAATACTAGATTGACCAATATGCATAAGTGGAGAGGATTTGGATTTCTTACCTTTATACCTTTAGGGCTTGACTTTTTCCTTTCCTTTAGTTCCAAACAAGGTTGTTTGAGGAGTGTTCTTCAACATCTCCTCTTCTACAACACAACAGACAATCAAAACATTAATATCTCAAGCCTCATCCTACGAATTATATTTTGTGGCTAGAATACCAAACTCTAGAGGGAGTATGTTTAAAACTTAGTGCACTACTAAAGTATCAGGAATCGAAACGTTCAAAACCTTCAACTTACTTTAGGGGTAGATTATCTTGATTATGTATTCCTGCACTCCCCCTTCTCAAGTGTACCTCAAGAAAAGCAAATCCTTGATTAAGGTACTTTAAAGTTGCATTAGGCGAGATCTTGTACCTCTAGGAGACATTATCCAAGAATTCCTTTACCATGTTCATGTCTAAAAGTCCACTTAGCAGATGATCCGGAATTGATCTCTTAATGGACAAATAACACGTCTTGTTTGACCTCTCCTAAGCTACAGATGATGCTTTATCAATCTCTGAGTTGATAGACATAAGTGGACATGGCTTATCCATCAGTATAGCCATATTAATAAATCACATCTCTAATGCAAGTTCCATATCCTGCTTTCATTTTTTAAAATTGAAATCGGTCAGTCAATGGTGACATTGTTTTTTTGATAGAAAAGGTGACTGCAAAATGATAATATAAAATTAAGCATAAATGTAGGATAATAGTAAAGCCACAAATAGTATATGTACTGAGAATTTGATTACACATATCACGAAACACCTATATGCTAACTACATAATACACGTAAATTAGACCTCCATGTAAAAGCAATCAGAGTACATACTACTAACTCTCATGATGCTACCACCTATGGGTGAATAGATCATTTAAGCAATAGCTTCCTCCATCTAATGCCTTTGTGCACATCTCAAAATCTCATGTCTTGTGGGAAAAATAACCAAACATAAGACCAAAAACATCCCCTAACATGCAAGCAGAATAATTCAAATACAACTTGAAAGGCCACTATGGTAACTGCATTCTCATCAGTACTTAAAAAGATCCACAAACACAAGGGATACACTTATATGTTATCCTCACATTCTATATGGGCAAACAATATGTGACAACATCAATAAATGCAAAATTTGGATGCATATTCTCATTATCAAATACTAGTGTTGAAAAAATTGTCAATAAACTTTATTTGAGACTTTTGTCGTAGAAAAATCTCAATTAGAGTGACTATAATGTGATATCAAACATTGATATGAGATACGACATCTCAAGGATCTCCCTCATGTAAATTTCAAAGGATGAAAATTCACTCAAAAATGGCTTTAGAATGCTTTATTTTAATTTTTTAGAGTTAAACTCTATTTATTACTAATGTAATAAATCCAAAAATAAAAATTCACTTTATGAATTCCTCAGACCCAAAAATTGAGCCAAAATGACACGAGGTATCATTATGGGAATTCTTGAAAACTTTGAGAATTTTTGCAGATGTCAATGTTACTTACGTCAACACACACTATAGCGTTGATGTAGTGTGATGTCCAACAACGTTGATGTTAGGTCATTTTGTTGCACATGCCACACTTTCCTAGATCCTCTTTTCTCGGACCATTCTTCTGCCAGGACAGTGGGTATGTTCCATAAACTAAAAGCTAAATTTCCATTTAGATTTAACAATTTTTTGGCAGATATGGAAGGCTTTCAAGAGGCTGTGCAGATAGGAATAAGAAAGGCTATATATGGAACTAAACAATATATATATGTTCAGTGGCTCAAAGCAATCAAGGATGAATTGAAAACATTGAATGCTATAATGGGATGCTCCACTTATGAAGCTATAGAAAGAACTAAGAATAATCTCATTAGAACTCAAGGGCAACTTTCAAATAACCCGGGAGACCGTCAATTGTTGTCACTAGAGAAGGAGAAACTTAACCATTAACTTTTGACAGCTCAAAATCATGAAAGTTTGATAAAGCAAAGAGCAACAGTTAAATGGTTGCAGAAAGGTGATAAAAAGTTCTTCTTCAATTCACTAATAGGGAGAAGATATTACAATATAATATCTATTATCCAAGTTACAAATGGTAGAAAATCATTTGGTAGGATCTGATCAGTGAAAAGGCAGGGGAACATTTTAGTTGATTTTATGAGCAATCTAATTTGACTTCAATCACTATTCTGTTGCTAAACTCTTTCATTTCGAAGAAGTTATCTCAATAAGAGGCTCATAATTTAGTCAAGCATATATAAGATGAAGATATTGAAGGGATTATCTCCCAGAAGAATCCTAATAAGGCTCTAGATCTAGATGGTCTAAATAGGGTCTTCTTTCTAAAAGTTTGGGGTGAGACGGGAATGGTGGTGAAGAAAGGTGCTGAAATTTTTCTCTACTAGAGTACTATTAAAGGCGATTAATAAAACATTCCTCTGCCTAATTCCTAAGACAAGTAACCCAAATTCTTTTGATGAGTTCAGGCCTATTGTTTGTTCAAATTTTATATATAAGGTGATCTCTAAACTTATGGCAAACAAACTCAAGGTTGTTTTGGGACAATAACCAAAATGCATTCATTCAAGGAAGGTTGATAGGGGATAATATTTCCATTGTTCAGGAGCTCATGAAGGGGTACCAAAGGAGACGGTCTCTACCAAATTGTGCTTTTAAGAGTGATTTTAAGAACGTCTATGATTGTATAGAATGGGGTTTTATTCTTAAAGTAATGAAGGTGATGAGATTCCCTTCCATATTCATAAAATAGTTAAAGGCATGTATAACCACCCCTTCCTATTCAGTGACAATGAATGGTATACCAACTAGATTATTTAAAGGAGTGAGAGGACTTCGACAAGGTGATCCAATGTCTCCCTACTTGGTGATCCTTTGTATAGAGGTGCTAACCTTATTATTAAATCATAATGTGGATAAGGAAAAGGGTTTCAAGTTTCACAGCAGATATAAGAAGGTTTCCCTAACCAACCTCTGTTTTATGGATGATTTATTTCTATTCTCCACGACACATCTGTCCTCAGTTCAGATGTTGATGTCCTCTCTCAAACAATCTGGAGATATGTCAGGTTTAGAAATCAATTTAGCAAAAATTCACTTTCGGTTAGCCAATAGTGTGGATGGTTTGGAAAATGAGATAACGACAATATCCCCTATAGAAAGGAAATAACATCCGTTGTGTTATCTAGGGCCGCTGATCACTATAAGAAGAATTCTATTTTCTGAATGTTTGCCTCTAGCAGAAAGAATACAGTAGGGATTAAATCAATGAACAAATAGGTTCTTATCATTTGGGCAGTTCATAAAATCAGTTTTGAATTCCTTACAAGTATACTAGTTGACTAATATGTTTCTAGCTAAGGGAGTAGTGAAGACGATTGGAACTTTGTTTAGGAGGTTCTTATAAAGGAAGCAAAACCCTAGAAGAAGGACAATTAAAGTTAGATGGGATGAGGTTTACAAGGATAAGAAGGCTAGGGGGCTAATAATTATCTTTATAGCCATCAAACATAAGATACTAATGATGAAGATTTTAGCACAATTTTGTGCAATGAAGATTTATTATGGACCAAGTGGTTTCACTCTTATATTATAAAAGGAAAGTCATTATGGTCCATGTCCCATAAAAATTCTCCATCCTTTTTCATAAACAAGTTAACAAGTCTCAAGGATATTATGGAGCCGGAGGTTAAATGTGGATTAAGTAATGGCCAAAAAGCTCACTTTTGGTTTGATAATTGTATGGGTTATGGCCCATTGATTCGTATCCCTAATGCAGTCCAATGGTGGAGTCATATTCCACTTAAAGCTAAGGTGTGTGCAGTTATATCTGATAATAGGTGGATTGGTGTCCTAGGCCAAGTGATTCACCTTATTCTTTCTTATACTCCTAATTGCAAGACTCAGGATAAATAATGATAGTTAAACCAACCCCCTAATTCCTTTTCTAACAAGGTATGTAGGGAGGGGTTAGCTCAGGGACAATCCCCTACTGATTGGTACCCTATTGTATGGCATAAGTCCTTAAGACCCAAGTCCTCCTGCTTATTATGGTTGGCAATTTTGAACAAAATGGCCACTATAGATATATTACATTTTCTAAATCTAAACAACACATGTATCCTATGCAGGAATGATTATGAAACTAAAGATCATATCTTTTTCCAATTCTCCTTTTCTATGAGCATTTGGAGAAAAATTGAAAAGAAGTGTTATTAAAGATTGGATGAGTTTTTACTTAATGTCACAATGGATAACCTAAGGGCTTTCAAGACTGTCCCTAAAGAGGATGGAGTGGTATTCATGATCTCACTGGCTTCTACCCTAGAGGAGATATGGAGAGAAATTTGCAAATTTCCACAGGTAGAATGCCTTCAGATATAACGGTATTGAACCCTCATAATCATAAGGATTAAAGAGATGCATTTTGTTTCAAAAGAACTACTTCTGTGTAGTGAACATGTAGTTAGATCTTGAAATCTGGGTTAGCCCGAACTTACTCACATGCAATATGAGGAAAAAATAATGGGAAAAGTGTTTAAACTTTTACCTGATGCCTTTTGGAGGAGCTAATCTAAAGAATGTTCACCCTGTGATAACGACAACATCCCCTATAGAAAGGAAATAACATCCGTTGTGTTATCTTGGGTTGCTGATAACTATAAGAAGAATTCTATTTTCTAAATGTTTGCCTCTAGTGGAAAGAATACAGTAGGGATTAAATCATTGAACAAATAGGTTTTTATCATTTGGGCAGTTCATAAAATCATTTTTCAATTCCTTAAAAGTATACTAGTCGACTAATATGTTTCTAGCTAAGGGAGTAGTGAAGACGATTGGAACTTTGTTTAGGAGGTTCTTATAAAGGAAGCAAAACTCTAGAAAAAGGATAATTAAAGTTAGATGGGTGAGGTTTACAAGGATAAGAAGGAGAGGGGGCTAAGAATTATCTTTATAACCATCACAAATAAGATACTAATGATGAAGAAAATTTAGCACAACTTTGTGCAATGAAGATTTATTATGGACCAAGTGGTTTCACTCTTATATTATAAGAGGAAAGTCATTGTGGTCCATGTCCCATAAAAATTCTCAATCCTTTTTCATAAACAAGTTAATGAGTCTCAAGGATA
>JANVCQ010000231.1:18685887-18706869 GCA_025531925.1 Erythroxylum plowmanianum
AAGTCCTTAAGACCCAAGTCCTCCTGCTTATTATGGTTGGCAATTTTGAACAAAATGGCCACTATAGATATATTACACTTTTTAAATCTAAACAACACATGTATCCTACGCAGGAATGATTATGAAACTAGAGATCATCTCTTTTTCCATTGCCCTTTCTCTATGAGCATTTGGAGAAAAATTAAAAAGCAGTGTTATTAAAGATTGGATGAGTTTTGACTTAATGTCACAATGGATAACCTAAGGGCTTTGAAGACTATCCTTAAAGAGGATGGAGCGATATTCATGATCTCACTGGCTTCTACCTTAGAGGAGATATGGAAAGAGAGAAATTTGTGAATTTCCACAAGTAGAATGCTTTCAGATATAGCGGTATTAAACCCTCATAATCATGAGGATTAAAGAGATGCACTTTCTATCAAAAGAACTACTTCTGTGTAGTGAACATCTTATTAGATCTTGAAATTTGGGTTAGCCCGAACTTACTCACATGCAGTACGAAGACAAAATAAGGGGAAAAGTGTTTAAAATGTTATTTGATGCCTTTTAGAGGAGCTAATATGAAGAATGTTCACTCTGTGATAACGACAATATCTCCTATAGAAAGGAAATAACATCCGTTGGGTTATCTAGGGTCGTTGATCACTATAAGAAGAATTCTATTTTTTGAATGTTTGCCTCTAGTGGAAAGAATAAAATAGGGATTAAATCAATGAACAAATAGGTTCTTATCATTTGGGTAGTTCATAAAATCATTTTTCAATTCCTTACAAGTATACTAGTCGAGTAATATGTTTCTAGCTAAGGGAGTAGTGAAGACGATTGGAACTTTGTTTAGGTGGTTCTTATAAAGGAAGCAAAACTCTAGAAGAAGGATAATTAAAGTTAGATGGGATGAGGTTTACAAGGATAAGAAGGCGAGGGGGCTAAGAATTATCTTCATAGCCATCATAAATAAGATACTAATGATGAAAAAAATTTAGCACAATTTTTTGCAATGAAGATTTATTATGGACCAAGTGGTTTCACTCTTATATTATAAGAGGAAAGTCATTGTGGTCTAAGTCCCCTAAAAATTCTCAATCCTTTTTCATAAACAAGTTAATGAGTCTCAAGGATATTATGGAGCCGAAGGTTAAATGTAGAGTAAGTAATGGCCAAAAAGCTCACTTTGGGTTTGATAATTGTATGGGTTATGGCCCATTGATTCGTATCCCTAATGCAGTCCAATGGTGGAGTCATATTCCACTTAAAGCTAAGGTGTGTGCAGTTATATCTGATAATAGGTGGATTGGTGTCCTAGGCCAAGTGATTTACCTTATTCTTCCTTATAGTCCTAATTGCAAGGCTCAGGATAAATTATGATAGTTAAACCAACCCCGTAATTCCTTTTCTAACAAGGTATGTAGGGAGTGGTTAGCTCAGGGACAATCCCCTATTGATTGGTACTCTGTTGTATGGCATAAGTCCTTAAGACCCAAGTCCGCAATTTTTAACAAAATGGCCACTATAGATATATTACACTTTCTAAATCAAAACAACACATGTATCCTACGCAGGAATGATTATGAAACTAGAGATCATCTCTTTTTCCAATGCCCTTTTTCTATGAGCATTTGGAGAATAATTAAAAAGAAATGTTATTAAATATTAAATGAGTTTTTACTTAATGTCACAATGGATAACCTAAGGGCTTTGAAGACTGTCCCTAAAAAGGATGGAGCGGTATTCATGATCTCATTGGCTTCTACCCTAGAGGAGATATGGAAAGAGAGAAATTTGCATCCACAGGTAGAATGCATTCAGATATAGTGGTATCGAACCCTCATAATCATGAGGATTAAAGAGATGCTCTTTCTTTCAAAAGAACTACTTATGTGCAGTGAACATGTAGTTAGATCTTGAAATCTGGGTTAGCCCGAACTTACTCACATGCAGTATGAAGAAAAAATAAGGGGAGAAGTGTTTAAACTGTTACCTAATGCCTTTGGAGGAGATAATCTGAGGAATGTTCACTCTGTGTCTGTTAGTTGCTTGGTTTCTTTCGACTTTATCAACTATGTTGTGTGGGCTAAGAAGGAGAGATAAAGAGGTTAAAAGCGAGTAAACATCTCGGCTAACTCTAGTTGTTGCTAAACTCACATATTGTGAAAGAAGAAGACGCTTTCCTCTTAGCGGAGACTCCTCTCTTTCTTTCCAGCCACAGAGAGGAAGGATATTGCCATCATCAAGCCCTAAAGAGAGTGATATAACATTAGTAAGAACAGATAATGATTGAGTTGTACAGGTTTATACATCTTACCATGGTTAGACCAACTTGAGAGGGAAGATCCCATCTAGACCTAATTTGGAAGCTTCCTGAGCTTCCTTTTCAGTGAAAATTTTGTTTACCTGATTTGAGAATCTATGGTAGCCAACATTATTACATCTATCATTGCAAACTATCGTTTCCTTCCTTTTGTTTAGTTTATCTCTGTAATGTCATTCTAGAGTTTATTTTAGATATATTAGTTTCTCCCAGGTCTACGAGGAGATGGTTGTTTTAATGTACTATTTTACAACTCTTTTTATAAATTTAATTAAAAAAAATATTCATGTACACCTAATTCCATGACACCACCGTAACACATGGTTGAAGTCCATTGAATAAAAATCCTGAATTGATGAAGTGTTCTAGTTGATTGAACATACATGTCATCATAACAGAATTGTCCACGTTACCAAGTCACATGGTCTTCTTTTGGGCTCCATTTGATTGGCGGGAAAGTAAAATAAATTTGGAATATAATTATTTGGAAAATAAATCTATGGAAAGTAAAGATATTCACATGTTTGGATACTTATAAAAATTATAATAGAAAAGTTGGATAGATTCTTATTATAGTATTTGATATGTAACAGTATTTCATGGAATGTAATTTAATTTTGACTTGAGTTTTTAATTATATCCCTACAAACTGAATAAAAATTGAAATCGTTAAATACATATTGATACCGGCCTGTTTTAAATAGTGCCGACTGGTATTCAAAATATTGACCAAATATCGGTCGATAACAAAAAATTTTAAAAATAAGGGACTTTTTTGTAAAATTTTCAAAAAATTTTAAAATTTCACTCCCTCCCTCTTATCTCTCCTTCCCTCCTTTTTCTCAAAGTTTTTTAATTAGTTATTTTATTTATTTCAACTTTTATAATTATTGTAAATTTTTAATTTTTGTTTTTAAAAAATAATAAAATTTTCGTTACTAATAATAATTATAAATTAAATATAATTTAAAAATAAATTATTTTATTTAAATTTATTTTAATATTTTATATAATATTTATTAATAAAGTATTAATAAAAATATTTTATTTTTAAAATAAATAATTTAAAATTTATTATTTATAAACTAATATTTATTTTATATATTTTTAATTATTAAATCAATTAGATAACAAGTCTGGTACAGTATTCGTAACATTAGTTGAAGATGAGGTATGATTTTATAAAAGAATTGTTATAAAATTGGGAAAAAAAGAAAGATTAAATTAGCAAGTATAATTTTTAAATTAAATTTATGAGGAAAGTAATATAAATATTAAGGAGGTATTGGAATTCACATGTATCCTATCGTAGTTCTGTATCACGCTTATGCACTGAGATAAACCCTCAACTTCCAAAATGGGTATATTGTTTACGAAGATGTTCTCTTCTCTATTCGGCAACAAAGAGGCTAGGATCCTCATACTTGGCCTCGACAATGCCGGAAAAACCACGATTCTCTGTAATGTTTCTTTTTCTTCCTTTTCTTTTCTAATGGATATTTGGTGGATTTTGATGGTATTGGCATTTTGACTTTCAATTCTATTCAGATCGGCTTCAGATGGGTGAAGTTGTATCCACTATTCCAAGTATGTATGTTTCTTCTTTATTTTCTTTACATTTTGTGTTCATTTGGTTGCTGGTAATTATGAATCTGGGGACTGAGGGAATTGGATATGATCACTTCTGTTATGTTACTTTCTAGTGTGTTCAAGAACTCAATTGTTTAAGTCTTGATTGATTCAAAGTTTTGTGCTTTAGGAACTTAGTTAATGAATATACTAAGAGCTCAGTTCTGCAGGTTGAACGAGCTAAACTCGAGTTTGACTTATTCTTTGTTGTGTTTATAATTTGATCAATCTGTTTTTCCAATGCAGCAATTGGATTCAATGTTGAAACAGTTCAATACAATAATATCAAATTTCAAGTATGGGATCTTGGTATGCTATTATATTTTCCCTCAGCTCTATCTTTTCTTATCACACAGTGATCGGCTACATATTCTCTTTTTGTGTGTGTGAGTGTGTGTGGATAAGTCCATTCACATGCAATGTCTGTGGATTAATTAAGTTGTTTCGAAGATGCATGCTATTTTCATCCTTTTCAAAGATAAACAGTACTTCGTATTGATGTTATTTGTGATTGTTTTCTTACAGGTGGACAAACAAGTATCAGGTAACGTGAGTCATTTGCTTCTTTCTCATATGTCGATGTCAACATATATCTTATTATTGGGAGAATCAGCTTTCTGTGGGTAAAAGAATTTCAATATGATCATTTATTATTTCTCTATGTTATATGACTTACAAATGTTCTTTCTTTTTAATTTTGAAAAGATGTGGGTATTCCATACGATATGTTACATGTTGTGTCAGACAAGAAGGAACATAAATTGATAACAGTACCAATGTTCACATTAGTTTCTTAATAGTTCATTCTTCAATTTTTTGTTTACGATCTTAAGCATTTCTTCTTTTTGTAAGAGGTCTCTACATTCCATACTGATGTCTGCGCACAGTGGACCATAATTTAATGTTCTTTTACTCCAAAAGCTTCTGACAATCAAGAATTGTTTGCTTTCCGCTTAGAAACAATTGAGTGCTTTTTCCTTCCCCAATTAGATGTCACTTTTCCAGTGGCTTTCTATAATGAATGCATCTTAATTATTTGAATATTTGGGGCTGGCATCGACTTGTTCTTTGTGCCCTCAAGTTTTGAATATTCATCATTGTTCTAGTTTTAAGCTATTACTTTTCTTGTGTTATTTTTATGATTTTCTTTGTGAATCCAACTAATAATATGCTTTCCATGCATCTTTGCATCTTTGACAGGCCGTATTGGAGGTGTTATTTTCCCAACACTCAAGCGATTATCTATGTTATTGATTCTAGTGACATTGATAGACTGGTGATAGCCAAGGAAGAATTTCATGCAATCCTAGAGGTATGTGAAACTCTGGTTTGTTTGCTAGCTACAAGTGGTATAATTGTGGCCTAACCTTAAAAGTATGCTCTTTTTCATGATCTAAATGCTATAATAGCTGAGTAGCTATATGCTTGAAATAAGGTGGCTGGTCTACCTTAATGTCTCTAGGTTGTTTTGTATGGGTGGCAGCTACATGCTGCAAGAATCTAGGCTTCTGTTACCTCTTGAATTATGAAGTGCAAAAAATTTTCTTAAAGAGATCATTGATGGGATCTGAACTCATCTTAGGATTCCCCACAACCAATTTAAGATGTATTATCGTTCATCCAATAATTTTGAATGTCTAAATGAGCTTATTGATAAAAGGATTTTGCAAGATTGTGCATACTACAATAAATTGAGAAAAAGTGTTATTAGACTTGGCCATCCCTAGACGTCATTATTGTGTATTATACTCTCCCTAGTGAAAAAACGATTATTGGTCACTTTCAAAATGTACTTTGAATTGAGTTTGTGTATAAACATTCGAGGTTTTTTGTAATGGAGTTGAATTGGTTTACTAGCAGCATGAACACATGAAAAGGATCCCTTTTGGTTCTCCATTTTTTCCAACAAAAAGAAAATAGTACAACGGCTTCTATCTTGACATTTGTTGTAAATTGCAACATTGTATTTACAATTTTAACTGTTGAGAATATTGTAATAGGGTTATACATGTAATTCTCGATATTTATGTATATTATTCAGTGGGGACTCAATTTTAACATTAACTTGTGTATTTCTTTCAGACTATTTGACAATACGAGCTCATGTTTGTATTTTTCCACAGGAGGAAGAGTTAAAGGGTGCTGTTGCTCTCATCTTTGCAAACAAGCAGGTTCAGTTCTGCCTGGTTGTCTACTCTTTAGGATTTGTAGATGGCAACAAATGTTTACGTTAATTACATTTGGAAATTAACTGAGAAATAACTTGCATTTGGACTTTCTCTTGCATTTGAATTCAGGCATGTATCTTTTTATGATGCATACAGAAAGGCTGTCATCATTTATTTTTGTGTGTTTGAAGATGATTTTTCATATATTCAGGATCTGCCTGGTGCACTTGATGACGCTGCCGTGACTGAGGCTTTAGAGCTGCACAAAATAAAGAATAGACAATGGGCAATTTTTAAAACCTCTGCCATCAAAGGAGAAGGCCTTTTTGAAGGCTTGGATTGGCAAGTTTCCTAGATAAGGATCCCTTTTAGTTCCATTGCCACAAACAGAATTATCATAGCGTATAGGAGAAGTTGGAAAGATAAACAATAGCATTAGATATGTAGCTTTAAAATATATCAAGTTCAGTCCACAACTGGATGATATGGAAAGGAGCTTTCCTTTTTCCCTTGTCTCAAAATTTTCCAATTTGTTAGTCTTTGTAACGAAGAGTCCTAATTAAGTCTAATCTGTGATGTAGGTTGAGTAACACGCTGAAGTCTGGAGGCAATTAACTTTTTATGGAAAGGATATCTTGGTCTCAATTTCTCGCAACAGAATTCAGGAAGGGTAACATTGCTTTGATGGTATGGTTGATCTTAGAAGTGGTCTTCTAGTGTAGCAGGTTCGCTCTTTCACCTTAAAATGATTATTCTTTGCTAATATACTTGTAAAATTTTCATTTCACAACAAAATTCAGGAAGTTAACACTTGTTGGCAGTATGGTTTATCATAGAATTTGCTCTTCTAGTGTTGACGTTTTGCTCTTTGACCTTAAAATGATTAATATACTAACAATATTTTCATTAGAGATGCGACCAATTCGTTCTTCTGATTCTTTTCCTATGTCTATTTCTTTCCCACTTGAGTTTCTGTTCTCTGTTTTATGTAGAATGATTATGGTTTAATCTTATTGATTGCATTGTTCTATTCCTTCTTGATAGATATGTGCCAACTTAATATTCATGTAAGAAGTTTGATTTTTTGGCCTTACCATATTGTTCTTATGGCACGAAACTCTGTAGGTACTAAAAGCGTATAGAAATTGTAAAAAAATAAAAAATAAATGAAATTTTATTCAGCTGAGAGACTCATTTTACAGTTTAAGTGAAGGACAATTTCATTTGTCTTGAATTTACTAAGGGTTTAAAAATAAACGGACAAGAGACACTTATTGTCTCATATCAGCCAAGCCAAATCATGGATGTGAAGCCGATTCAACACTTAAGGTTATGTTTGGTTGGATGTATAATTTTTAATAGATAGAATGCAATAGAATAGTTTATAATGGAATAAAATAGAATAAAAATAGATGTAATATTAGAAAATTGTTGTTTGGAAGGGATGGAAGGGTTCATAATGTAATATAGTGAAATTTTATTTGGAAGAAGAGTTCATAATGTAATATAGTGAAATGTTATTTATCATTTTACATTTCATCCCAAACTTTCCAAATCAAAGGTAACTTATTTTTACTGTTTAAGATAAAATGATATATAACGTGAAATTTTCTCAATCTATACTATTCTATTCTATTTTATTGTAAACTCTCTTCCAAAGCGATGAAATAATAATGATATTCTGTTACATTCTATTAATAACTAGATGTATGAAGCAAAAGACTAGATAGATTACTTTAAATAACCCTCTTTTTTTATAAAATTTTATGTCATAAACTCAAAACTCAAAACCATTTTGGTAATGAATATTCATGTCGATTTACTTTTAAGTTCCCTGAAGTTATCGTACAAAATGAGGCCATTAGATACTGCAAACTTTCGTAGTCTACTCTATCCCGGTGATAATGATCGTGAAGGATCTTGCATAATCTTCAAGAGCATAGAATGACAAAATAAATTGTAGAGACCAAAATGGCAGTGACTCAGTCAAACATTGTTGGCTATTAGATATTCAACAGAAGAATGCATATATTTGTGGATGTAAATTATATAAAGACTGGTCTCTGAGCATGGCCAGGTTTTTATATTCCAAGGTTTAGTTTGTAATCCTCAATCTATAAAGGCCACCTTTTAGCTTCTTTCTTATTAATTCTCCACGTGGAACACCTGATTAATTAATTATGAATGATTTGACGATCCCAAGGCCAACTAATCGAACTCAAATGAGCTACTTGGAAGAATATTGTATTTGTAGTAGTAAACATATTATATGTACAATCCGGACTCGATCTCTATAAAATTTAGTTAGTTTTTATTTTTTTCAACAGCACTGAGCAAAATTTATTGAGGCACTATAGACCTTTGACAGATTTATTCACTATATACCAAGCAAAGCTCCATAAATTCCAACTTGTGATCTATGTGTAAAACATTCAGAAAGCCTTAAAAATGCAAGCATGGAGCTTCAAAGTCTTAAATGTCCACTGTATTCTATTCCGCACAATGGAAGTCGCCGTCCGTTCAATATGGGCATGCGTAGATTCTTTTTTTCTCATTGACCCACATGAAAGAAGCATTATCACATGATAACAAATTGTTTTAATTCTTCTTACAGTCAAGAATGGGCCGCTGACACATCTACAATATCCACAGACCTTATCGTCATGTGTGATATATTGTAAACACCAAGACTGGAATTTGAGACTTTTGCAATACTTGATCAAGCAGTTGTTTTTGACTCGAAAATATGTTTGAACACTACAAAAGAATTGATTTTTGTTTAGCAATTAGTGCCATTTTGGACTTAGGTTGACAAGTAATCATAGGCTTGAGGCAAACATTTTGGAGAAAGAAAGACAATAATGTACAATTACTTATCCGATTTTCTCCAAACTGCAAAGACCAATTAATCACGAGACTGAGTTAGAAGACTAAGAGTAACAAATGAACATGTCTTTTGCATTCTTAACTGCCAATCATCCAAGCTTTAAGGCATAATTCAGTTAATGCACTTATTAAAACTGAATTTCTGAAGTAAACAGACACTAATAGCAAGAAAAAGAACAAGATCCAGCTATCCTTGTCCAAAAGCATACATAAGTTGGTACATGTATATATCTGTTGGGAGCATCAAAAGGAAACGTTGTGTTTGTTTCACCGTTATATAATTGATTCATTGTTATATTTAAGTATATAATTATTTTAAAAAATCATTTGGTGTAAACATTGAAAATATGTTCAAGCTAGTCAATTGCCCTACACTACACTTGGATTATTTTGTGCTTTTAAAAAAAAAAAAGAAAAAGTACAATAATTCAAGCTTACCTAGAAATATTATGCTACATTTGACATTTACTTTATGGCGGACCATAAAGCTCAACTTTTTCAGCTCAAACAAGACAAAATGGTTACTTTTGACTCCAACATTTTGAGCTAATCACAAGATTAATCCAAACATTTTAGAGAGAATAATTATAATCTAACATTTAGAAAACTTAGGGTTAAAAGTGACCGTTTTCCTCTCAAATGATGAAATTTTACATTTTAGATTACTATTTATTTAAAATGTAATTTAAAAGGGATAGACTTATCAAATTTTAGGTTACACAACAAAAGTAAAATTTCCTCGAACGAAGATGTAAACATCCTCCGAGCGGCTGGGACAAAATTACTTTTAAAAGTAAGTGAAACGTGGTGAACTATATTGATTCTTGATGTAACAACAATTAATTACAATCATATTCATCTTTTTTTTTTATAGAATATTTGGCAGACTAAATTTCAGATCTGATTGGTTTGCGTCCTCTATCCAACACTTCTGACAACTACCTGAAGGCTACTGCCAAAAGTCACAGGATTACTTCTCTAATTAATATAGTGGAGCCACCTGCTTGTGAAACAAACAAAATACTAGCTAGAGAAGTATGATAAAAGTTTAGGCTTTTATTGACCAATTTTATAAACAAATCATTCATAAAAGCGGTCCAATTGACTAGCCGCAAACTTCAACTTTTTTGTGATTAAGTAGACCCATTGACTAAACTGTTTTTTGTATGCATTCAACAACAGTACATGCTTAATTAACGTTAGGCATGTGCTTGGCTCAAAGGTTTCCCTATCAAAACCACCCTGTTTCAAAATTCGAAATTGAACGATCCAAATCCTCACTTCGTAAAATTAATGTGATCCACGTAAAAAAAAGTAAGCAAAACAAATATTTTGAGTTAAGAATTAATAATTAATTTTAATTGTATATACACTAATATTTTTTAATAAATTATTTAATAATGTGATAATTTATAATAATATTCATTTATAAAACTGCATGACCACGACGACTTCTAAAAAAACATACATTGACTCGATTATATAGATTGTGGCAGCAACAAACTTTGCACACATCAACTTTAGTTCATGGAAAAGGTGTTGCACATTACATGCGTAGAGCAGGCATTTATATATTTATGTTATTGTTTAGTATCAATGCGTAGCATTTACCTCTTTTGTTTCATGTTATTTTATGGTTCTTAAATCTATTTATTGGGGGAATATATAATAATATAAAAAGTATAGTAATCATACCTATCACCCATGATGTGACGTACAGCTATAACGGATAGTGTCCATTTAACTCTTTTTTTTATAACGTAAACCAAATTCATGGGTTACCTTCATTACCTAATTACGTGCACGTTGCAACTTCTACGGTATTTTAAAGAGATGAATGGCAGGAATTGTACGTTTCTAAATTTTTAACAAAATCCCTGTGTTTGAGTGATATGATATGTGAAAAGAATCCTACATAAAACTTTACCGTTATTGGATGTCATTCGTTGGTTTTACCTCTTCAACCGAACAAGTGTTATTGGCGGCCGTCACATAAAGTTGGGTAAGCTCCAGCCACCAACAGCTACTAGCCCTTGTCAACATGTTACGGCTTAAGACATGAATTCCTCTCAAAGTTCTCGGAGGAAATGAAAGAACAAGCAGCCATAAATTTGTATTACATACGTTGGTAGATATGGCTTAATTCACACATGTCAATATCGTCTAAAAGTCTTCCTATGACTTGTATTATATTATATTTATATATGCACATATATGTTATGATGAATTTAATTACTTTATTACAATGACATGCCTTTAATTACGAAAAACATAAGAAATTATTAGAAATGTGTTTGTAAGAAATGGAATTTACATATAGTTCATGTGTTTGAAATAAAATCTAGTTTAATATTTGATCTTAGGAATTCAATTTATTATCTTAAACTATTTTCTAATTTTATTTATTTTAATAATATTAAATATGTAACATATAATTAATATGTATAAAAATTTGAAAGTAGTGTATTATAAACTTAAAACATCTACTTTAAAAAGTCATATGCACTTATTAATTATAATAAAATTTGAAATTAATTTTATCTCTTATAAATTGATGCCAATTGTTTTTATATTATTTTTACTTGTTATAATAAAATTTAATATTTTGTAGGTTTCAAATCAAACCAACTTGTTTACGGTACATCAGTATAATTATTCTTATATTTCCTACACATGTATTTGTTCATACAGTGAGCATACTTTAAAAATTGTGAAGATGTTTTTACATTTATCTAAAATAAATCTAAATTTAAAGTATTCACTTTTAATATGTGGAATAGTTAAAATAATTTTTTTAAAGTATGTTTCTTTTAGTTATTACATTGTACACACAAGAAAAATAAATAAACACAATTTAAATTTTTATTGTTAAATACTATTTTATTAGGATAATTATAAAAGAAAATTAAATTTATTCATCAAATATTAATATTTAGTTGCAAATAAAATTTTAAATAATATAATTTAAATAAAGATTCATGCCTACTTCAATTAAATATAATATTAAAAATGTAATATATTTATCAATTTAAATCATTATTAAAGTCCAATAATTTAAAATAACTTTTTGTGAAGTATAATGAAACAATAAGCATGATGATTTCTTTCAAGTAAGTTCTCCATAAAATGCTCTTGAGTTCTATCTGTCAAATACATAGAGCTTAAATCGATTTAATTATTAAACTTAAGTCCTAAAAACTACCTGAGTATTTGATTGGGTTGAGCCTTAATATTTAAAAGAAATGCACAAAAAGATAAGGAATAACGAGAACTACTTGTTCAAAGTTGTCGAATCTAAGCTTTGAACGAGAATAAACATATACTCGTCCACAAAAACCAACCGAACCGAGATGGTAAAAATGAACCAGCGTCCCTTACCAAACCACTATAGGCTAAGCGACTGCTTATTCTAGTCTACCAATATCCACATGGCATGTATACAAACAAAACAAAAGCAGGACAAAGACCACGAAAATATCAGTAGTTACTTTATACAATGCACAACAGGAAAGAACCAAGAAAATTCCACATACACCATACGCCCCTCTTGCATGGCTGCGACGCCTCTCGTGTATCAACGACTATTATCAAGTATGACTCTGAAATTTTTGCTATATAAGTCTCGCATTAATCTCTCGCTTGCTCTCAAGCTTTCCTCTCCTGTCTAGAGCCAGACACTAGAGAAAGCCCTCAAACTTTCTTCAAGTACTCTTCAGCTCTCTCAAGTTAGAGCAAGAAAAATAATGGCTTCTTCAGTTCTTAGATCCAGCTTTCTTCCCGCAATCCATTCTCGCGATGGCCATTCTTTTGCTTTACACAAACTCAATGCTATGGCTAACAGAAATATCTCAGCTAATGATCCAAAGGTTTTTTTCGTGACATTCATAGCTGCAAAAGAATCTTTTTTTTCTTGTCTTGGGAATCATTGTATATATTATATATTACTCTTAATGTGATAGAAAAATGAAAATGCAAGACTACTTGGTGTTGGTACAAAGTTTACAGCCTGAAGCTTAAGTCTGTTTCTTCTGTAACTGTTTTCAGTTCAATGGCGTAAAAGCTGTCTTGGACAAGAGTGCAAGTGATGACAAGAACACTTTGCCAGTGCAAACACGACAGAAAAGATCACTCGACTTTTCTGGGAACAAGCCATCTACCCCAGTCCTTGACACCGTAAACTATCCCAATCACATGAAGAATCTCTCGATTCAGGTACTTTTATATGGGTGGTAACTTCAAGTCTTGCTCACATAATCGGATTAGGAATACTAGTTCTGACCTCATTTAAAATTTTCATTAGTCTTTATTTAGAAGCAAGAGTGGCTTATGTACAAGAATGGAGCACAAGGGTTCTTTATTCTTGTATATCTTTGTTCCTAACCGATATGGTAAGTAGCAACTCTAATAAGAATTCCATTAATGTTCCAATACTTCAGGAGCTTGAGCTATTGGTTGATGAACTGCGAGAAGAGATAGTATATACTGTATCAAGGACAGGAGGCCACTTGAGCTCAAGCTTGGGAGTGGCAGAACTAACAGTGGCACTTCACCATGTATTCAACACACCTGAAGATAAAATCATTTGGGATGTCGGGCACCAGGTTAACTTATTCTTTCAGCTGATTTCCTCTTTTTTTTTTTTTACTTACTTTCACTAGTTCTCCATATTTTCAAATAGGCAGACTTGTCTAACTAGATTTGTTCTTGCAGACGTATCCCCACAAAATTTTGACGGGTAGGAGATCAAGAATGCACACAATTCGACAAACGTTTGGCCTTGCTGGATTTCCCAAGAGGGAAGAAAGTGAACATGATGCTTTTGGTGCTGGCCATAGTTCTACTAGCATATCTGCTGGCTTAGGTAAAACAAGCAATCATTAAATCTTTTTCTGGTTGTTCTGATGTTAATGGTATATACTTTGAGTCAAGCATAGTTCTTGATCACTAACATTTGCCTTTGGCACACATTTCAGGCATGGCTGTTGGTAGAGATTTATTAGGAAAGAACAACCATGTAATTGCAGTGATCGGAGACGGTGCCATGACAGCAGGACAAGCATATGAGGCGATGAACAATGCGGGCTATCTAGATTCAAATCTTCTTATCATCTTAAATGACAATAAGCAAGTTTCTTTACCCACTGCTACTGTAGATGGCCCTGCACCTCCTGTTGGTGCTCTCAGCAAAGCCTTGACCAAGTTACATTCAAGCAGAAAGTTCCGACAACTGCGTGAAGCCGCAAAGGTTAATCAAATCATACAAATTACTTGAGAAAACGTTCAAATATATATAAATTTAATATATTACTAATACACGACACGTGAACAGGGCATAACAAAGCAAATTGGAGGCCAAACGTATGACGTCGCTTCTAAAGTTGACTCGTACGTGAGAGGAATGAGTGGTGCCTCGGGGGCTAGCTTGTTCGAAGAACTTGGCCTATACTACATTGGTCCAGTTGATGGGCACAATGTTGAGGACCTTGTAGAAATATTGCAAAAGGTTAAGTCTTTACCAGCAGCGGGACCAGTTCTTCTTCACATTCTCACAGAGAAAGGGAAAGGCTATGCTCCAGCTGAAGTAGCAGCGGACAAGATGCATGGTATGTATCATTCATTAGAAACTTTAATTAGTACTCTCCAATCCGCATATCATTTTCTTTTTGCTGAGTTTTTATTTATTTATGGTTAGGTGTCGTCAAGTTTGACCCTACATCGGGAAAACAAATGAAGGCCAAATCAAGCACCAAAGCGTACACCACGTACTTTGCAGAGTCTTTGATCGCTGAAGCAGCGACTGACGACAAAATCGTAGCCATCCATGCGGCAATGGGAGGAGGCACAGGACTTAATTTGTTCCAAAAACAGTTCCCAGAAAGATGTTTCGATGTTGGAATTGCAGAACAACACGCAGTTACATTCGCAGCTGGTCTAGCTTCCGAAGGTCTCAAGCCTTTTTGTGCCATCTACTCTTCATTTCTGCAAAGGGGTTACGATCAGGTAAATCTAAGTTCCTTGACAATTTATCCTGTTCTCTTTTATGAATTGGAAGCAATATCATCAGTGGAACTCCCTACTAAATTTTACATTGTCTACAGGTGGTTCATGATGTAGACCTTCAAAAACTTCCTGTGAGATTCGCAATGGACAGGGCTGGCCTTGTTGGCGCGGATGGTCCTACACATTGTGGTGCCTTTGACACCACTTTCATGGCATGTCTACCAAACATGGTAGTCATGGCTCCTTCAGATGAGACTGAACTCATGCACATGGTAGCCACAGCTGCAGCCATTGACGATCGCCCTAGTTGCTTCAGGTACCCCAGAGGAAGTGGCATTGGCTCCATTATCCCACCAAACAACAAAGGAACACCTCTTGAGGTAATTATTAAGTTGAAAAATTATCTGAAAATGTGACCTCCTCTGAGAAAATAGTTTTAATTCTCTCTTTAAATTGGAATACAGGTTGGTAAGGGAAGAATACTGAGGGAGGGAAGCAAAGTTGCTATTCTGGGTTATGGAACAATAGTACAAAGCTGTTTGGAAGCAGCAAAAATGCTTCAGGTGCTAGGAATCTCTCCAACTGTAGCTGATGCCAGATTCTGCAAGCCTCTTGATGGACAGTTGATCAGGCAACTAGCAAAAGAACATGAGATCCTCATTACTATTGAAGAAGGATCAATCGGAGGATTCAGTTCTCATGTTTCTCATTACCTGAGCTTGAATGGACTCCTTGATGGCAACCTCAAGGTGATAATCCCACTCATTCTATCCACTTACATTGGGATGGAAAGACTTTTTATGGGAATTGGGATGCTTGTTTAGCTTTGTTATTTACTGTTTCGTTTACTTGGTGCAGTGGAGGCCTATGATTCTTCCTGACAGATACATAGACCATGGAGCTCAGAAAGACCAAATTGAAGAAGCTGGACTTAGCTCAAAGCATATTGCAGCTACTGTTTTGTCAATGGCTGGTGGAAACAAGGATAGCCTTCACCTGATTGGCCTGTAGAGGGATTCTTTTGTTTCTTCTATTTACCTCTTTAAGATGCTCATGTTCCTCTTTATATTTATTTGTATAGTATAACAGCAAGGCAAGTGCATTAAGCTTGCTACGTTCATAGGGTGATCTGCATCATTGTTCTCTGCAGATAAATGTAATAACTTTCTTTCATTCGCATTGATATCTGTTGTTCAATTTTCTCTATGGTCGCGTGAGAAAAGTTACCATTACCAGTTAGAGCTCAGATCGTTAATTTTAGTTTTCACATTCATAACATGTTTTAGATCCCAATCACTAAATTATTTGTCAACTTCTCGGATTGCGAGAGTAAAAGGGACAATATCTCTAATTGAATTTGTTCAACCTGCCCTGATTTGGACGTAGCCCTTTACATCATAAATAGCTAACATAGATCTATACAAAATTGATCCAAGATTAAGTTCCAAAGTTAAAGGAATTAAGTATTAAGAGTTCAATTTGGGAATTTTTAAATCATATTTTAATTATTCAAAAAAAGCATCCAATATTTGCAACTAACTTATAATTATCTTAACGTACAATGTTGACTAATAATTACTTTAAATTAATTAATAGTAATATTATATTGTTAGATGTTATCATAAATAAAGTTTTATGTTTATTTAGCAAATTTAATTTTGTTATGAATTGAAATTATTATTTTGTTTAAAACAAAATTGTATATTTACTTTTATTTGCCAAATAACTCAATATCTTATTTATAAAATCTAATTTATAGATTAAGGTTAAATTTAATTTTTTACAATGGGCAAAGTGTATTTTAAAACATTTTGGTTGAACTTTTATTAAATTGCATTTTAAAGACTTTTTTACTAATTTTATTAAATTAAGATAACAATTTTGTTAATCCAAAATTTTGTTATTGTTTCAATTTAGTATTAAATTTTCAAAATCATCGATTTGGTACTTAAACAAATTAAAAACCCTAATGTTAGTGAACTATAATATGGGATTAATTATGTAATTATTATTAGTAGTTGTTAATAATCACTTTTATTTTTTAAATTTTTATAACAATAATATCTAATAATAACAAGTGATATCTATCCAATTTTTTTTATTAAAGGAAAGTAAACGAAATAGATTACATAACAAGTCTAGGGAAACTGATCCCCATCATATCCTTTGTAAGGATAGGGTGGCACCCAATGGGTGTAGTATCAAAATAAATAATCCCAACATCAAAATGTTCTGTATAGTTGGCAAGCCAGTCGGCGCATCTGTTGCTCTCTCGATAAATATGTCGATGAACAACAGTCCAGTTCCGATGAAATAGTTTGTTGATGCCCATGACTATAGGATTGAGGGCCTTTGATCGGTTGGCTGGGGAGGAAAAGATATTGATCACTGCTGCCGAATCCACTTCAAGTTCGACTCGGCAGTATCCCATATTCCATGCGAGTGTGAGTCCAATAAAAACTCCCCAGAGCTCTGCGTACACCGATGAGCACCATCCTAGGTTTTATGCGAAGCCTCCAAGCTAGTTGCCTTCTGTATCTCGAATAATGCCACCTGCTGTGACTGAGGACAAGAAACGTTTGCTTGCTCCATCAATATTGAGTTTTACCCATCCAGGAGGAGGTTTGTTCCAATCGATAAATTGCTCTTAGCGAGGGCAAGGATCGGTGCCAGTTCATCTTTGCCACTCGGTTGCCTTGAGGATTAGTCCTGCATAAGACAAAATGAGAGAATGTGGTGAGGAAGGCCAAGTAAAATGTTCATCAAAGAGTGACTTATTTCTCCATGTCCACAGGAACCAACAAGTAGTTCCAAAAAGGATCGACCAGTCATGCCCTAGTACTCATCGATGGTGTTGGAGATTTTTAATAAGTCACTCCCGATTCGGCATAGTGAAGAAATCGTGGAGAATTATGCATGGAGGAAAAGTGGTCCACACTCGACGGGCTTTGTTGCAATCTCGCATCGCATGAATTGAGATTTCGTTGAGTCAACAATGGTAGCAAGCTCCATTCGTAGTGAAATGCTTACGGGCGCGTTATTGGTTAGTGAGTAACCTATCGTTTGCAAGGAGTTATAAGAAGGAACGAATGCGTTGAGGCCTCTTTCATTGCCATATTTCCTTCCAAATCCCATATGATGGGGCATCTTCCTCTTCCCTGAGCATGACATAAGTGGAAGCAACGGTGAATTCTCTAGTGTCGGAGTTTCCCCAGATTAGCTTATCCTGTCCTAGGTAGGGTTTTCGGAGGAATGTACCGGTTATTGCACTAAAGATCGGTGTCGAAAGATACAACTGAAACGCATCCCACTACCAATTACCGTCAACGTCCACAAAATGATGGACACTTAGGTTAAGAGTGGAAGTAGGGACTGGGGAGGTAACATGGGTAAGCAGGGGTCCTACTCCCGCAAGCCATGGGTCTGTCCAAAATCTAGTGCGAGTACCTTCGCTAATCATCCATTTCATACCTTGTAGAACGAGGTGCCAAATTGCCTTTAAGCTCTTCTATATCATTGAAACTCCTTTTGCCTCTAAATAGGTGGGGATATTGGTAACATCAAAACTATAATTTGCAAAGAGAATCCTGACCCATAAAGCATGAGGCTTGGTAATCAGAGCCCAACCTAATTTCGCTAATAAGGCATTGTTAGTTTCACGAATTTTCCAAATGCCAAGACCCCCCATTTCTTTTGATTTGTAGACTTCCTCCCACTTGACTAAATGGGTCCTCTTTTTTCCGTTTGACACGGCCCAAATAAATTGTCGCATCAGTTTTTCCAGTTCATCACACAGACTGTGCGGTAACTGAATTGTCTGCATTGTATAACTGGGAAGGGCTGCAATAACTGATTGGGTCAAAGTTGTGCGTCCTGCTAAGGTTAAAAGATGGGTTGTCCATCCGAAAAGGCGTTAATGGATCTTATCAAGAATGTATGGATACGTTCTTTTGCTGGCTCATTCATGCAGTAGAGGAACTCTTAGGTATTGTCCAAGGTCATTTGTCGGTTTGAATTTTAGGGCTTTGCTTAACAACTTAGTCATCGAACAAGGAATATTTTTTGAATAAAAGCACCTATCCTGAGGTGTCACAGAAAGAATTAAGGATGTCCCAGATAACATATACTTGATCGATGGAGGCTTCGAAGAAGAGGATGAGATCATCCGTAAAGAATAAGTGAGTGAGAGATGGTCCGGTTCTGCTTAACTTGATTGGTTTCCATCTTTCTTGTGTCACTGCGTGAGTAATGGAGTGCCCCTAGCGTTCCATACATAAGACAAAAAGGTAAGGTGAGATGGGCTGAAGGCGCACTGAGGGCCCTATTCTAGTTGACTTAAATGGAGATCATGGAGATGCATTTCATGATGATTAGAGATGCCAGAAGCCCAACATCTATTAGGGTATTTTGAATGAATTCTCAAGACATCCTATCATATGCGTTTTTCAAGATCTACTTTTAGAGCCATTATCCCTTTTTGGCCCTGTTTACCTTCGCATGGTATGAATGACTTCTTGGGTGATTTTATAATGTTATCCATAATCAATTGCCCTGGGATGAAACTGAATTGGTTCGGAGCTACCATATCATCAAGGTAAGGTTTAAACCTATTCGCAATGATCTTGGTAATGACTTTATAGATCATAGATCATAAAGCAATAGGCCTAAACTGCTTGATTGATGTGGGAGATGGAATCTTCAAAATAAGGACCATGATTGTTTGATTGAGCTCAGATTCCCATATTTTATGTCTAAAAATTCACTGAATGAATAGAGTCAGGGACGGGCCGATAGTATCCCATTGGGATTGGTAGAAGAGAGCAATAAAGCCATCGAATCCTAGTGCCTTGTGCGAATATATGTTGAAGAAAGCTATCTTGACTTCGTCAAAACTGAAGGGTTGGTCCAGATCAGCGTTAGCGTGCTACGAAAGGGGAGGGAAATGGCCATGTAACTACTAGTTTATGTGATGTTGGGTCTTGGCCATATATAATTCCTCAAGGTAATTGTGAGCTAATCTTTTGATGCATGGTGTATCTGTAATCACATTTCCAGTTTCATCTTTCAAAGAATGAATCCTTGCTTATCTGTGTCTAGTCTAAGTGATTGCATGGTAATACTTGGTATTTATGTCACTACAATAAATATATACAATTCGCGTCGTTTTTGAAAAAAAACGTCATGAATTGTTCAACTTTTTGGTGACGTTTATTAAATGTCACAAAAAGAGCCAAATTTCGCGACGTTTTTTAAAAACGTCACAAATTTATTACACTTTTCGTGACATTTTTTCAATAAAACGTCACAAAATAGAAACCGCGACGTTTTGTTGAAAAAACGTCGTAATTTGTTCAATTAATATTTAAAAGTATTCATTTCCCACCTTTTTTCTAATTTCTTCTATCACGTTTCTTCTTATGCTTTCTTCTTCTTCTCTGCCTTTCGGTCCCTAACAAATAACCCTCTCCACTCTTTTCCATTCCCACTCTCTTCTCTTCCACCAAAGACCCATCACTCATTTCTCTCTTACAGCTCTCCCTCCTCACTCTTCCCTTCCATGGCTCACCGTTGTCGACGACTCTTCATGAGAAATTGGTCCTATAAACCTACCTCTCTCTTCCTCGCCCACCATTTTCTCCATTATCGATGACCCTTCACCTCTTTAGGTCACCACCAGCGTCCTCCTCACTGCTGCCATCTCTATCTTCCTCTTCCGCTCTATTTGCCGCCTGGCTAAACGCGCCAAAGAACTGGTATTCAGAAATTAAATCTTTGTTCATTTATAGGTTGATCAGCTTGTTTTCGCTTCAATTGTTGATAAATTGGTTTCGTGGTGAAACGGGTATTTATCTTACTTTTAAAGTTGGAAATTTTTGCAACTCTTAAGTTTCTCTACTTTTATGTGTTAAAATTTAGTTTGTAGTTTGTCCGAATTGGGTTTTGTTGGATATATGTGTAACTATGATCCTTTACGTGTTATGTGCCACTCTC
>JANVCQ010000231.1:18727387-18740038 GCA_025531925.1 Erythroxylum plowmanianum
TACATCACCTAATCACTAAAAATCTTTCAAAAACTAAATTTAACGCTATAACCAATTTTTTTCTCCTCCCAACCACACAGTATTTATGAATATACCCTTAAATGTCATTTTTCATGCAGATGACAGTAACTCATCAACTTTCTTTCATAATTTCCCAACTCTAAAGGATTTATTCAATACTTACCTTTTGGAAACTCCAAAATTTTCAAGCCCTAAACTCCATGCAATTTACGTATTTCATTGTGTACAACGACC
This sequence comes from Erythroxylum plowmanianum, assembly GCA_025531925.1. Taxonomy (NCBI): domain Eukaryota; kingdom Viridiplantae; phylum Streptophyta; class Magnoliopsida; order Malpighiales; family Erythroxylaceae; genus Erythroxylum; species Erythroxylum plowmanianum. The sequence continues at coordinate 18,727,643 of JANVCQ010000231.1, forward strand.
AACTTTTGGTTTTTCTTAGGGTTGAAGACACAAATAGAAAAGTGAGTTTGATGTAGGAAAGGAAAAGCAGAGAAATCTCTTAAAAGGGGTTAGATGGAAACTCTGTGTATGGGAAGAAAATTTGAAGAAGATCACAATAAAGAATGAACTTAGACATATAACTTAACTTTTCAACTATCAGAAAGCAGTAACCTACTTCTAGAAAAAGTACAAAGCCTAAGTGACACTTGTCACTTTCCTCATATCTAAGCTCTAACTTAGTTTCTTTTTGAAACTAACTCCCTTAAACTCTCATCTTTACAATTCAACTATCTCCAAATCTTTATTTGATATCTTTTTTTTCCTATTTTCTATAATTTTTGGAAATTTATGCCTAAATTCACCAAAATTCACAAATACAATATTCCTACTAACCACTAGAATTTTCAATATAAATAAATTTAAAATTCTCAAAACACCCAAAAATCACAACTCAATCTAATTATACCCAAAATTATTCATGAATGCATGTACAATCATTTTCATGTGCCACAACTTTACTATTCATATGCATGTGCATGACATAATATGCATGAACATAGAAATGCATTTCTAACTCTCATTAATCACTCACATTTACTATTTTAACATTCTCACAAGAATGAGATGTTACAGAAAGTGCCTGTAAGGTTGTCCAAAAGATTTGAGGCAAAAATTTCATCTCTAAAAAATTCAAAAGATATTAATCAAATTACCTTGCCTGAATTAATCAATGCCTTGCAAACTTAGGAGTTAAAAAATTGTTGAGAAAAGAAGGAACTCAACAGGTAATTAACTAGATTTATCTAGTAAGGACCTCATCTTTAAAAGGGAAAGCTCAATCTCAATGTGATATTTCAAGAAGCCTAGTCGTGATGAAGATAATTGTTGGCACAAGAAAAAACTTCAGTATTTCAAGTGCAAGAAGTTTAGGCATATACAATGAAATTGCAAAAATAAGACTAAAGAAAGTGTCATTTTAGCACATGTTGCTGACAAAGATTTAAAATTGTTTTAAAACAACTTTGAATCAAGGAATGTTAAGAGAGTGATTCAAAATTGTTAAAAATGTGGTCCTATGTTTTCTAATTTTGTTATTCCTTTAGTTTGATTTTTTATTCTACTGTTTTTATTTGAGCTGGTCAAATAGTTAATATAGGTTTGATGTTATTTTTATGTAAAGTGAGGCCATGAACCCGCGTTGCCTTTTACGTGGCCAATGAACTTGTAAGCCCATAAAAAGACTACTGTATCTAGTTTATTTGATTAAGAAAAACCGAGGCCATTTTTCAATAAAAGTTTAACAAACTCTGATGCAAGATGCGAGACATATGTCTTCAGATGTTTTTTCACCTTTGAGTTGACGCTTCTTTTCTCTGGTATCAAGGCTGTCCTCGTGCCATTTCTTGTAGCAGTGAAACTGCTTTTTTCCTCTTATATTGGATACAATAAGGTCACATTAATCAAAAAATAAAAAAATTTCTTGGTCACTGGATTAATCAACTGAAAAGCGAAAGGTGCAAGCTATGACAGTTATCAGGAAAAGCTATAACAAGCTATAACAGTAAATAAAGTTACATAGACCGGAGTCAGGTTTCGATCTACTCTACAGGATCCCTTCAGAACCCAATGATAGTTTGAGCCACAGAAAACCTGGAACTACGAGTTCTGCTCACAAACAATCCTCCAGATCAATATCGACCGGAACGTCATACCCAAAAACCATAGAGTAGTCGTCCAGCTCATCAGATGTAAATTTTGGCATCCTCCAGCTTCTTGCAATTTCAGAGTTTAGGCCATCAGTTAGGAGCTTTAGCACCTGGAGAACAATAAATTTGGGTAGAATTCACAATCAGGAATTCAGGATAGTATTATGTTCACTATGAGATCAGTTCTATTTAAAGAGTCTGGAACATAGTTTCCACACCTCACTCATTGATGGGCGCCATATTGCACTTTGTCTAACGCAATATGAAGCTGTTAGTAGTACTCTATTCATTTGATCTGCATCGAACCTGCCTTCCAGTTGAGGATCAGCAAGTTCGTTGATTTTTCCTGTTTCCATAAGAGGTTTTGCCTGCACAGGAGAAAGTAAAGAATCAAAATCTTAAACCACTTAGGAGAGATAGAATAGGAACAGATTTTAGTATCATAAAATTTAAATCAGTTTCAATTGCGAGAAGTTACCCATAAAAGAAGGTTTTGCTTTGATGAATCCACAGGCCTCCGGCCAGAAACAATCTCCAAAAGAAGAATCCCGAATGCAAAGACATCTGTCTTCTCATCAACAATTCCATGCATGAAGTACTCTGGTGCTAAGTATCCAAATGTTCCTTCAATTGGGATTACCGCATGGTGAGTCCACTTGTTGGGAAGCCATTTTGCTAGCCCAAAATCTGTTATCTGCATAAAGGAACAATCTTGTTATACGTTGCATTCTCCGGTAGCTTTTGAATTTAACAGCGTTGACTGAAGCTTGTTTGGCAGTACATATTCACCTGTGGTTCATAATCAGGCCCAAGAAGTACATTGGAGGCTTTTATATCACGGTGTATTATTCGACGCTTGCAGCATTTATGGAGATAATGCAGACCTCTAGCCACTCCAATAGCAATTTTGTATCTTATTGGCCATTGCATTGTTGTGCTTGTTTTACCTGATGATAGTCCCAACTTTTTATGTTTTCTTAACACTAAACTGGCAAGAAGCCGATGCACACTCAGGAAGAGATCAAATGAATTACTTATCCTATGATATATAGACCTATATTCTCAGTGATTCTACTGTTATAGGTTTGTTTCCATATCTTTCTAAATAGCAAGAAGGATTCCCGATTAACTGAAAAAAGCAGTTGTTTCTTCATACCATGCAATGCAGATGCCAAATTTCCATTCTGAGAGAAGTTGAAAATTAGGTACAGTCCATTTTCTATGCAGTAGCCAACTAAGGTCGCAGTATTCGGATGGCAGACATGGCCAATAACTCCTAATTCCATCAGGAATTCTTTCTCCTTGGCCGCTTCGTTGTTGTCCTTTGCTAATCTCTTCACTGCGACCGTTCTACCATCAGAAAGATCACCCTTGTAAACTTCTGAATACCCTCCTCGACCTACTATATTGTCTGGTGATACTCAAATCAAATTGACATCGTTAAATCGAATAGGCCTCATTTCATTTATATCGATCAAAGCAGATACTTACGATTGAAAGAGACGAATGTGTTTTTTTTTTTAACATTATTAGTTAGTTCATTCACCTGAGTGGAATTGATTTGTTGCATTTGCAATCTCTTCATAGCTGAAGCATTTCAACAGAGGTTCCTTCTTTTGTTTGTTGGATAAACTGCCATTTCTTCTCCTTAATGGTGAAGCGAAAATGGAGGAGATAAGTCTACAAGCAGACATTTGCTTTCTAGTCTTTGAATGATCTGTATCCTTGGAAGTCAGGGAAGGCGACTCAGTGATGCTAGAACTCCCAAAGGCAGAGTTGTCATCTTCTGTGCTGTGAGATTCTCCTTCAAGTTCATCTAGAACAGTTCTTGGTGAAGTGCTTTGGCTCTTTGTTTCTGGTTGGATTTGTTTCCCAACAGGGGAACTAGCCCTGCCACTGTGATTGTTACTATTAATAATTTTTGCCAACCACCTTGAACTTGATTGATGATTTTCTGCCATAAATGAATTATCAGAGAATTTAAAAGTAACGCAATTTAAGTTCTAGGAAATATTTCTTTCATTTTGAGTGAGTTCGAGAAGCTAACCTTTTAGACTTCCTGAATTTGGATTCGAATTGTGCATTTCTTGCTCATGCCTTCCAATTGCAACAACTGTACAACCCGACGGTGCATGCTCAAAGCAATATCTTGCAACATCGTGCGAAGTTCTAGTCCAGTCCGAAGGAAAATATTAGCAAATTTATGTAATAGAAGAAATGGGAAGTTGGAGATACTATTGATTGATGAAGAAATAAAGAGCATGGGATTCTCAAGATTGAGCCGGATTTCGTCACCTATTAAATCGGCTTCTCAAGCCATGAACAAGAAGATAATCAGCTGAAATGGAAGTTGCTTCCTCAATTAAACCTCTGGCGACACTGGAGCTAAAACCTACCCTAGCTTCCAAATTTATCTGAAAGCAATTGAATGGTTAATGGAAAGTGGAGACTGAAGGTTACACATATATATACTTTCATGGAGGAAAAGATGCAAGCTCACCTTTTTGGTTTGACAGGACCTGGCAAAGTCTCCAAGCACAGATATGACATGTGCTTTTGCATGACGAATCTGCTTCTGTTTTATCTTAATGGAGCCATGCTTCTTGGATTCCTCAGCAGCTGTTATAAAAAAGGTATCCTCAACTCTCAACCACAGGATTGTGCTAGTACTAGTAAAGACAGAATCTCTATCATCATAACAATGGGAAAACTCCTAAATACAGAGAAACCTCAAAGAGACAGAAAATCGCATTAATAGAATGCCTACCAAGAACATGAATGGCAATTACGTTGTCATTGGGGTGAGCCAGAACTGAGATTGCCCAGGAGAGAAGCTCCTTGCTATCAGCTGGGTCTAGAGAGATGCCAACGAGTAAGTTCTTGGCAGGAGCTTTAGGAATCATTTTGTTCAGAAACAAATTGACCGACCAGCTTGATGACAAGGAAACTGAGTTTCAGGCATGGCTTAATAATACACACCAGTGAGCAACAGCATGATTAAGGTCAGTAGAGTAGCGAGGCCACATTGGCTCTCATTCTATGATTCTTGTTTAAGAAGCATGAAAGCCCCCCCTTTCCCTTTTTTCTTTTTTCTTTTTTAACAATGGGATGAGATTAGCCTAAAGAAACTATGAACTAGAATTATGTGTTACGGTTGGGTGCTTTGGAGGATAAGCAAAGGTGATGGGCATGTACATGATATGTCTTGCTATCTAAGCCAAAACCTTCATATTGGCTCATTTCTGTTTTTGTAAAAAGAAAGTACTACTTTGTTGGATTTGGTGGGAGGACTCAAAACTAGGCCTTTCCCTTACCTTTATCATGAACCAAACGTTGAGAATAAACTAAGCATTCCACTTTACACATGGACGTGAGAGTGAGTGCAACAGATAATTTCGCTCAAAACGTAAGACAAATGAAGTTTGTCGAGTTACAGTACCAGACTGTCTTACACCATTCAATTGCATCACAAGTTACAACACATCATCATCAACGTTGTAAATGTGCCATCTTTTTTAAGTTTCTTGGATTCGATCTATCTGCCAGCTTTTTAGTTAGCTTAATCCAAAGATGAGATTCCAGAATGACTCGTATAATTATGACTCCATAATCTGGTTATAATCATAATATCACCGATTGGTACAGATTGGGGCTTTCATTTTGATCCTCAGATTGTACGTCAGGCGGTCTACATTATCCTTTATTGATTAGATGGTTAATGCGTTATTTTTGACAAATAACTTAAATTATGACATAGTTAATTAATTTATTCAACGAGAATATCGGCAAAGAGTTGAGCTTTAAGCTGTAACAATTGAAACTCTCCCAAATTCCGTTTTTATAATCGTTCAACAATTTCGAATATCTATATGTATCATATCTTCATCTTTTTCAGAAAATCTCCATGAAGAAAAATAGAATGTTAGATTTTATAACAAAAAATTAACCAAAAAAACAGAATAGAAAAGAGGTAGAAAATATTTTGAATAATTAGGCTTTATCCTTATCGTTTTAATACTTATCTATAAAAACTGTAACAAATATGTATATATATATATGGCAAACAAATTATGAGATAAATACGCGACAACCTAAGCATACATTCCCACTAACATAAACTGTTTTGACCAAATAAACTAAAGGGATAACAAACTTAGAAAAAATAGGACCACATTTTTAATAACTTTGAATCATTCTACAACATTCCCTCTTGATTCAAAGTTGTAACATTTCTTATGCCTAGTGATGTACTTCCCATTACCCTTTAATGGTTGGAGCACTTCTCTCCAAAAACTACTTCTTGGTGCACTTCTCACCAATATTAAAACAAATTTTCTTCTTCTTTAGCAACATGTGTCAAATTGACACTTTCTTTAGTCTTATTTTTACTATTCCTTTGTATATGCCTGGAGTTCTTGCACTTGAAACACTCAGGCTTTCCCTTGTGCTAGCAATTTTCTTCATCATGACCAGGCTTCTTGCAAATACTACATTGAGATTGAGCTTTTCCTTTTGAAGATGAGCCCTTTGCTAGATAAGCTCCCTCAACTACCTATTGAGTTCCTTCTTTTCTCAACGTTCTTCTTTGCTTCTGAGCATGCAATGGCATTGATTAATTCAAACAATATAATTTGATAGATATCTCTTGAATCTTCTAGAGATAAAATTTTTGCCTCAAATCTTTATAGCAAGCTTATAAGCACTCTCTCTATGTTCCTGCTATCAAGTAGCTGTTCTCCTATTAATTTAATTTTACTTGCCACCATACTCTTGTAGAGTCTCCTTTTTAACACTTGCATTTATCTTGTTCTAGCGTTGCCATGATAGAGTTCTTTCAGTGTGTCCCAAGCTTCTTTGGCTGTTTCATAGCCATAATTCTTGGAGAAATTGATTTAGAGACAGCAACATGAATTTGAGATAAGGTTCCTGAAGCTTTGGCTTCTTCATCTTCATCAGCCTAAATTTGATTGAGTGTTAGGTTATTTCCTAGAGGTGGTATTTACCTTTAAACTTCAACACACTACCATAAGTCAATACCTTTCAAGTGAGCTTTCATTTTGATTGCCCAAACTCGATAATTCTCACCATTAAAAATTGGTGAATGAGCTGATGTATTGTTGGATGTCATATTGCTACTATCTCTTAAATGCTCATAGGCCCCTTAATATTATAAAGAGTTTTGATACCAATGTTAGGTTTTAGAACCATAAATTAGCCCAAAAAATAGAGTAGAAAAGAGGTCGAAAATATTCCAAATACTTAGGCTTTATCTTTATCATTTTAATACTTATTTATAAAATCTGAAACAAATGTGCCTATATATAAATAGGCTTACAAGTAAACAAATTTATGAGATAAATACACAATAACCTAAGCTTACAATCCCAATAACATAAATTGTTTTGACCATATAAACCAAAAGGATAACAAATAAAAAAAAAATAGGACCACATTTTTAACAAATTTGAATCATTCTTCAACATTCTCTCTTGATTCAAAATTGTAAGACTTCTTGCACATGATGAAGTGCTTCTCATCATCCTTCAATGGTTTGACCACTTCTCTCCAAAAATTGCTTCCTAGTGCACTTCTCACAAATATTAAAACAAAATTTGTTCTTTTTTAGCAGCATATGTCAAATTAACATTTTCTTTAGTTTTATTTTTGTAATTCCTTTGTATATGCCCAAACTTCTTGCAATTGAAACATTGAGACTTCCCTTATGCCAACAATTGTCTTCGTCATAACCAGGCTTCTTGTAAATGCGACATTGAGATTGAGTTTTTCATTTTGAAGATGAGGCCTTTGCTAGATAAGCCCCCTCAACTACCTATCGAGTTACTTCTTTTCTTAATATTTTTTTTTTCTTCTGAACATGTAGGGCATTGATTAATTCAAGCAAGGTAATTTGATTGATATCTCTTGAATCCTCTAAAGATGAAATTTTTGCCTTAAATATTTTAGGCAAGCTTACAAACACTTTCTCTATGATCCTGCTATTAGATAGCTCTTCTCCCATCATTCTAATTTTTTTTACCACCATCATTAGTCTGTTAGAAAAATCTTGTAGAGTCTCCTTTTCTTCCATCCTTAGAATCTTAAAATCTCTTTTAATATATAACACTTGCATCCACCTTGTTCTATCATTGCCATGATAGAGTTCTTTTAGTGTATCCCAAGCTTCCTTGGTTGTTTCATAATCCATAATTCTTGAGGAAATTGATTCAACTAAGGCTTTTGGAGCTTTGACTTCTTTATCTCTATGATTTCTAATTTGAATGAGTGTTGGGTTATTTCCTAAAGGTGGTATTTGCCTTTCACCTTCAACCCACTGCTACAAGCCAATACTTCTGAAGTGAGCTTTTGTTTTGATTGTCTAAACTTGATAATTCTCACCATTAAAAATTAGAGGTGAAAGAGTTGATCTATTGTTGGATGCCACACCGCTATTGTCTCTCCAATGCTCACAAGCTCCTGAAGATCATAAGGAGCTTTGATACTAATGTTAGGTTTTAGAACCAAAAATTAACAAAAAAAAGAATAGAAAAGATGTAGATAATATTCTAAATACTTAGGTTTTATCTTTATCATTTTAATACTTATTCTGAAATAGATATGTTTATAAATATATAGGTTTACAAACAAACAAATTTATAAGATAAATGCCTAACAACCTAAGCCTACAATCCCATTAACATAAACAATTTTGACCAAATAAACTAAAGGAATAACAAACTCAGAAAAAATAGGATTTTTTATAACTTTAAATCATTCTCCAACATGCCCTCTTGATTCAAAGTTGTAAGACTTCTTGCTCCAGATGAAGTCCCATCACCCTACAATGGTTGGAACATTTCTCTCCAAAAATTTCTTCTTGCTGCACTTCTCACTAATATTAAAACAAATTTTCTTCTTCTTCAATAACATATGCCAAATTGACACTTTCTTCAGTCTTAATTTTACAATTCCTTTATATATGCTTGAAGTTCTTGCACTTGAAACACCAAGGCTTTCCCTTGTGCTAACAATTGTCTTCATTATGACTAGGTTTCTTGCAAATACCACATTGAGATTAAGCTTTTCCTTTTGAAGATGAGGGCATTGCTGGTTAAGCCCCCTCTCTATGTTTTTTGGCATGGAAATGAATACATCCAAAAGTCACTTTTACTTATCCCCGGATGTTAATCATCTGAGTTGTAGGATGCAACTTGTCTCGGGTCTCTACCAGAGTTCCCTCCCTCTTAGGTATCTCGGAGTTCCCCTCATTACCGATCGACTTTCTAGGAGGATTGTGCTGTTCTTATCGATAGAACTGAAAATAGGATCAATCGTGGGACCCATAAATGCCTTTCATACGCAGGTAGACTTCAATTGGTTATCCCCGTTCTCTCTTCCTTCCATGTCTACTGGTCCTCTCATTTTATCCTTCCCTCTTCCATCCTTAAGGAAATAGAGGCTAAGCTTAGGAATTTTTTATGGGCAGGAAAGGCAGTTTTCAATACTCAGGCTAAGGTGAAATGGAGTGACATTTGTCGACCTAAGAAGGAAGAGGGTTTAGATGTCAAACACTTGACTACTTGGAATCAAGTTCTTTTAGGTAAACGGATCTGGAATTTGTTTGAAGATAAGGAGGCTCTTTGGGTTAAGTGGGTCCATACAATTATTTTACGTAGGACTACTTTTTGGAGTGCACATCCTACCTATAATAGTTCGTGGAGTTGGAGAAAGATCTTAACAGTTAGGGACAAGTTGTGTCATCAATTCAGATTTAGGATTGGAAACGGTATGTCTACTCTTTTCTGGTAGGATTCGTGGCACCCGCGTGGTATTCTGCGAACCTTGTCTACTCCGAGAGAGATCAATGGGTCGGACTTGCCACTCACAACACGTTTATCTGAAGTTATAATTAATGATGTTTGGAGCAGGAGGGAGGTTTTCATGGACCTCCTTCGACACCTTGAGCCACCTGTGTATTTACCCAATTGCACCTTACCAGATAGTCTGGAATGGCTAACTAGCCCCACCAAGTGATATACCAATATGTCAGCCTATCATCTCTTGCAACCCTCGTTATTAGTTGTACCTTGGTACAAACTGGTATGGTCCAAATATAGTACCCCCCGCTGCTCCTTTACATTATGGCTTGCTTACCTGCAAAAGCTTCAAACCAGGGATAAACTTTCGTACCTTTATACTCCTAATCACTGTTCCCTGTGCTTCTTAGCCAATGAATCAATCGACCACTTATTTTTCGAATGCCCATTCTCTCACTCAATTTGGGCACAATGTCCGATTCAATTTGCCTACCTTTAACCATTCTACTCTTTCAACTATCCTCTCCTGGTATAGAACTGTTTCCTATACTAGAGTGCCAGCCATCATTCACTTCCCCTTTATGCTTTCCACTACAGTTTTACCATATCTGGACTGAACGTAATGCCCGAACCTTCAAGAATGAAGCTATGGTTGAGGAGCGAGTGTCTCTCGGAGTAATCTCCCATGTTAGGGAACTTCTCAGCCTACACATCGAGAGGAGGTAATTTTTTATAGTTCGGCTCTTCATTTCTTTTGCAGATTTTGCTTAGTCCTTTTCCAAATTACCGCATGCGGGGTCCTCCTTGGCAAGGCCATTTCTTACCTCGCCTACCCTCGAAGGTTTAGCACAATGACTTATGGGCGGCAGATTTCCCTTGGCCTTTTAGATGCTACGGTTATTCTCGTTCGACATTCCCTTAAGCCTCTTTCGGCTGGCATCTTCTGGGCTGCGCTCCTTTAGTTAGACTTTATAGCTGCCTCGGCTTTGGTACAAGTCCTTGTGTTTCTGTTTTGACTGGTTATCCATTGGTCCTCCCATAGTTTATGTCATCCTTTTGTTTTCTTTTGACTGCCCTGCGGCTATTTGCTTAGTTTAGCTAGACGTGTCTACAGCGACACTTGTCAATAAACGTTCTGTACATATTTTGTTCTGGTTCTGCCTGATTCTGGTGAGGTAGGACGCTGTTGTTCGGATCCATGAGACTGGTTATCTTTAGCAAGAGAATACCTACAAAATAGCACAAGGCACGTTGGGGGTTGATAGCCGGCAGGCCCCTCCGACGCTCAAGTTAGTCTCTTTGATGAGAGCTTTGGCGGCTAGTGAATAAAAAATAATTAAGGTTCTAATCTCTTACCTGTATCGTGGAAAAGTAGTACCTTATATATGGAATGGATGCTAGGTTTAGGTCTTTACGTATGCATGGGAGGTTCCTACCTGCGAACGGGTCGTGGACGCGTGGATCTGGGCCTGGGCCTAACACAGCCGACCTAACTATAAGCCCCCTACTCCTTGAGTCTGACCTAAGAGAAGGGTCGAAGGAGTATATAAGGATCATATAGCGTGTCTCCAAGGCAGTTCATGCAGGCCCGATCGATTGATTATCGTGATGTGATTGACCGATCGAATGTAATGACTTGGCGGACCAATCAAGGGTAATGACAGAAACGATCGATTGGCTGTAGCAGTACGACAGGTCGATCGGATGTAACAGTAGGCCTGATCGGACGAGTGTAGTGGTAGTGGGAAACCGGACTGGCATGGGATAAACAAAACGCCAGGTGTAATCATTACTGACGGTTTGCGTCCCCTGACAGACTGTCACGGATGTCTTTTTAGCTACTATGCAACTGTCAGGTGCATCCTTTCAGTTGTTGCGCTGCTTCGGGTCTCTAACAACCCTAGTTCACCTCAGCTCAGATTTTGCCACGTGTCTGAGTTTGGCTTGGATTTCCTCCACATGTCGAGCGTTGGCTAGAGCGTCCGTTTGGCCGATCTTCTATAAATGCTTAGGATCGACAGACTACAGATTTTCTTCACGTGTATTTTGTTTTCCAGCCTCTATTCTCCTTTCATTTTCGTCTTTTTGCCTGCAGTCTCCGAAGTTTTCTTTCCACCGTCGTTCAAATCCCAAACTTCCTTCACTAACTTAGGTACGTCCTCCTTCCTCTCCCCATCCTTTAACTTTTCTTTTTTGTAATCATGTCGTCAACCAGTCCTAGAGATGGAGTTAGTCCTAGGGATGGAACCGCCGAGGGGGCCTCGCAAATAGTCAGGCCGTTTGAAGTAGCGGCGGAAGCAATGGCAGCGTCGAAGGCGAGGGGGGCTGGCGAAGTCACAGCGAGTGACCGGAAGGATGGGTTGGTTGTTGAAGAGCCTCCAAAAGACAAATCGATGATGACCGTAGGGGAGTTGAATAGGTCGATTCTTAGGCACAATATCCCTTCATCCTGGGGACCCAGGTTGGCCGCAAAGAGCGAGCGAATTTACAACAGTGCGGGGGGCTACTTCACTGTTTCAGACAGCTTCTTTTCGATTGGAGGCATGAGGCTTCCCTATATCCCGATCATCAATGAGGTGTGCGTCGCCTACGAGTTGAGGTCGAGCCAAATTCCTCCGAATGGGTGGAGGTTCATTAACGGTTTGGCCTTGCTGTGCCATCAGTTCGGCTGTCCGCTTTTGATCGGCATCCTACAACATTTTTTAAGAATGAATCAGAGCTCAAGTGTTGGGGTCGGGGTCCCTCATCTGTGAAATGAATCACACGTTATTACAATATTTATAATACGATATATGAATGCACGAGAAGGGGGGGTTGAATTGTGTATTCCCCTTTTTGAAAATTCTTTCAAAGAC
>JANVCQ010000231.1:18748628-18761387 GCA_025531925.1 Erythroxylum plowmanianum
ATGGACTTCATTAATTTGCTTATAGATCGATATCAACTCATAAATAATGAACATCAAATTAATGAAATATGCCTTTCATTCACAAAATCTGTACACAACTTTGTACAAAACACGCTAAAAGCGATTGCCTTTAGGGCACTACTCTAACATGATGTTGGTGATGGGCTGCGATGGGCAAGCCACCCTTGTGAGATGACGGCAAAGTGAGGGTTCATTTGAATAACCCTATAAGGAAACCCACTCAAGTTTTTCAACTCCGAAATGATTGTTGGGCTCCAAAAATGGGGTCCAACATCTTGTCGTATCAGAGCGATTGTTGGGCTCCAGAAATGGGATCCAACACAATGATCACAAAAAATATTCCAATTTTCTAGATACATCAATTTCGGAACATTTTTCTTGCCTCCTCATCCGAAGGAAAAGATTTATAATATTTATACAGTTGATATTGATGATTCTTATTCCTTTGTTCTAAAAGTGAAGTGACATAATTTGAAACCTCAGGTTTATCGATGTCAACAATATTCAACTTCATTTGTGAATAACAAGTAAATGGTCCATTTAATCTTTAAATAAGTAAAATAATATTGTATAATTAAATAAATTAAAATTTTACCAAAACTTTATCCAAAGTTTTGTTGCAAGTTGTCTTCATTCAACTGTTTGGCATGCTTAAGGCAACGCAATTCAGTTTTAGTAATTACCCGAAACTTACAAGACAATTTTGCCGATTGAACCTTGTCTACATAAAATTGTATAATCATATATTTTAAAAGAGATTAATAACAAATGTCAATTAATGTAATATAAATTAGTTATTTTTCTGAACCATTGTTTAATGCTAAATTTCTTCCCAATTAATTGAAAATTAAGTCATTTTGTTTAACAACAAACCATGTTATTTTGTTTAACAACATTTGGTTATAAACAAGAAAATGAAGCAAAGAGGAAATACGCAGGCTAATACGAAAACAAAGATTCACCATTGAAGCAACATTGTCTCCTTTGTTGTGATCGTCATCATCGAAGAAATGTCGTCTCCTGTATAGGTATTGTTAAACTTTTCTACTTTGAAGAACCTTCCTTGTGTTGAGCTCTATTTTTCTACTAGAATAAAAAAGTTTATTTGTGTTTTATGGTAAGGGTTTTTGTTTGTGTTTGTGTTTGTATTTAGAAGACGGTGAATTGTGATTCTGTGTTGGTTGTGTATGGGTTGACATTTTTTCCACCTTCCATGCTTCTTTGAGGACAACTTCTACAAGGGATGACTTTTTCTTTTTGTTGCTAGGATTTGTGTGGTAAAGTTCTATTCAATTTTCAATTAGTACATTCCACCCCTTAGAATTTATGGGATTTGATTACAAAAGAATTTAATTAAACATAATGAATTTTATGCTAAATTAACTTTTCAGAATAAAATTGTTAACATTAATTTATCGCGAAATGTTGATGTGGCGATTAGTTTTCGATGGTAGAAATGTACTCCCCTGGAAGGAATGCAGCAAAATTCTCCCTAGTGGAGAAAAATTGATGAACAACTAATCTCCTCATCAAAGTCTAATCACCACTTTCCTTCAATGTCTGATCTTCTTCTTCAAGGTTCTTGGTATCATCTGAATTATCTCTCTTCCTTAATTATCTGTATCTCATTTTCTGTTAGGAAGCTATCACATGAACGTTTGATTGTATATAGTATGTGAAGTCTAAAGCTACCTCAAATCTTCCAAAGAATATAGATGAAAATGGAGGTGGTGGTAATATCCCGATGGTCAGTACAAGATTAGAAAAATCAATTATTTTGGAACAGTCTTTGATTCCAAAAACTATGTATGTTCAATCAAGTATGCATGTGTTCGAATTTGTGTTCCTTACTATTTGAATTAATTAGCTATTTAAGTTATATACTATTTGTCTCTTAATTAGTAGAAAATTATATAGGTGGTTCATCTAATTCAGTGATCCATACTACATCTGGGGATTCGTTTGATATATCTTATGTTAGTTTAGTTAAAGCTAAGAAGTTGTTAGACGAGAGTGTCAATAACCCAACACATGAGGGAAGTTCTTTGACTATTTCAATTGATACCTTCAAACTTGCAAGGATCCTTCTTGGGAATCCAGACATAGGGAACTCCTTTACCTCTTCTACCAAGTCTTATGTCACTTGAAACCTATAAATTTAATTATTTCTTTTCCTTTTTGATGGAATAAGCGTCAAATTTTATTTATTATTTTGTTTGTAAGAATTAATAAACTTCTAATTAAAATTCTATACTACTTACCATATATCATTATATTATATTGCTTACCATATTTTAGTATTTATATGTATTATTATTTTATTCTTAACAAATATTAATGATTAAGAATACTAGTAAACTTAAATTTCCTATACTATTCCTTTTAATGGCTATAGTTGGGAGCATATTTTGAATTGGATGATTAGTAACATAAAGAAGAAATAGCCTAACGCTACTCTTCTCAAGGTTGCATTCACTATCTTGATCTATTGTATTTGGAACTCAACAATTCTCAAAGAAGAAGGAAGACAAATACATGCTTGCGGACATAATCATCAACATGATTTGAGAACATTTTCTTGCCAAAAATGCACAACATTCTTTATCCATAGGTATGAAGACTCAATGGCTGCTTTAACTTTTTCTTAGCTACTTATTGTATGTTTTTTGTTAATTCTTTGACTACCTTTCCCTTTTTGTAATACTTTTGTCAGCTTCATACCTTGAACTCATTGTTATGTTGTAATTAGTTCTACTATAGTAATATATCATTCATTTTTCAAAATTTTTTTTATCTTATTAATATTAAAATTTTTTGTATGTTTATCTTTTTATATCAAAAAAGATAATTAAAAAAGCTATGTTTATCTTTTTAAATTATCTACCATCATATTTTTTCAATAATATGTTTAAAACTTTGAAAACATTTAACAATTTTAAGATGCTCAATATTTTCAGGAAATATTTACATAAACGGATGTGTACTATGTACACTAGGCATCATTAAAGAATTATTTGTGTATAAATTCATAGATTTAAACAAATTTTTAGAGTTTTAATGTATTAGCTATTTAAACAAATTAATAAAAAAGGAAAACAAAAATATATGAAAAATCATATATAAATGTCAATTATAATTAACCTTAGGATTATTAAGCATACTTAGCATTAAAAAATTATCATTTTAATATTATTAATTTTGAAGTATTTAATATTGACTTTTGGAGACGAATTTGTTATTTCATTGCAAAATCTTTATATTTTTACAATGTGTAAAACTATCGTCGCCAAACGAAATATGTAAACCGTCGTCAAATGTCCAGACTCTTGCATCGATTCACATAAATCGTCTAAAGAAATGCCTTTAGCGATGATACTATAGAATGTCGTCAAATCCTTGAATGTTGGCTACGAATTTGAAAATTGTCACCAAAAGTCAACTTTTAGTGACGAATTCAAAATTGTCACCGAAGGCAACATAACTAAATGTCTATTTTGTTGTAGTGACGTTTCTATTATAAAGTCGTTAATATTTAAATAAAAAAAATTATTAAAAATATCAGGTCAGCAATATCATCAACTAGTTAGTAATTCCGTTATAATGTGATTAAATTTTAACGTTTTCTAAAAGTTAGGATTTTAAGTATTCTTGTTGAAATATTATGGTTAAACTGGTACAATTGTGTAAAATTTAGGGTTAAAATTGACCCTTTTCCTTTTTGAATTCCCCTTTTCCTTTTTGAATTCCCCGCACAGTTAGACGTTTTGCGATAGATAATGGCTTACTGCTTGTGTTGACGTCGATCCTAAACACCATTTAGTACACCTATGCACTGCTTCGTAGCTAGTTGATTGTTGTTAGTCTAGTGCTCATGTGAGCTAAAGATTCAACTTCCATGGGGGCCTCCAAGAATGTTTCAAAGACCGACCATCGACATGATCAATTTCTAGCCAGAAACCAACCCCATGAATTGTGATTTTCGAACCTTTTTCTACGTAGGGTTTTGCAACGTTGGCTTTACAGTTATTAATAATGGTCTGGAACGTCTTGATTTGACCTGTCTGGTAAGTGACGTAACACTCAATTATTGGCATCCTCGGCTCTTCGTCTCCACAAAATTTTCACAATCATAGTATCTTTAAAAACACAATAACTACTACAAATTGGATTTCTCGTAGTAAAAAAAAAGTTTTTTATATAAAATAAAAATAAATAAAATATAAGCCATTTTTGTTAAGAGCAGATCTTATTTTGTTTCATTTTATTTTTTATAATAATAAAATAGGCTCTATTTTATAATAATTTATAAGAATGAGTCCTAGATAGGTACCCATCTTGTCCTTGCCCAAAATCGACCCTTCTCTCATTAGGTGCAAGTTGCTTGTTAGTGATCACTTTCTCATCATCCATTTTTAGTCTTCTAAAATCAATCCTTCGTGAGCTCCAAAGCAACCTTTGATCGTCGTCTAGTAGGCCAGGCAATTGAAGGGAGATGAATTAACATACATATAAGTTGGAAGATTCAATCAAAAATCCATGATCTAGCTATTGATGCCGACCTTAATGGATGTTGCTGTAGTGACACTTCCGACTAGCAAAGCCACGCTTTGAGCTATTTCAATGTGCATGCGAACGAAGCAAAATCCACTTTAAAATTGTCATTTCTTCAATATTCAACCTTAATATCAGTTAATTACTCGCGGGGGGGGCCCAGTTCTTGCTTTTTTCTGCTGTATGTATATTTACTGTCAGGGAAACCTTTCACTTAACGATAAATATTTAAGGTTATTCACTATTTCTATTTATTATGAGTGATTATCAAGTGCTTTTCTAATTATACGTAAATTTATCATTATTTTCAATAAGAATTATAGAAATGGGAATATTGTAATTACAGTCACGATATATTACAATTTAAAATTAAATCTCTAATAAATACTAAAATTTTAAAAGAATGATAATTTTGATGACAATTAGATTTTACAAGGTACGTGTTCCTTCAAGGAGAGAAATTTTCGGTAGTTCCATTGATTGATTCCCTTTCTGAAATGTTTCTGTTTTTTTTTTTTTCTCTTCCTTTGATGCAATAGAAATGGTTTTTCAAGTAAAGCTAATGGTTTCCTTTGAAGTAGCTTTGTCGAAGAGAACAATCAAAATTATCCCGCCTAATCATTCATGAGACTTTTTTTTAAAGGAAAAAGTTCAAAGCGACTTGATTTTGCATATAAATGGTATATCATAACGATATATGGTCAAAATAGTAATAAGAAATGAAATGTGTAGTGGGAAATAAGGGGATCAACATCAAAAGAATGTAAAAATTAACCTATCAAGTTCAATGTTTAAGAAAAAGGGAGAGAGACGGACTTGGAGATCGATTCTACACCTATGTACTTGGCCACAATCAGTGGTTTGATTACTTCTTCAAAAGAAGAAAAGGGAAAATACAAAACCATTTAACAAAAGAAAACCATCAAAAGTAGTAATATGAATATGAAAACCCAACAAGGTAGGGTATAGCTTAGGAATCTTACGTTACAAAGGAAAAAAGGCCAACTAAAGAAATTTAAAAGACAGAAGCCACAAGGAAACAGCATCTTTCGTATGTGCTAATGGGAAAAGAAGTGAAAGAAATGCTACCTGAAGCTTGCAAAAGCAAGAATAGAAGCATCAGAACACTTGGCAGTGGCAAATATTAACAAACTTTTTTTAAGATGAAAAAGTAAACAATACCAAAAATCTCGCATGTCCATTGATCGTACAAGGGGTTTCCAAGCCTAGCATTACTTGTTGCCGCGTATGTGCACTGTGCCCAGGAGACTTTGTGGAGTCATATATCACACTAGTCCAGAAGTTGAGCCTTTAATTTGTAATTACAATCCATATAAAAGGGTAGTTAACAGGAAAAGGGGAAAATTAAATGGAAGAGATTGGGAGTTCTAAAAATGTTGAAATAGATGCTCTACCTGCTGCAATAAATTGAAGCCAAATTTCAGCTTTCACAACAGGAGCTCTGCACCAACTTCCAATAGTTTCTGATACAAAGCTTAGTATGGCTTATATCATAAGGCAATAATGATAGGTGCTTACACAGTGACATGCATTTTTGTGTAGACCACCAATATAGGAATACCAATACACCTAGCCATATTATGATTTTACCTGACTGCTTAGCTCATTATCACCAATATAATATTATAATAATATAATATATGTATATGTTGGTGTCGTAATTGATTTTAGCTGAGGAACTCAGTCAATGAATTGACCATATATGAAGACCAGAATGAAGTAATTGATTATAGCTGTGGAACTCAGTCAATGAATTGACCACCATATATGAGGACCAGAATGAAGTAAACTAACATCATCAACTTCGAAACAGTTGCAGCTCGAAAGTATCCAGTGAAGAAAGAAAGAAATTCTTAAAGAGTTTTTGGAAAAGAAAACTATCAACTCGCATCTTCACCTCGCCGCATCAGGAACAGCTACAACGTTAAAAAACCCTTGCCTGTTCTGAATGGTCCCACACGTGCATCGCACATGTCGCATCCTTTATCAAACTCCATTTATTTCTCCCCTTTTCCTTGTCATTCTCTCGAAGACTGAAAATCTTCAGTTTCGAGTGTCAGGCAAGAGAGACACCTGAAAACTTTCATGTTCTTTCATCCCCTGTAACTTTCATGTACTTTTGGCGTGAGCTTGGATCTCAAATTACTTCAGTTTCAATTGTTCAAACTGATTAATGCATATAGTCTTATAACAGATTGATAAGTATAAAGAAGAATAGCTTGTTCTTCCATTAAAACCTGAACAAAATTTGCATTTCCCGGATTGTAGATCGACAGAACCAGGACAATTAAAAGGAGAAAATTTTGCTGCTAGGTCACGCCATATCCCATATGTAGACGCCAACTCCCAAGGGAAACCAACCCAGTTAACAGAGCTCTAGCTCTCGGAAGACCTAAAACCTATCAAAGTAGAAAAAGCTAAAAAGAAAGATTAAAAAAGAATTATTGAGTTTGATCTGAAGATTCAGGGGTCTCCATCTGACTTTCTCCCCCTACCTGACGATGATTATCACCACATCTTTGCTTCATCATTATATCCCCATCAATATTCTCCAATTTCTCAGACTTTCCACTACAAGAACATCTCTTTTCAATACCACTGCTGTTACCAAAAGAAGTTGACCTACTAGACATTGGTGTGGCCAGGAAAGTTGGCCTATTTTCCCCAGCCATAATAACCAATATCTTCTCTGCAAACGACGACACTCCTTGCTTCTCACTATCTCCGCTCTTGTTCTGTCCTACTCCGGCTTCCAAGTCTCTTTCTCCCTCGTTGCTGTTGTCTAGGAAACCAGAAAGCTTCCAGTAGGAGCATGCAAGAATCAGAAGCGCAAAAGCGATCAAACCAAGCATTGCTGCAAACCCACCGAACAAGTATGGAACCGGTGAGTGCCACGGCGAGTGTTGCCCGAGCACTGGGGTGGGAATATTTGCAGTGGCGTTGAAGGGCTCTCTTGCCGCCATTTGTATGAAAAGAACAGACAGGAAGAGAGCAGACGATAAAGAAAATGAAGAGTAACGGAGATGAGGTGGAAGATGAATATAGAGCTTACTTATAGAAGGAGAAAGGCAAGAAAAGGTGGCTTTTAGCTGAGGAGGGGAGCGGATTTTGGTGATTTATGTCGTCATTTTGCATGAGGAAGTCGGGTCTGACAGGCCCCATTATCTATCAGTTTTATTTTACCCACATCATGAAATCGAACTTGAACTCTAAGCAGCAGAAGGTGGCTGTACTTTTTTTTAAGTGATAAATGGCAAATGGGTATCTGTAAAAATATATACATACATACATATATATATATATATATATATATATATATGTATTAATAATATATTGTAGGAAGCAAAAAGTATATTAAAAGACTATAAATGCTGAAATGAAAACAACATCAGTCCATGGGACAGAATTGGGGATTGTGTCCAATTTACAATCAAAACTATTTAAATGGGGTGATGTAGGTTCTGCTACAGGCTGCGCAGCCTGCTTAGTGCTCTGTTTACTGATGGTGATTATTTATTTTAATATGCTTTTGGTTTCTTAATGACTTCGTAAGGAGCATTACGAGACATGACACTTTGATTAGACAACAATTATATGCAATAAAATTTTCCCGAATAAAAACTACGTCACTTCGTAACAAACTTTCTTCGTTGATCTTGAGGAGATTAATATGGAAATAATGAATTAGCTAATTAATAGACTCATTAATCATAGCCTTTGTATCTTAGTTTCTACGAAGAACATTTAGCAACTCATTTTAACGGTTGGAGATAGAGTTTATATTAAAATTACAAACATGTACATGCATGCTATTCTCTATTAACAGTCCAAATATTATTGCATCCATACAAGTCCAAAAATTATCACCTTCTGAGCACGAGATTATCCCTATAGCTGCCATTCTGAGCGTACCAGTAGAATCTAAAGTTTAACTGAAATTCGTAAAAGACAATTATAAAAACATGGGCATCACCGTCATTCATACGGTTTTAGCTTTTCGGCGTCCGTTTCTCAAATAAATAAACATTTCCTGATATAAGTTGCCGGAGAAAAGGGCGAGTTTGATTGGGGGATCATAGCAAAAGTGTAAGGTGGCTGACACTACCACCAAATGGTACTCATTTACAAAACTCTTGTCAGAAACGGCTTCTGATGCGTGAGGTTTTCTACAACTGAAAAGATAAGGTGGGCTTTTACTTGTTTTTTCTTTTTTTGTTGTTGAGTGAGATCTTCTCTAACATTTGTTATAATATACATTAAATATAAAATATTAAAAATGTATAAACTGGAAAGGTCTAGTTTAATTAGTACTGGCCATTTAGTTGAAATAAACGCGACAATAATTAGACTAGGTTGCTAACACCGGATATTTAGATAAATAATTAAAAAATTAATAATTCGGACTAAACCTACTCTTGTATTATATTAAATTTTTAATATGGGTAGAATGTAAAGACTATCAATAAAAATTAAGTTTGAGTCAACTATTATTAAAATAATTATAATTATTTATTTAGATAATTAACCCATACTACTTATAAACCTTTAACATTTTTGTTTTTAGTTAATATGAAATAATATAACACCCTTTACGAAATTCCAACTCTTTTCTGCTTATTTTTATCCACAAATGTTATTTATTTATTGTGAAATTTGTGGATGAAATTAATTGACTCAGAATTAGAATATAATAAATTACTGAGAAGATCAGCTCTTTTTTTTTTAATTAAAAAATATAATCATCGCAAGTTATAATTAGTGACATGTTTTGGAGAATAGATTTTCAGTTCTGTGTTACTATTATATTTCATACCATCTCATTCCTATATTTCTACGAGATCTTTTGTCATGCAACAGAACAGAACAAGTCAATAGAACATAACAGACGATCTCATTTTCATGTTTTGTATTTCAATTATCGTTCGATATGACTTTGACCGAAACCAAGTTTTTTTAAAGTAAGGCTTTTCCTGTTTTCTGGACACGAGTTTTGTTTTGGGACGAATGACGTCATCCTAGTACAAACGTGCGTAACCAAAATTAAAAAGGAAGAAATTTGACAAATCGAAAATTGCGTTTTGTAATCGGATACACCATGCTGTAGTGTTGTCCCCGTTGATTTCCTTGTCCTTTTTGAGTTAAAGACTTAAAGCAAACATAAAATGTGAAACTGTATAGATGTGTGGTGTAGTATGTATAGGCCACGTTAAAATAAGATACTTCAGTTTTCAAACTTCTATCCATATCTCTTTAAGTCACTTTTGAATGATTTCGAATCTCTGATTCTGTAATTTTGTTAAACCACAAAAGTTAGGGCTCCAGATAATAAAGCTAACAAAATTTTTTAGATCGCCAGGTCAATAACACTACTAACATGATAGAGATAACTGAAAATTTATGAACATAAAATTATAATATTGTAGAAAATCCTTCAATGTTAAAGTAAGAAGCTAGAAGATATTTTGACAATAAAATTGACTAGATCTAATAGAATGATGCAAACGATAAAAATTTGAAGATCTCTTCCTCAAAAACACCTCCCAACACAACAACAGCTGAGACTAAACTCACAACAAAAATGACCCTCAAATTTCAGATTACATAGTGCATCACAAGGGTGTTTTAAGTTATGAAGGTATGAAAAACCTACCTGGACTAGGACAGAATTAAAAATAAAATGGGAAAACTCTTTAGTCCTTATCATTTTTACCTTGGAATGAAAATATACCAATGTTAAGCGCAAGGTAAAGTTTGGATGATTCTACCAAAAACAAAAGACTATTTGAGTGATTTAAACAACTTTTTAACAGAGCTGACGGTTTGATTGGGTCAGATGTTGGGATTGTAACGTTTTGTACCCTCCTGAAAAGAGAAAAGATGATGGAGTTTTGTGAATGGAACCAACAAAGTAGGTTCTAAGTCCCCTCCACTTTACATGCTTTGCCTGCCCCCCACCTCTTGTCTTCCCGATATTGGCAAATTTTATGTCTGCAACCAGGCCAATGGTCATTCACCTTACGCAAACCTTTTTTATCTGTATGTCTAAAATTGAGAACCAGACAGGAACACTGGACCTTTCCCCTTCTTTGCGTGTGCAAACGTAAAGCAACTCAAAACGATCCCATGGATATATTACCAAATAAGGTTTAAATAATGTAGCCTATGGTGGACATATATTTATTTTTGAATTATTACACAATTGATCATTTGCTGTTTCTATTACCTTGATTACTCTTTAAGTCTCGAATCTATTTGTTAGTACATAATAAAGATTCTTAATAAAATTGTTATGCCATAGTAGTACAGAATGGTGCTCTTTCTATACACTTGATGCATGTATTTAAGATCCAAATCAATATAAACGCAGAATGTACTTGTACATTCTTTGAGCCTTTTCATGTAGGAAAGAATAGTTAACGTAACGGGTGTATTTTTTAAAAGGAAAAAATAAAATAAATAAAATGGACATAAAATATTTAATTTAGTTTATTCTTAATTTTGAGCTACGTCTATTGATAAAAATTTGTCTATGGATAAAAATTTAGAATAATTCTTTCACTGTTACAAATTGTAAATATATAAAGATAAAACTAAAATAGTGACTCATAAGGTATTTTTCAACCTAAAATACTAACATTACTATTTTGTTACTAAACACCCCTTTATCAAAGCGTTGCTTTGCTTTAATTTTTTTCTATATTTTTTTGTGTTATGATATAAAACTGGGAGTGACTAATATAGGCATTCTGTCGCAAAGTAGCTGTGTTCTTTTCTTTTTTTCAACTAATATGGTACCGAAATTAGTGTGCATTTGTTGAAAACTCGGTGTCCCTCTATATAAGAGGGACCCATATCTAACAAGAATATTTTACTTTACTCACCTTAACTAGCCCCACCCAAAAAGATGAATTGGTTCGAGTCCTTCATTCTCATCTTCCACTTGCACCGAACGTACACGCCAAGAACAATTGGACATCCTTCCCATACGGTACGTCTGGCTCCACATAATTGCAAGCGCCACAATATTTTATCGAAACGAGGGATTAAAGTAGCTTGTGTTGTTAATCGTTTCCACTGAGATCATGTGTATCTTGATACTGTTTCAAATTGATAAATTATGGATTAGAAAATTTGAGCGAAAGGAATATAGAGTGACAGGCAAATCCTAATCAAATCCCACCTGTTATTAATTTATATTTTAAGTTTAATAAACGTATCTTCCTTCCTTTTGATAGGTTAGCAGACTAATTAATTATTTATATTTGTTTTACTTTTTTACTCTATTGGGCAATAACCTATTGTACCAACGTCTTTGCATATCATAGCTTGTTCGTTGAACTAAGTATTTCAGTTACCTACATTAACATATCCAGATTATAGTTATCTTATTTGATGGAATCCAAGTAATTAACACATCGAATAATTGATCATCTTAAAATTAAACTTAATTTACATCATCTCTTTTGTATCGACGCAGGGAAGTTGATTAATTCACTAGTGTTTAAATAAATAGAAGAATTAGAATTTTGTTGAAGTGGTACTGTCACAACCTTGATACTTCCTAAGGCTTATTTCTGCAAATGGTACATAAAGGGGGGTAATAATGACCATGATTAATTTATGGTTGCTTTCCCATTGTCCAAGCAGCCTTTTAGCTTCTCTATTGGCATTCAGAATTCTTTTCAAAGTAAACAAAACATTAACAATAGGTGCCAACCGCCTAATCATGTTAATTGTGGACACATAACCGTAATACAAAAAAGAAGGTGGTGGATAAGGCACTTGAATATGGAGACTTTAGACGCATAAGGTTTGTCAGTTGTTACTAATTTCAATTATATCAAATGAAAGACTATAGTTATACGAGTATGCATGAAAAAGGAACAGGGGCCACCTACAGATCAAGAGTTTAGTGGGATAACGTTGGAATCTACAGTCACAACGCAAACATAATTGTAAAGAAAAAAGGGTTATAGCATTGAGCAGATGTTCCCTACATGTTGCTTTTGAATTATTTGTTCTATTGATTAGTTTTCTTTTCAACTCATTTAAAAATCTTGGTCGGGTCGGTCGTGCCGGCCTCGAACCCAATCTCAACGATCCATGGGCCGATCGGTCTATCTCTCAAAGATTGGACTCACTCCAAACAGCTAGGCAAGGCCCAGG
>JANVCQ010000231.1:18776490-18789217 GCA_025531925.1 Erythroxylum plowmanianum
ACAAATCACATTTTTCATAACACTCACATTTATTAACAAATATACCGGGAAATGTCATGAATGCATGTACAGTCATTTTCATGTGGAAAATTTACTATGCACGTGTATTTGTATGTGCTGTATTATGCATGAACATATAATGGTGATTCTAAGCACCCATTAACCACTAACCACTCCGAAATACTATTCTACCCTTCCCATCGGTGATGGGATGTTACAGAGATAAATTCATGCTAAATTTAAAATCAACGTACAAGGTTCAAAGATTTAAGATGACGGCTTAATGAATCCAAAAATTAAAGCCATGACTTAAACATCCTTAACTTCACTTAGCATGTTCATCTTTATTCTTGTTTTTTCAGGAATACGATTGTTTCCATCAACATATCTTCATAAGTCCTTGCCTTTAATGAATTTCTTGAAATGGAATGCACAAGTTGAGTAATTTTTTCCATAAGATGACCTAAGAAACTTTGAAACTTATCCAAAGATGTAATGCTAAGGTACTATAGATGAGATAAAAATGGAATAATAAGAAAATAAGATTTTGAATATGCAAAGACTATGAGATGGATTAATTTCGGGAAAAATAAAGGTGAATATTCAAAGAATTGAGATGGATTAATTTTGGGATAAATAAGATTTTGAATATGAAAAGACTTGAGATGGAAAAAAGACCAGACAAAAATGAGATTAGACAAAGTCTTTGATATTATGATTCATGACAACTTAGAGACATTTTAAAAACTTTTCAGAAATATAATTGATTATATTTACCTTTTTTGCTAATTTACTATACAATAATTACAATTACAAAATCTCCTCTTCGACTTTTCGACAAGACTGCATCCAAATTATTATTGTACTTAATTAATTATTTAGCCAATATTCAAATACCATTATACTAATTTTAAGAACATGTTAATTAATTATTTACTTTGAAGTCTTTATATTCTCAGTTTTAATTTAAGTTTAAACTTTCAACTTTCAAACTTTCAATTCATGTATGCCATGTATTTCAATCATAAAAATTTTAAGATAAATCTCACATAAACCAAACCACAACCAATAAGCCGAACCAGATACAAACCAAAACAAAATCCTGCATCATTTCACTAAACTCCAATCCAGTATCCAACTCAATGAAAATCACAAATCCAATTCACGATTTAATTTATGTAAGGGAGCCATGGATTCATGCATCACATACAAGGTAAGGTAGCAGAAGTATCGGAATCAAAATTTCAACTCCATAACATGCCCAAAAAATCCAGAATCTATGTGCATGTATAAACATATTTTAAGAACATGAAATTACAGCATATATACCTTACAAATACTCCTCCTTTCTCGAATCTTCTCCTTGTTTATGTTATAGCAAACAAGAAACACCTTCCTTATCCTCTAGAGAGCACACAAAGATGAAGAAAAATTAGTGCATAAGGGTGATTAGAGCACCAAATAAGATTAGTTCAAGTAGATGCTCTAGTGAGAGTTAGATCAAAACCAAGTTTCATACAATTAATATCATGCAACAATTGCTTAAAATTGCATGAACAAATCTCAAGATCACTCCTCTTAACTTCTAGAACTCTTTTGGACCCTTAGCCTCTTTACTGAGGTTGTTTTATGGCTAAAACTTGGTATGTACATAATTGAAGAACTCACTTATGTGCCACCTATCATTAAGTCAGTCACGATTATAGCCTATAAGTCGCGATTATGGCTTGCTTAAATGATAGCCATGCTCACTTTTTTGTTTCATCCAATCTTTTATGCATGTGACCTTTAGGTTCCCAGTTATTTTATTCACTTGAATTAACTCTTAATTCGAGCAAATCATGAAGGGCTTCATGATGCCAATTTATCAAAATATAAGTGGATTAACACTCGAACTCTTCGATAGCTGGTTATCTAACTTATGAACCTTTCTATAGTCAATTACCTTGCAATTCGTCCCTTCACCATCCTATACCCCACTTGGTTCAAAGTATAGGATACGTGTCAACTCCCACTAGACTGACTGTGCCAGATTTAGTCTAAGTGATGCTAGTTCTTGTCCTGGGGATCTTATTACTATATGTGTCATTGAAGACTCTCTTCATAACACATAGTTGCTTTGGCTAGAGACTCCAGAGTAATGATCCTGATAAAAGGTTGTGGATATCATCTCCTTCTATCAAAAGTGGTGAATGCTTTATTAGCAACCCAATTACCTTCAAATACTAATAGCTGTACCTAATCATCACCCTATGAGCAACCTCATCTTCAGGCAACAAGGAATAGTGTCAAAGCATAGGATCAATATCTAAGATATCCTTGAGTACCTCAAATCTAAGGATATTTTCACCATTGCTATGATGAGATTAATCATTGACATTTGATAGATCATCCATATGATAATCTTATAGCAAGTCATCTGATGTACTTAGTATTGTTAGTAAGCATCCACATGTTAACTCTAAACATCTCATGCTTACAATTTATGAGATCTACTACTTAATCAAATCAAGGCGTATAACATGTGTTAGCCCATCTGGATTAACAATTTCTTGTCTCATTAATCTTACGACTAGGGATAATTTAGACATTAAAATAATTGCAGATGATAGGAATCTCATTATCATAATCTTATCATGATTTCCTTCATGCTATGTTTTATATGATGGATTTCATTAATTCAATTTAAGATAGACATCAATTCATAAATAAATGAGAAACAAATTAATGAAAATTGCTTTTCACTTTATTAATCAAAACATAGTTTGTAAAAAAGTACTAAAGATGATTGCCTTTAGAGCATAGCTCTAACAATCTTCCACTTGCATTAAAGTCAATCGTCTTTATATCTAATACCATAGGTGAGTACACTTGATTCAAATCTTAACTAAGGAAGTGGCTTAGTCAAACGATTAGCGATGTTCTGATCTGTGGGCACTCTCTCTATCTTCACATCACCTCTATCAACGATCTCCAGATCAGGTGATATCTCCTGAGTATGTGTTTGGACCTCTGATGAGACTTTGGTTCCTTGACTTGAACAATAGCCCTATTGTTGTCACAATACAACAGTATTGGGTTTACAATACTCAGCACCACTCCAAATTCTATAACAAAATTCTTGATCCAAATAGATTCTTTTACCACTTTCGCAGTTGCAATGTATTCTGACTTTGTTGTTGAATTTGTAATCGTCTCTTTTTTGGAACTCTTTTAACTGACTACTTAACCATTCAGTATGACAACATAACCTGACTGGGATTTAGAGTCATCCTGGTTAGATTGAAAATTGAAATCAATATCCCGCTCACTACAAGATCTCCATCTCCATATACCAATAATACATCCATCGTTCCTTCTCAAATACTTTAAGATATTCTTAGTAACCACCTAGTGACACGCACTAGGATCTGATTGATATATACTTATAACACATAGAGCATATGATATATCGAGTCTTATACATGTTGCATCAAAAACTAAAGCATGCACAATTTGGCTAAAATAGAAGATTTCAAAACTTTGTTGGAAATCAAATTTCAGCGGAAGCATGATAACCAAATCAACATGCCAAGCCATACACAATACGGTATAAGGAAAATAATTTACATAAAAACAAGATGGAAATTATAGCAACTCCTTCATTACAGCTTTAACTCCTCACAATGCTCTCATATCCTCAGCAATGTATCCACTCCAAGGTAATGTATCATGTTCTTGTTATTGTATTCTCGACCAATCTGATCTACCACTTGTTCTCCTTAGATAAGTTGATTAACAAGATCCTTTAGTGAGAACAGAGAAGAAAACTTGAAGAGATTTTGCATTAGAAGAAAGAATCCAAAGGTGAGACACTTCTCTTGCAATTTTCAACTAACAAATGCGAGATAGGAGAGAGAGATAAAAATTCAACAACCCTTTGTATTCTTTCTCTCAATTTTGGATAAGCCTCAAAAGAAAGAATTGAAGTGCATCCAATGCATCACATCATTCCTTAATCAATCGTAAAGAAGCCAATAGATGAGACTCTTCTCATTTGTTTTAAGATGATTATATGAAAATATCAATAACTTAAATTATACATCTCATTTTCGATTCTTTAATCCAATGAATTCTAAAAGGTTACATGTTATCATTAAAAGGTAACCATTAAACTATTTAATGATAAGATTATTAAACCATTTAATGATGATAAAGCATGTTAAAAACCATCTTAAACATAGCAAACCAATGTTAAATGTGTAGCTGCACATTTAGCCAATTAAAACCAAAAATCCATTCCTTTTTATCTTTAATAAATTTAATTTAATTTAATTTAATTTAATCTAATTAATTAAATTAAACCAAAGTATAGCCCATTTCTAAATGTTCACATGTTGATTAATACACAATATCTCATCTTGATGTTAAGAATTGATGGGTAGCTAGTCCATCAAACTACTGGCAATAGTTTAATCACTAATCTCTGTAGAACATCTAGAAGTGATGATTTCACTATAAACTTTTTATTTGAGTGAATGTTCCCTAATACATGTTTCAATTAATAATTCCAACATGCAAACACTGAATTGATACTTTGTAAAAATCCATTTTGATCATATCAAAAATTTTAATGAAACATATATGAGTTCACCACTCATCAAGATTGTGTTCTATAATAATCGAGTGCTTAAGTGTATGTTTTAAGATTAAAGTAATGACCTACATTATTCTTTAAAACATACATGATTCTAGATTTATTTAATAGTGCCATTATCGATAGCCAACTACTATCATGATATGAAACTCATCATTCCCTTTGAAGTAAACTCCTTTAATTGCAATCAAGTGACCAACTTGATTATTCAACTGTGAATCAATTATTTTTAGATTCTAATAATATACATGTTTCCCCTACATGTCTATGTATATGTATATTATTTACAAATCAATCTCAGTACCATATGACTAGATATATAATGCTCATACAAATAAAACCAACCTCTTTTGTTTTATTAATAATAAATATTTTCATTACAAAAGTAACTACACCCTTAGAATAAACCAATATATCGTCAATAAAGACAATGATAAATTGGTCTAAGAAGGACTTAAAGACTCGATTCATCAAGTCCATGAAAGCTGCAGATGCGCTCGTCAATCCAAAAGGCATGACCAAGAACTCAAAGTGACCATACTGTGTTCTAAAAGCAGTCTTTGGCACATTAGACTCCTTTATCCTCAACTGGTGGTAGCCTAATCTCAAATCTATCTTAGAAAAGACTCTTGTCCCTTGCAACTAATCAAACAAGTCATCAATGAGTGGGAGTGGATATCTATTCTTGATAGTGACTTGATTGAGCTTTCGGTAGTCCACACACATCCTCAACCATCTATCTTTCTTCTTTACAAAAAGGATCGGAGCTCCCCAAGGCGAAGAGCTCGGCCTAGTATACCCTTTCTCCAGCAAATCTTCTAACTGCTCCTTAAGCTCCTTCATTTCTACTGGAGCCATTCTATAAGGCGGAACTGATATTGGCATGGTGCCTGGAAGAAGCTCAACGAAAATTCAATTTTCCTAGGTGGCGGTAGTCCTGGTAATTCCTTGAGAAAGACATCTGGGAATTTTGCGACTCCAAATATTTCTTCTAACTTCCCTCTATCTACCTTCGTGTCTACTACATAGGCCAAATATGCTTCACATCCTTTCCTTATCAGTTTTTCTACGGTCAGAGCCGAAACCATTATAGTCCAACTTGCTTTTCGGTCCCCCATAAACGCCACCTTGCTACCGTTACCAATTTCGAACTCCACGATCTTCTGTTTGCAATCCAAATTGACTTATACTTCTCTAAGGTGTCCATACCCAAAATCACATCTAATCCTCCCATCTTCAATGGCATTAGATCCACCACTAATCGTTCCCCTCCAATAAGTATCTCACAGTCTCTATATATTTGACTAATAATAATACATTGACCGAATGTAGTACTCACCATTAAAGGAGTATCCAATGGGGCTCAATTCTCTATCACACACAGTTCTACTCAATGACACAAATGAATGAGTAGAACCCGGATCAATCAAGACAATAACATCTTCAGCAAATAATTTAATCATACCAGTTACGACTTTTGGAGTTGTCTCTGCATCCTCCCTCATCATGGCAAATACTTTACCTGGTGCTTGTCCCCTCGGTTTCCATGGAGGGTTCACTTTCTTGACAACATCAGAACTTCTACTGCCCACTTTCGTTACTCTCCTGTGTCCCACTGTCTCAGCCCTCTTTGATGCTTACATCTGACTTCTCTCATGTCTTGGATTCTGAGGGCACTCTCTTGCCATGTGTCCTTTCTCCCCATAATTGAAGCATGCTCCAATCAGTCGATAACATTACCCTTTGTGAAATTTTTTGCAGTGATCACAATTAGGAATGAATGGCTTATCCCCATCTCCCCTCCTGCTGCCTCCAGCCATTGAGGCTTGGTGCGAGACAGTCTTCATCTATCTAGGTTTGTTTACTCTACTGTTCCTCGCATCAGACTGTGCAGGGAAAGTCTTGACACTCCTCTCGGGCATAGAAGTACCACCTCCCCTCCTGAATGGTTCTCTCCCCTTTCTCTTCTTATTTACCACACTCTTGATGTTCTCCACATTTTCCACTCTCAATGTTGTTTCAACCAGCTGTTGGAAATCGTAGAAATTTTGTGCCACCACTTTCTCTCTGATGGCCAAATATAGTCTCGCTTCAAATCTTCGACACCTAACCGCTTCGCTCATCTTTAATTCAGTTGCATATCTGACCAATTGTGTAAATCGACGCTCGTATTTGCTCACTGTCATTTCCCTCTGGGTGAGGCTCAAAAATTTTCTTTGCTTCTGCTGGATGTATACCTCTAACAGATACTTCTTCTTATAGGCAGTGAGGAAGTCTTTCCACGTCAACACCGATGGCTTCATCTGACTTCCCGGGACACTCTCCCACCAATGCAAAGCATCCCCCTGAAGCAAGCTAGCAGCATATTCAACTTTCTCCTCATCTTCACAGTCCATCTGCTCTAATATCCTTTCGGTCTTCCTCAACCAGGTCTTAGCTTCTTTAGGATCAGTGGTTCCATAGAAGTCCAATGCTCCATACTTTCTCAGCTTGTCGAATTGCTTCCCCTTCTTAACTGGGGTCGGAGTAGAAGATTGCGGCATCTGTTCTATAGCTTGGACAAACACCTGAGTGAAGGCTTGGAACAATCTCGGATCAAAGTTAGGCACTTGTTCCTGCAGAACAGGCGACTCCTGAGTCTGAGATCGAGAGGGCCCACTACTGTGCCCTGCAGAAGCCTCAGCATCTCCTGGGGCTCTAGACTCATTCGTGCCCTCCTCTCTAAATGGAGGGTTAGGTGCAACCGATCCTTGCAATATTCCTCGTGTCCTTCTACAAGGTGGCATTTCACTCCTTCAATAGAAATACTATTGGTTAGCTCACATTTTATCTTAATACTATTTCCTATATGTATGCATGATATGTATGTCATTTAATGCAAACAATCAACTTAACAATGCAAAGAATCAATCACATAGCAAACTATTCATCCTACCATGCACTCTAAGACTAGGAAAAACCTACGGCTCTGATACGACAAGATATTGGGCCCCATTCTTGAAGCCCAATATGTTGGACCTTGTTCCCCGAGCCCAACTATCCAGAGTCAAAAAGCTTGAGCGGGTTTCCTTGTAGGGTTATTTCAATGAACCCTCACTTTCTTTGAATCATTCTTTTCGAATTCAACACAAAAAGTTACCAATTTTTCTGAAAAGGTAGAAAAACGTGTTAGGAATCCAATGCTTCAAGAATCACTTAATTTAGAGGTCGGATGAAGAAGTTATGGCCAAAGGAATCTAACATGTTTATGTTCTTACTCCAACTGTACATGTCTTGGCGCAATTGCCATAACCTTTGTTACAAATGTCATATTGATTTCGTTTTTAGATGATTGGAAAGAAGATCTCGATATCTACAACTTTCATGAAGACCTTGAAATGAGATTCTGCCTCTAAAGTGATCAAAGTCGTGATTTACTATAACTGTCCTGAGGATGTCCGTTTATGTCCGTTTAATGGACATAGATTGACTTAAGAGCCATTTTTGGCCCAAAAAGGTCCGTCTAACGGACATCCATGTCCGTTTAACAGACATGCACTAGGCTGGGGGATCTTTTTCACCCGAGAAGGTCCATCTAACAGACCTAAAGTCCATCTAACAGACATAGGGGTTCCCTAATCCCCTCCAAAGCCCCTCCAATGCTCCCAACATCCATTCTAACACCATGTTCACTCAAAATCTTACCAAATTCAACCCTTCTAGTGTAAAACAACTTCATATCCATTAACACTTGAATCTCAACTCCAAAAGATTTATCATATACAATCTTTCAAACTACAATAGGGTATTCTAATGCAAGCAACCCTAAGAAGAACATGCACATTCATCAAACTCAATCTCAAAAATAACATAATCATACATAAATGAACTTCTCAAGT
This sequence comes from Erythroxylum plowmanianum, assembly GCA_025531925.1. Taxonomy (NCBI): domain Eukaryota; kingdom Viridiplantae; phylum Streptophyta; class Magnoliopsida; order Malpighiales; family Erythroxylaceae; genus Erythroxylum; species Erythroxylum plowmanianum. The sequence continues at coordinate 18,785,005 of JANVCQ010000231.1, forward strand.
TCTCATTCTCATTTCTAAACAAAGTCAATGTTTGAACAAGATTTACTTACATATCAACTTACACATCAAACTTAATACAAAATACAAAATATGTTCAAGTTTGATATGCCTATAAAGCTAGCCAATTGTTACTAACTTAGTACAAAAGATTTCTAATTGTCTTGGAATGTTCGAATGCCTTGCAAGGATCACTGATCTTCTCGATCTGCACCTGAGGAGTGGGAAAAATATTGGGTTGAGCTACACAGCTCAGTGGCTAAGATATTTATCGCCATTGGCAATGAGCCATACAATCAAACATATACGTATATTCATATAAACATATTCATCTTATCTTAATCCAACGATGTAAAATCAACATTCACAACACATAGATAAGTACATCATCACATTTAAACATATTTGATGTCATTTTTTCATGCAAGCATAACACACAATTTGCCTCATAACTTAACATGTCAAAATAAAAATGCACAATCAAATGGCTTGAGGGTTCCGTGGAACAAACGGAGAAATCGAAGTTTACACCGTGAATGAAACGAGTCCATTTTTCGGATCTTGTGGGCCACAAGCGGGTAGCTGGGAGAAGGCTTTATGTCGACGTGCACGTGACTACGAAATGTTTCCTCTCTTTCCCAAACACAATCAAATCTCATGGTTCATTCAATCATTCACAATCTCATTTTCTCATGCTTTTTTATACAAAATGCCATGACTCAATTCCATGGCATAACATAATCATACTCACAATTCAATCTTTATCACAATGTCATACATCAATATGCATAACGTAACATAAAACATATCATAATGCATTTTCCACATCATAGCAATTCACAATTTGGAAATTCAAGCTTATACATACAGACATATGCACATTGCTCATTTGCACAATAACTATAAATATTTTACCCACCTTATAACTCTTGAAATCAAAATTCAATTGTGTCCTTTCTTTTGCTCTTAGATAGGTTGTGCTTGATTCCCTAACACAAGCAACCTCTAATTCAATTCCAATTCAATTGGAAATCTCCCAAAATTTCCAAAATCACAATAAAAGAAATTAACCCTAATCAAGCTCATACTTAACCTACCCATAGTCTATCTAAGTTAGAAAACTTAAAACCTAGCTTAGAAACCCAAAAACCCAATGGATCTCTCCATCTTCTTCTTCCCCCAAGCATTCCCAACACAAACCCCTTTCTCTCTCTACAACTTCTCATTGACAATACCACAACCTATTTCTTTACTAAAGCATGAAGAAGATGAGGAACTTATCTTAAAAAGCTTGATTCTTCTCTTCTTTCCATGATTTTTCCTCCTTCTTCCCTAGCTTTTTCTATTTTTCTTCTCCTTCTCTTCTCTCTCTCACATTTTGTCTCTTTTCCTCTTGGCTGCTCCCGACATTCACTCCTCTCCTCTTCTAATTCATTTATTCAAGTCTATTTTTACTCCTTTTCTTCCAATTTTACCCCCCACTTACATGTCCTTTCCAACTTTGCCCCTTCTTCATTTAACACAAGCCTCCTAACTACTTAAGCTAACTTAATTCTAACACTTCCTTCTAATTCCAATTTCTAATCCTTCCCTCAAATTCTAATTAATGACCCAATTCTAAAAATAAATAATTAAACCAACAAACAAAACAAAAATAAATAACTAGACACTAAATAAGAATTTAAAAAAAATCAGGATCCAACACAGACTCATTTTCAGTTAATACCCATGAAATTCTTTCATATTGAAGAACAATGACAAGGTTATGTCTCTATTCATTAAAATTCTCTCCATTTTCAAATTTGTTATTTATCAAGAGCAAAAATGAGTGGATTCATTTTATGGTAATTATGTCTAAAAAATAAATTATTAAAGAATGAGCATATTAGTTAACAATATTGGAACTTTTTATAAAATAATGATGCATGTATGCATCATGATAGATTTAACAAAACTTAAAAAAGATTTAAATCTTTGTACGATGGTTATTTTTCTTATCTATAACGGACTAAGTGACGGTAGACCATCTTATCTATTAAAAGGAAAACTGGGACCCTCCCCCTAAAAAAGCTACCAAGCATCTTCATGCCTAACTTTTAACTTTGAAAGAAGTGCCATAATTTGGTCCATGCATTTATCAACAGAGCTACGGTGGGCAGTTTTTTGATAAATTATATTGAGTGTGTAACCATTTGATTTATCCACTAAAGATACTTCAAAACCATGCCTTGGTGGGAGGTCACATTTGCTACCAATAAGTGGACTTATCCTTAAGGAGACCTAAACCATGCAAGATCTAGGATTCATGCCCTTTGGTGGGGAGTAACACTTCACCACATGCAAATGGGCCATCAAATAGAGACCATGGACTCTCACAGGAGCATCCTCTCCCACTCAATCTTTTTAGGCTTTAAGTTTTAATAAATATCATCTTTTCTAGATGCAATTTATTATCCATCTTTTGTTTCATTATATATCTCATACATAATGAATGCATGGCAAAGCCTAGGGTGGGCAATTTTCTAAATGGCATGTAATCACATAATATCACATATTATTTTGATTCATTTATCCATTCATCTCATGAACTAATAAGCCACTTTTGATTGTCCATTCTAGAAACATGAATACAATGACAAGGTTTTTAGGCCCAACAATTTCTTTTTAGACTTGGATCTCTGGCTTTGAACTCTTCATTCACATAACCTGACCCATTCGACAAAAAGTGTGTAATGGCTTTTCTTTTCCAAAAAAATTTTGATTTTCATAAAACCAAATTTTTGTCCAAAAGAAAACAAAAATCTGCACTTATTTTTCATAAAAACTGAAACTTATGCACATGAACCAAAAAATTCCAACATTTGTAAAAAAACCGAAACTTTGTTAAAAAATGTTCATACAACCGAAAATTTGTTAAAACAAAATTCTAGTACTTTTGTTTTCTAAAAATCGAAATTTAGCCAATACACCATAAACAAAACCAAAACCTTTACCTTTTCATTTCTTCATCCATGGCTACTTCATCTTCATCATTACATAAATGTGTACATTAAATAATCAAAAAAAATCATAAAATTGAAACCAAGGAGGTAACATGATGATGATAGGCTACCCTCCTTGTTACAAACCAAATGAAGAAAACTTTCAAGGTAACTTTAGCATCTGTGGACAACCAAAAGAGCAAAACATACACCACATATATTTCTATCATAAAAAATATGCAACATACAAAATTATTTCCAACCCATGCATCACATATAGGAACCAAAATCATGCATAAGAAAACTGGCTCTGATACCAATTGTTGGATCGAAAATTAAAGCATGCACAATTTAGATAAAACGAAGATTTCAAAACGTTTTTAGAAATCAAATTTCAGCGAAAGCAAGATAACAAAATCAATATACCAAGCCATACATGATACAATATAAGGAAAATAATTTACATAAAAATAAGATGAAAATTATATCAACTCCTTCGCTACGGCTTTAACTCCTTGCTGTGCTATCCTATCCTCGGCAATGTATCCACTCCAAGGTAATGTATCCTCTTCTCATTATTGTATCCTTGACCAATCTGATCTACCACTTGTTCTAATTGGACAACTTGGTTAATAAGATCCTTTCATGAGAAAGGAGAAGAAAATTTGAAGAGATTTTGCCTTAGAAGATAGAAGCCAAAGATGAGACACCTCTTATGCAATGTTTGGCTAACACATGCAAGACAGAAGAGAGAGAGATAAACATTCAACAACCCCTTATATTCTTTCTCTCAATTTCAGTTAAGCCTCAAAAGAAAGAAGTGAAGTGCATCCAATGCATCACATCATTCCTTAATCAATCATAAAAAAGCCAATAAATGAGACTCTTCTCGTTTGTTTTAAGATGGCTCTATGAAAAGACCAATAACCTAAATGATACATCTCATTTTCAGTTTTGTGATGAAAGAAGGAAGATGGTCCATCAAATACAACTCTTTCTTCTTTAATCCAATGAGTGTTAAAAGGTTACATACTATCATTAAAGACAACCATTAAACCATTTAATGATAAGATTATTACTCCATTTGATGATGATAAAGCATGTTAAAAACCATCTTAAATATAGCAAACCAATGTTAAATGTGCAACTGCATAATTAGCCCATTAAAATTGAAAATCCACCTCCTTTTATCTTTAATAACTTTGATTTAATTTAATTAATCTAATTAATTAAAT
>JANVCQ010000231.1:18798128-18817571 GCA_025531925.1 Erythroxylum plowmanianum
TTTATTTGACCGGTTTCCAAGGATCAATCTTAGGATTGAAAGATAAGCCGCGATCACCTACCCTCTACTGTAAAGTATGCCTTCCTTGCATCTAATGAGCGTTTACCTGTTATAATTTCCAATACCTTATCTCACAATAAGGAAGAAAGACTCCTTTCTATTTTGAAAGAACATAAGAGGGCTTTAGGGTGGACTTTGGTTGATATACCTGGAATCTGCCCAGTCATTTGCACATATAGGATTTTGTTAAGGGAGGGTTCCAAGTTTGTGAGGCATCCCCAAAGGAGACTCAATCCACTTATCTTAGACGTGGTTAAGAAAGAAATCACAAAATTGTTGAGCGTTGGGATCATATATCCTATCTCTGATAGTGAGTGGGTCAGTTCAATACATGTAATGCCGAATAAGAGCAGGATAACTGTGACAAAAAATGATAGGGATGAGCTTATTCCCACAAGAGTGCAAAATTTGTGGCGTGTGTGCATAGATTATAGATGATTAAATGACGCAACACGAAAAGATCACTCTCCTCTACCTTTCATTGACCAGATGCTTGAAAGACTTGTAGGCAAATCACAATATTAATTTTTTGATGGTTTCTCTGGAAGTACCTATTGCACTAGAGGACCAAGATAAAACCACCTTTATATGTCCTTTTGGTATCTTTGCTTATCGAAGAATGCCTTTTGATTTATGTAATGTCCCAGGAACTTTCCAACATTATGTGATGGCTATTTTCTGTGAATTTTTAGAGGAACACATGGAAGTTTTTATAGAAGATTTTACAGTTTATGGCAATTCTTTCGATTCTTGCCTATCTAGTCTTGTAAAAGTTTTGAAGAGGTGTATTGAAAAGAATTTGATTTTGAACTTTGAAAAATGTCATTTCATGGTCAATAAAGGTGTCATGCTAGGTCATTTGATTTCTAGCAAGGGGGTTGAAGTTGATAAAGCTAAGATTGAGGTTAAATCCTCTTTGCCTTATCCTATACGTGTTCGAGACATAAGATCATTTTTAGGTCATGAAGGATTTTATAGGTGGTTTATAAAAGATTTCAGTAAAATTGCATTGCCTCTTTCTAAGCTTTTACAAAAGGATGAAAAATTTGAGTTTGATGATTCTTGCATAACAGCCTTTAACAAATTAAAATCAAAACTAATTTCCCCTCCTAATTTAGTTGCTCCCGATTGGAACTTACCTTTTAAGCTTTCATGTGATGCTTCTAAATGTGTTGTAGGAGCTATATTAGGTCAACGGGAGGAGAAACTAGCTAGAGTTATCGCGTATGCCTCGAAAACACTAGATCCAGCTCAAATCAACTATACAACAACTTAAAAAGAGCTGTTTGCATTAGTGTTCGCTTTAGAAAAATTCAGGCAATATCTATTAAACTCCCATGTGACCATTTATACTGATCATGCAGCTATCCGATATCTCCTCAAGTAACCACAATCGAAGCCTATATTGATAAGATGGGCACTACTTCTCCAAGAATTTGATATTGAGATCAAGGATCGAGCTAGAATAGCAAACCATGTCGCTGACCATTTAAGTAGGCTACCAGACGATACACAGGGAGTGGACTCCTCTGAACTGACTTACGACTCTTTTCCTAATTCAGTGTTATGTGCTTTAGTTTTTAAAGAACCTTGATATGCACATATAGTCAACTGTCTCATGACTGAACTAACTCCTCCTTTCATGTCTAAGTCATAGGAACAAAAGCTAAAGAGCAAAGCTCGACATTATATTTGGGATGCCCCTCATCTATGGAGGTTGTGCAATGACCAGGTAATCCGAAAATGCGTGCCTAATGAAGAATTCAATGCTATAATTTTAGTTTTTCATTCCATGGTTTATGGTGGGCATTTTAGTGTGAGGAGAACATCTAGGAAAATTCTAGATTCTAGTTTTTATTGGCCTACCCATTTTAAGGAATCCTTTACCTTTTGTCAATCATGTGACAAATGTTTGGAGGGTTAGGAAAATGGCATGAAATGCCACAGCACCCTTTATTATTTTGAGAAATCTTTGACGTATGGGGGATTAATTTCATGGGTCCTTTTTCCCCATCTCTTGGCTTTGTGTATATCCATTTAGCTGTCAACTATGTGTCTAAATGGATAAAGGTTGTTCCTAGTAGAAAAGACGATGCGCAAGTAGTGTTTAAATTTCTTAGGTTAAACATTTTTTCTCGACTTGGGATTCCTAAGGCTGTAGTTAGTGATAGAGGGACACATTTTTGTAATCGAATCATTGGAAATTTATTTTCTAAATTTTGAGTCACTCATAAAGTCCCCACTACATACCACCCACAAACCAATGGTGAAGTTGAAGTTTCGAATAGAGAGGTGAAGCACATCTTAGAGAAGATGGTAAAACCATTAAAGAAGGATTGGAGCCTGCGCCTAGAAAAAAGCACTGTGGGCCTATCGAACCGCCTATAAATCCACAATAGGTGTGTCCCCTTATTGTTTAATCTACGAGAAGGCTTGTAGTTTGCTGGTGGAGTTGGAGCATAAAGCATATTGGGTAGTCAAGCAGTGTAACATGGACTTGGAATCTTCCGATTTGGAGAGAAAACTCTAATTACAAGAGTTAGAGGAATTAAGGTTGGAGGTATATGAGAATTCTTGCCTCTACAAGGAGAAAAAAAAGTTGATGCACGAAAAGGTTCTTCAGAGGAAGAATTTCAAGGAAGGAGACAAAGTTCTATTATTTAAAGTTCATTTCATTTTTAAGCATGGAAAGTTCAACACTCGATGCGATGGGCCATATTTGGTCACTAAAGTGCACAACTTTTGTATGGTAGAGCTTGTACATGAAGAAATCGGAGCCTAACTCAAAATAAATGACCACTTATTGAAGCTCTATCATTAGAACCAGAAACCTCCGTAACCACCAGGTTCCTTCTCTCCTTCACTTCTTTATTTACTTTTTCTTTCTGCCTAGTTGTGATTGTTTTGGTGTCTTACTTTGTTGAACAAATGTGGGGGAAAGCACATCTAAGTAGCAAAATAGTTGCGTTTTTAGTCTAATTAGCAGTTTTACGTTTCAATAAAATTCCCTTCTAAGTTCTATCTATGCCCCTAAACTTTTTATTCAAATTGCGATTGTGTCTTGATTACTTCATAGTGAGGACAATATGATGTTTAACTGTGGGGGATGTTTCAATTTACAATTCTTTTTTGTGCATTGTACATCATTTTCGGCCATTTAACAGCTTGTGCAAGTCAATTGTGCGTAATGTGAAAATGTTAAACTTGGTGATTGAGGCTAATCACTTGTTTCAAATGTTTCTGTAATTTTTCACTGCGAGGAACTCTTTCTTCACCGCGTTAACGTTGCGAAATTAATTTTTTTGCCGCAACGAACTCTTTCTCCACCACAGCGACATTGCGAAATGAATTTTTCACCGCGGCAATGAGGTAATTTTAAAACAGTTTCTACAAAGAGTATGGCGTTGCCGTGGCATAATGTTTTGTTCTTAACCTATTTTTAATTGCTATCCATAAGAAGATTACGAATTTTGGGTATATAACCTACTTCTAAACTAAATCTGCCCACGAGACTGCAACCACTGGAGCCACCTCTATACTATAAGCTGATTTGTTAGTGAAATCACAACTAGTATGAGCAGTCTATATCATCTTATCCATTCTAGTGTTAGTAGCAAGTCAAAAAAATAGCTTTCCAGCAAATGAAAAAACCTTATATTATTCATCCTATCCCTTTCCTAGATGAACCTTGCGACTTTTGCCTCCTTAGGAATCTTACTTTTTAGAACTTGTAATTCATTTTGCAACCATAAGGGGCTAAAATCGGTCTAGTTATCAAACCAAAGACTTATATCTTTGCCATTCCCTACCCTATACTTCATATAAGGATAAATCTTCTCCCTAAGATTCAATAAACTCTTCAATATCTAAGAATAGTCTCTATTTAGTTGAAGTTGTCAAAAGCTTTGGATAGAGAGATGGTAGGTTTGTACCCATTTAACCCACAATGCTTCCTTATCAATAAATAATCCCCAAATCCTCTTTATTAGCAAAACCCTCATAATTGGGTAATCAATAAAACTCCTAATCCCCCTTGTTTTTTGACAAAATAATTTCATTTCATTTGACCTTAGCCCATTTGCATTTTTCGATATTACCATTCCACATAAAAGATTTTAGCAACCTTTCCATTTCCTTAATAAATCTTTTAGGAATAACCACATGAGCTACCTAGTGGACATCCATGCTATTCAAAACAGACATAATGAGGGTTGCTCTTGCAGCTAATGATAAAAACCTATTTTGCCAAGTAAAAAACTCTAACTTTTAAATTCTCTAACAATGGCAAGAAATTTGAGAATTTTAGCTTACTCTATATGATTGGCACTCCCAAGTAACAAAAAGGAGTTGCCTATCACCATGTTGCAAATCCACTCCGAATTTCAAACATCAGAGGAAACATAAACCTCGCTCTTCTGCACATTTATCATCATCCTCGATCGTCCCAAGAAAGTGTTCTCCAACCTCATCATCATCCTTAGGACATGAGGTTCAACCTTGCAAAATAGAATCACATCGTCAGTATATAACAAATGTGATAGTTTCAGGTCCCTACATTTATAATGAATAGGTAAGGGGAGAGAGGATCCCATTGCCTAATCCCTCTACTATTAATAACATTTTTTTAGAATCTTATTGACTAAAACATTTATTGAAGTGGTTTGAATACATTGAAGGATCTAATGATAAAATCTATTATGCAGTCTGATGGCTTCCAAACAATCTTTCAAAAAATCTCAACTAATAGTATCGTAAGCTTTCAAAAGGTCTATCTTCAATACACAACTCTTAATCTTTTTTCCAGTATGATATTCCCCTAACAACTCTTGAAGTAATAATATATTATCCCTAATGCTTCTCGAAGGTAGGAAAGCTCCTTGTGCCATATTTACCACCTTTGACACCACTACTTTCAATCTTTCTACTAGTAGAGTGGCAATAATTTTATAAACTATTGAGCAACAAGAGATTGGATGATAATCCATGATCATCTTAGGACTATCCTTCTTCGAAATCAAACAAATGGAAGTATGATTAATCTCCTTCAGTAATGATCTAAAAGAAAAACACTCTAATATTGCATCAATTAATAAGGGGTCCATTATGTTCCAAGTTTGTTGGAAAAACCTACCAAAAAACCATTAGGACTCGATGCTTTTAAGCTATGTAACTGAAAAACCACCTCTTTCATATGTTGAGTAGTGAATGAAGCATTCAACATCTCCTGATTATCTTGACTAGGCTAGAACTCCATCATATTCCTCACTCCAAAACCATTATGTTAGACTTCTGTGCTTTTCATTAGCATGATGAAATAGCCTTGGATATGGTCAGCAATTTGCTTTTGTAGAGTTATCATATTCCCCTCCCCATCTTTCAGAACTGCGATAGTGTTTGTATTTCTCCGGGCCAACACTGATGCCTAGAAATATTTTGTGTTCATATCATCTTCTTTGAGCCAATTTTGCCTCACTTTCTGGTTGGAGATTGAGACCTACAATGTAAGAGCATCTTAATAGTTCTTCATACAGTCTGCTTTGATAAATTTTAAGATGTCATTAAGTGGATCCAAATAATACCTCTATTGAATCTCTGTCAATGGCTACTTTTTAATGTTCTTTTCTTTATTTCTAATTAGAAACAATATTAAAAGATACACTAAAAGCATGTTACATAGTCTCTTTTCAAATAAATTTTAATTCTTCGATGTCTATTTAACTGTTCAGTATCATTGTTTCTAAGTTGATTATCAAGTACTTGTTGTTTCTTTCAACATTGTCATATTTATTCTTATATTAAAGATATATTTGACTTTTTTTTATTTCGGAGGTTCTGAATAATTATAACTCAAGGAAGAAATCAAGAAGAGTGAAATATGAATTACAGTAAAAGGAGGATAAAGAAAAACACATTGTATGCATTAAGATAAAAACTATAAAAACTATTCGTCAACTTATTCATGCTTTTTCATATTAACTTTGTTAAATTCTTTAATTTCACTTAGCTTATAGGTTCTATAGTATTCTTTAGTTGGTTATTATGCTGTCATTCTTATACCTTCTATTTGATTATCCTGTAAAATTTGGCACAATCTGAGTATGCCTTTAAATTTCGGTTATATGTTCAAAAATTATATTTTTGTAAATAATGAATTATTTGATTATTCCACGAGATTTGATGCAAGTTATGTATGCCTTTGAATTTAGTCTGCATTTTCATAAATTCTATTTTTGTAAAGTCTTGATGGATCACATTTTGGAGATCCTATTTTTAAATCCCATTAGTACTAACTTTGGCCACTGATCTATTAGTTTATAAGTTTTCTTCTCTTTATAAGTTTTAGAAAATTGTGTTGGGTGATTTCAACTATTTTCAAACTTTGGACTAAAAAAATATTTAACATTTTTATAATTTTCTATTTTTCTAATAGTTTGGCTTATAAAGGGATTAAATACTTGCAATTTAGGTTATGTTTCAATAATTATCTTTTTACTGTCATTTGGTTTGCTAGAGTCACGTTGTTTTGTTTGCTAAATTCATATTATTTTAGCATATGTAATTTCTTTTTCTTTTTAGCATTCTTTTCTTATCATCTTACTCAATTGTATCTTACAGTACAAGCCATAATTAATATTATAAGGACATGTTGTTCTTGTTCTATTTACTAATATCTAATAGGTTATTTGAGTTTTGCTTTTATTTTAATGAAATTTTATATTTCAATACATTTTTTAGTGTTTTAGCCATGATTAGTGCTTCAAAGGTATATTGTTCTTACTTTAAAGATTTTTTAATTTGTTAGACTTATAACCAAGCTCGAAATGAATTTAAAGCATGCATTTGTAAAGAAACTACATTAATATTTACTATAAATTTTAAGGTTGTGCAAGCCATTAATAACATCATCTATAACTTTCATTTACTTGCCTTTGGGTAAGCTCCTACTACATTGACCCACTTAAAGTCGAAATTATCTCATTATGGTAATCTTTCATCAACCTAAAACTCTATTTACTTAACCTAATAACAAGAAATTTTGAGTTATTTCTAACTTTCAATCTAGTAGCATTAACAAATTGATACTACTTACATATACCATTACAAGAAAATCGAAAATTACTAATGGAAAAAATTATCTAGTACATTACTGATGGAACATGCTTTCCATCGGTATAGTAGTTAGGAAAAAAGGTGCTTTGTGACAAAAAAGACTTCATCTGTAAAGGAGGCAAAAGTTTTGCCAACGGAAGTTAGCAATGGATCAATGAAAGTCATCGTAAAAATAGGCATCAATGGTTCTAGACAAGAAATACCGACAAAATTTATCTATGAAATTTTTGTTCGTTAATAAGTTCAACGACGTCAAGTTGTTATTTTAATTCGAAGGAAAATGACGTCATTTGTTTAATCAAAAACGACATCATTTCTTTATCACATTTTAACGCAGGTTGATCCCTCCTTCTCACGTTTCAACTAGTTTGTGAAAAAATTTAGAAAGCCTTTCCCTCCATCCTCGCCATCGTCAACTTTTGATGTTCTTTGGTTATACACCATCCGGGTTAGTTATTCCTCCTTTCCACTTTGTTTTTCATTTTCTTCTTGTTGTTGTTAGGGAAGGTTTTGTTTTCAAGTTTGGTTGATTTTTTTGGTTTTTCTGCGTCTATTTCAAGTGTTAGTGGTTTATTTTATGTCTAAATGTGTTGTTGTTGGTAAAGAATGCAATGTATTAGTGCTTTGTTAATAGTTAGGGAGATGTTTGTTACGCCTATAAAGTGTTCGATGAAAGGCTTAAAGGGATAGATTTTTTTGTTTTAATATGGTAAGTTAAATAGAATTAGATATAGTGTGGATTTAGATATAGTGCGGGTAGGATTCAGATATAATGTTTATGCTTTTATAACAAATACATAATTGAACTAGTATATATATAGTTTCCTAAATCTTAATTGTTAACAATAATAGAAGGTCAAAACATATGTTAGGAAAAAAAAGTTGTAATAATGACGGTGAATTAAGTATTAGTTAATTAGTTTTAGAACTAAAAGTAAATAAATGAGACAAATCATTAATGGTATGGAAAAACAAAGGATAGATACGAATTTGACATGGTTATACTGTAGGTTTAGAATTAGTTTTTATTGTATATTAATTATAGCCTTACTTAGGGGCTAGGGATTGAAAAAAAAATGCAATACCTATAGTAGATATTAGTTCTTAAAATTAAATTGAAATGCCAAAGTTACATCTCTCTTAGTTAGGTACGAAATTCCACACTTTACACCTCTCAAATTAATTTGATTCTTCATTTATAGGAAACAAATTATAACTTTTGTGAATAAGTGCTTCTTCTATATTCATAGGTTTAATTTTAAAAATAAAAACTAGATGTGATATACTTTTAAAATGTGTGTTATGGCATTATGTTTAATATAAGGCCTATTATACGTGTGAGCATGATTCTTACTTCTAAAATAATGTTGAGTCCTAGATGACTATGAATGAGATTGCATGGTACCTTATGTCTTTGCATAGAATTTATAACTATTCTTTTCCTGATAATATTTAGCTCAATGCTTAAAATTTTAACCATACATGAATGTATAAGACTTGCCTTTAGAGTAAGGCCTGATGGATGACACATAAGTATATGATTTACATGTATGCTTAGATGTTAATGCACTATGCTTATTTTTCATCTTAGGCAAAGGTTATTCAATATGAAAATGTTTTTCTTTGATAAATGTAGTCTTATAATTGGATGTGTGCTTATAATTATATTTAATCCCATACCTATTATTGGAATTCTTTTTTGCTCTTAGCTTGCTTTTTAGTTTCTCACTTCCTTAGTGAGTTTAGACAATGAGTCCTTGAAAGAATTAGCCTCATTTTTTAATGTCTTAATCTTATGCTTTAATGCACCTAAGGTAGGGTTGCTAATAATAGCCACACTCTTATATGATTTTATAGTATACAGTTCATTCTTCATCATATTAGTATAACTTATGTACACAGCTAAATACTTTTAAGACTCTTTTGAGACCATAGCATAGTTTATTCCTTTTCATACTTATGATCTCAAGACTTTAAACTAGTTCGTACTTATGATCTCAAGACTTCCTTAATCTTTTGTTTCTCAACTTTACTTGAGCTACTGATAACTTCTTCTTATTAACCTCTTTAATTTAAAAGGGTCCCCTCTTCCTATTCTCTTTGTTCTTATTTATCTTGCTACTCACATTGCATGGCTTATTATGTTTGTATATGTGAATTATTGTTATTTTTCCTTTAATTTTATGTTATTTATATGTAGAATATGAAAAATACATTAATATATGAATTGTCTTTCTTACAGGTCGTGTTTCGTGTTGAAGAACATCGAGAAATTTCCAACATCATTCGTCTTCTTTCTAGTTTGCCATTATCCGTCTATCAAGGTAAGTCATTCAACTAAGTAATGTTTACAATGTGATCGGTTTTGTGTTGTTCTTTGCAATTTTACCTTTAACAATGATTGATGAGATTTTAGGCTGCAGTTTAATAGTCTATGTATTTATGTATGGGTATTGTTTAAATTGAAACATAAAGATTTGACAAGCCATTGTGATTAGTTCAAATCTTCATTTATAGGAAACAAAATCTAACTTTCCTAAATAAGTGCTTCTTCTATACTCATAGGTTTAATTTTAAAAATATGTGACATACTTCTAAAATGTGATTTATTAATTAGCTCTTGTTAAGCAAAACCTATTATTTGATTTAGAATTAAATATCCAATCCATTATAAGCTTGTTATCCTTCTTATGTTCCTCACTTTTTCTTAACAATTTGATCTATAAATCCGTGAAAATCAAAGATTACATTTTCATATAAATTTTTACTTCTTTTACAAACAAAGGTTTCCTCTAATTCTCAATAATCGCATTGTATGTAATAGATATAAATACAAAACTATTGAACTATTGTCTTTTATTAAATATGAAACTTTCTTTTCCACAAGCCCTATTTTTTGTTTTCAAAGCATCGCTAATTGTCCAACCTCATCCTTCTTCTTTGTAGTCTGTTGTCGTCCGTCCGTCCAAGTAAGTGGTCTAACTAATGTCTAGCATACATTTTGCTTTAATAGTACAAGTATTTGGGTTTGGGTTTTATGTGAATGCAAAGGAGGTCTTGATTTTGTGTTGTTGTTTAGAATATTCTTATAATCATTGATGAGTTTTTATGTTCTTCTTTAATAGTCTAAGTATTTATGTTTGGGTTTTATTTGAGTCATTAATGAGTAGATGTATGAATTACATAAGTATTTACTGTAAGTGGAATGAGTTTGATCTCTTATGGAAGATCCAATGCTTAATGAATCCTTAGGACAATATATAGGCTGGAAACTAGTAATACAACTCCCATAAGGGTTATCGATGAAAAATTCTATGACCCTAGAAGCCACAGCGAGAACTTACTTTCTCGATTCACAAGTGTAAATAATGTCACGTACCATACTACTTATTTAAACTCAAACATTGGAAACCAACTTATAGGTGATTAAATTCAAACATTAAGACTTAAACTTCAATGTGATTAATTCAAACTTAGTATTAACATAAGAAATTCATGTAATTGGCATGACAATTCGTTGCATAATAACCTATAGTGCTTATTTAAAATCAAACTTTGGAAATCAACATGTAGGTGATTAATTCAAGCATAAAGACTTGAATGTCAATGTGATTAATTAACTTAAACTTAGTATTAACATAAGAAATTCACATAATTGACATGACAATTTAATGCATAATAAACCCCTAGGATGGTATATAGGCTAAAAACTAGTGATGTAGCTCCAATGAGGCTTATCGGTGAAAAAATCCATGAGTCTAGGAGTCACAACGAGAACTTGCTTTCTCGATTAGGTGTAAACAATGCCTAGTACCATAGTGCTTATTTAAAATCAAACTTTGGAAATCAACTTGTAGATTATTAATTCAAACATAAATACTTGAACTCCTATGGTGGGATAGGTTGGTTTCAATATGGAAGAGAAATGGTCAGAGACCTATAAAAGCTTAGGTGATGTTATGTAATGTAAAGATTAAATGTTTTGTAAACTTAGGGGAAATGAAGGATACTAACTATGAAATAACTTTTTTAAATAAGAGTTTTGCATAAATGAGTAATGTTGATAAATCTTGGATATATAGACAACTAACACCCGATGGTTTCATTAATCCTGAGTTTGTTGCAGGAGTTAAAGCCTTTATTCACTGTGCATGTTCTCAACCTGCATATATGGATCACTCAAAGATTAGATTTCTATGTAAAAAGTGCAAACATATTTGTTTTCTTCCGAATGACGAAGTGAATCTCCATTTGTTAAGAAAATGGTTTGTTCCAAATTATTTTGAGTGAACACGACATGGGGAGCCATTAATTTGTAACACCTCAAGGGGTGATGAAGTAAATCCTCAATACATATGGATGGGTTTGAAGGGGGACTGGATTTATAAAAAATAATGTGGGCGCAACTGAAAATCCTTACATACAAATGGTTTATGATGCAGCTAGTTATACCTTTCAGGGAAATATAGAAAATCTTGAAGAAGAACCAAAGCTACATGTAAAAGTTTTTTGACTTACTACAATCAGCTAACTAAGAATTATGACCAAATTGTGAGACTATGACTCAATTATCTTCAATTGCTCGAATATTGAACATAAGTTTGAAGACATTTTTTTATCAAAGTTTTGATAAAATTCTTGGTTGGTATAATGAATCATTACCTCCTGATTATACAATGGTTGATAATTTTTACAATATGAAGAAACATATTAGGGGCCTTAGTTCGTCAATTGAAAATATTTATTGCTGCAAATTAGGATGAATGTTATTTTGGGGAGATGATATGGAATTATAAGAGTGCAAATTTTTTGATCAATTTAGGTTTAAACTTAGAAAGCATACTATAAAATAGAAATTAATACCTTGGAACCCAAAGTATTATTTCTCACTAACTCTGAGACTTAAAAGACTATATGCCTTTTATGCTACTGCATCTCACGTAAGATGGCATAATGAACAAGAATAGGAAGATGGAATAATGACCCATCCATCAGATGCACTTGTATGGAAACATTTCAATAACACCTATTTTAAGTTTGTAGCTGAAAGTTGAAATGTTAAGTTAGCATTGTCGATGGATAGATTCCAACCTTTTGGTTAATTCGGCTAACAATATTCATTATGGTCAATCATAATTACTCCTTATAATTTGCCTCCATAGATGAGTATGAATGAAGCATATATGTCTTAACGGTGATTATACGAGGGCCTCAAAAGCATAAAATTCATATATTCTTACAACCATTGTATCTTAATTGCATCGTCTTTAGAAATATGGTATGGAGACATATGATGTGTCTCTTAAACTTAATTTTTTTATTGAGAGAAACTTTGATATGGACTATTAATAATTTCCCATCGTATGCTATGTTTTCTAGATGAGGAATAGCAAGGAAATTGGCGTGTCCTTACTGTGGCAATGATTCTGATGCATTTTATCTTACTAATGGGGCCAAAACATCTTAGTTTGACAACACAAGAAATTTCTTCCTTCATACCATCCATTTAGATGCAATAAACAAAAGTTCATTAAAAATGGAATGGTACAAACACCCCCTCCCCTCACAAAGCTGGTGAAAAGATATTGTAGGAGATTAATGAATTAGGGTTGTTGAATGTTATGAAACTTAAAACTGATAAAGTCAATGCAAGCATTAGTAAAAACTTTGGTTGGAGAAAACAAAGTGTCTTTTGGGATTTGTCGTATTGGAAAACTAATTTGATACGTCATAAAATCTTAATGTGATGCATATTGAAAAAAATATATTTTTGACAATTTTTTCAATACCATAATGAATATTGAAGGGAGGAAAAAGGACAATGCAAAATCATAAGCTGATTTGAATCTTCTTTGCAGAAGGAATGATTTAGATAAAGATTTTCACACTGGTAAATATCCCAAAGAATGTTACACTTTAGACAAAAAATAAAAGAAAATTTTGTGTCAATGGTTGAAAAGTCTAAAGTATCCTGATGGTTATGTTTCGAAATTAGTAAGGTGTATGGGCATGAGAAAGTACAAATTATTTGGGATGAATGGTCATGATTATCATGTTTTTATATAAAGGCTAATTCCAATCACATTTTCAGAGTTACTGTCAAATAAGGTTTGGGAAGCTATAATGGAATTAAGTTTGTTTTTCAAAAGTTTAACATCATCTTAAATAAAGTTGGTTGAAATGGAAAAACTATAAAGGGAAATTCTAGTAATCTTGTGCAAATTAGAAAGGATTTTCCCTCCCAGCTTCTTTGATTGTATGGAATATCTACCTAAACATTTACCACAAAGGCTAAACATATTGTTCTAGTTCAATATCGATGGATGTATCTGTTTGAAAGGTAATTATAGTTAATATTTAAATTGTAGTTATAGTATGTTTTAATCACAAAATTGTAATAACCCTATTTTTAATGTAGGTATTTACATCACTTGAAGAAAAATGTCAAAAATAAGGCTAGAGTTGAAGGTTTAATATGTAATGCTTATTTAGTGGAGGAAGCAAGTACATTTTATTAACATTATTTTAAGTCGCATATGCACACAAGAGAAAGAAAATTTCCTTCTAATGACGATGGGGGAGGAAAGGATGATGTTAATGGTAACTTATCCATTTTCACATATCCTGGACGAACATATGGATGATCAATAAGAAGAATGTTAACAGAAGAAGAAATAGAGGTTGTTGATGGTTATATTTTATTGAATTATCAAGAGGTTTAACCTTTTGTGCAATAAGTTTAAATTGATTTTGAAATTGATTATTTGGGTTTTCAAAGTTAGTATTGTTCACAACTAAAATAAATAGTAATGCTTTTAGATCATACGAGGAATGGTTACCTGAGCTAATGCTTGAAAAACACAAGATGATATCAATAAGGTAGTTGAAAGACATTTTCCTCGATGGTTCGAGAAATATGTAAGTTTTCACTTGTAATAATTAAAATGGTTGAATTATCAGATCAAAGTGATTAGACAACATTATACTATTTAATATGATAAATTGTTTTTTTATGTAGGCCTCATATATGATCTTATAAAAGGAACTTTGCGAACTGTAAAATCGTATCAGATTTATTTTGTTAATGGATACAAATTTCATACAGAATATTATGGTCATAGTATGGCAACAGTAAATAGTAGGGTTTGAATACAAGGAGAATTGATGGATTACTATAGTAAAATTTTTGAGATACTTGAATTTGAGTATCCTGAATTGTCAATAAAATGGAGTGTGATATTTAAATGTGAATTATTTGATCCAACTCCTAATGTTGGAACAAAAGTGCACAACTGATAAAATCTAGTTGAAATCAACCAACGAAGAAGATTTAGCTAATTTTTGTGTTAGTGATGTAAACGATCCAGATATATTATGCCACTTTTCCCAGCTTATGATGAGATAAATCAAATTGGTTGGTCGTATGCAAAGTAAAATCTATAGGTGTTTTTGAATTACATGGAAAAGGAGAAAATAAGAGAATTGAAAATGAAGCATTTTAGGAAGATATTTATGAAATAAGTGAATGTGTAACATATGACGAGACTAAACCTTTGAACGATCAAATAATTAATACTATGAAATTTCATCTGGAGAGGATAAGGAGGGCGATAAAGAGGAGCCTAAGTTTGATTCAAATTGTTCAAAAAAAGAAGAAGATGATGATTTTGATTTACCATTAAGAATTAAAAACAATTAATTTGTGTTTGTAATAGAATATTATATGAATAAATATATTATTGTATCAACAATATATTGTTATATATTGAATTTATATTGTTCTATCACTAGAAAATTCAATAAATTATGAACTTTAGGTTAAAATATGCTACCAAAGAGAAAATAAGATATGATGCGACTAAGGTTCAAGTTACAATGATTTGGAGAAACCATTGCATTTTTAAGTGAAGCATCACATTCTGTAGATGCTACTACATATCCAGATGAGGCATCACCTTCTATACTTACTACTATACCATCCAGCAGCCTTGCTACACCATCCACTAGCCCTACAAAATTCACCACCCCTATACCAACAGAGATATTAGAGGTACACGTTGTGGATGAGGGAGGCGACCTCTAACCTGGAGCTAAGGGAGTTGATGGAATAATGTACATCACAATTGTCAACAATTTGTAAGTAAAATTCTAAAAATTTTGGAATGATTGATAACACCATAAGTTATAGATTTTAATTTGAAAATGATTTAAAATAACTCATCCATATTTAAGGCGAGGATAGATCGTGAGGGTTATATATGGAAGAATGTCTCTCAGCTGACAAAGGAATTTTATTATCAGGAGTTTGAGGTACACAAAATATATTTTTTAATTTTTTTATCTAATTTTATACATTAATTAGATAAGTATTGTCATTTATAAGTTTTTATAGTATGTTTTTTTTCATAAAGAACTTTTTTGGGATCCAAAATTTGATATTGTAATTTATAATGTATGAGAGAGGCGAACTCATACAAGTTATTAAGACTTTCTTTCTTCGATACATAAGAATGTTATATGTCCACTATATATATCTAAAAAAATATGGAGTCATTGGCAACAACATTGTGCAGGCAATATCTTTTTTATAGTGTAATTCTACCAACAGATATGGAGGACCAAACAGAGAGAGTCTACCTATATACACTGGAGGATCTTTGACCCACCAAGTACATGCACTTCAATTTGTAAGTATCAAAACTTTACACTTATATTCTGATTTTTGTACTTTGATGTATGAAATTTGATTTCAATGTAATTTGATGTATGAAATTTAAAATGAAAATATATGTGCATTATGGAGAATAATAATGATATAAATGTCTAATGCCATTAATGGTTGTGTTGTTGAGTTAAATTCTTTTGTCTAACAGGGGGTAAATATCATAAAAATAGAGAAAATTTTACCGAAATTTTTGTAAATTGTAGTTCATTTATAACAATTTATTCTGATGCAAGAAAAGCTATAGGCAAGAAGCCTACAGCACGTCAGCTCTTTTTGCACACTCACACCAAAAAGCATAATGATGTGACCTTCGTCAACACCTAATGCAAACAAGTTCATGTATGTAAAATCTATACTTTAATATTAATTCTTAAAAAGTATCACTTATTAACATAAACAATTATAATGATAGGACCAAATATAAGAAAGCATTGAAAGACAGTCTTAAAACTCTAAAACTATTGATGAGAGTCAGGCATATTTTGATGCAGTGGGTTGTAGGGACCACCGTGGAAAGATTTTCAACTTAGATTCATTTACAAATTGTTATTCGCAATCCTCCATATCCACTACAGCTGGATCTAATAGGCAGTCCGCATTAAATGAGAGAGTCCTTCAACTTGAGAGCATAGTAGAGAGGCTAATGGAGTGCATAACTCAGCTCCATAATGAGGTGGATGAGTTGAAGGGTAAGGACAGAATCTCATCATAACAGTCAGAGCATCCGCCTTCACCACCTGCATAGCTTCTAGATAAATGAATGCAATGATAGTCTACTACTTTTGTATAAATTCTTAATTTATAGTAATTTCAAGATACTTATTCATGTACATTATAATTTTTTATTATACCATTCAAAATAATGTTTACTTTACATTTATCAATCAATGTTATATATTATTTATAGAAATTAAGTGTACAAAAAAATTATAAGATTATTAAAAGAAACTTGGGTAAGAAGTGAGAAATGGTGGTTGAAATTTATCATAGTTAACGAAATACAAGTTGCTAATTAGTGACGGATTGTTACATTCCAGTAGTAAGTTGTCGACAAAATATATCAATCCGATGCTAAGTTATCGATAGAATAATATATTCCATCGATAAATATTTAACGACAAACAATATTTTTCGTTGGTAAATTTAGTGATAGAATGATTTATGTCCATCGGTAAATTTAGCAACAGACCTATAACTTACGATCGCTAAATTCAAAGATGAAATATTGTGATTCTACTGGCAAATTAGCAACAAAATATTCTAATTCGTCAGTAAATTTACCTTATTTTAGCGACAAAAATGTAAAATTTCGTCGCTAAATTTATCGACAGATATATAAATTTCTGTCAGTAAATTTCCATCAGATTCATTTTATTCGTCGCTAAATTTTACCTATAGTCATTTCTCTGACGACTCTTTCCATCTTTAATTTTCGTCACTAAATTTGTTTCCCGATGAAATATCTTTATTTTTTGTAGGGAATTTTTGTTGCCGAAACCTATTTTTCTTATAGTGAGTTGAAAAGGCAGCGAAGGTTTTATATGATTATCTACTTTATAAGGATATTTTTATAGACGTTAAGAAGTATGGATTGAATTATGAATCTTTACTTATATTTCAAAGTTCCTAAGAATTGAACTATTATTGGTATAGGCACTTTTATATAAGAATTATTCCATAGTTCTTAATTATATGTTTTGCATTAATATTTTGATTAAATATTTGATATAAACTTCTTATAGTTATATTACATGTTTTGTTATTTGATAATAATGTGAACACATTGTAGCATGATAAACATCTTTAATTATTTATTTAAATTGAGTTAATGTAATTTTTACATTTTGTGTTAAACTCTTATTGTATAAATTTTTTAATTATATTAAAACTTCATGATTTTTGTTTTAGACTCTTATTGTATAAATTTATTTATTTATATTAAAAACTCATGATTTTTGTTTCTAATAATTATGAGAATTAATTAATCTAATAATATAATGTTATATCTTAATTAATTTAATTTAATTTAATATTTAATAATATAATAAGAAAAAATGATGATGAAACTAAAAATATTTTTGTTCTCTACTTTTTTGCAACATATTCTAGTCAAGATTTTTATTTTAATTAAAAAAAACAATTGATTAAAACAAAAGGCCACAATAAAAATTGGAAGTGGAACCAAATGATTCTTATTATAAAAAATTAAGGTAAAAGACAAGGGACTCCTTTATGGTTTAAATAAATTTAAAATTTTCTAATATTTAAAATTATCAAAAAATAATAATTTCTAATTTTTTTGAAAAATCCATTCTTTTATATTTTTATTAAAATTTAATTACAAAACGTGAACACAAGTTGTGGACTAACGAATAATTATTCATATGACAATCCAGCTCAATTTTTAGACTTAACTTACACTAATTAAACTCAACTTAAACTAATAATTTATTATAATTATCTTATGTTATTAATTTGAGTTAGATTTAGTTAATTTAAGCTGAGCTTAAGAGCTAAATTGGGTCCTTATGTGTGTAACATTTGATTAGTTGATGTATGTTATCTATACCAAATGAGTTTCACCCTTTTTTTTTACACAGAAGTTTAAGAAAAAAGACTCTTTAAAAAAATTAAAGATATAAAGATCTTTTCAATAATTTTAAAGATTAAGATTTTTTTAAATTACTCCAATTACAAGAGAGTCTCGTATCTTTCACCTTATAAATTAAAAGTAACTTGTTAAAGTTAGTACATTTCTTAGAAACATGAGAGCCACTCTTCCCTTTACGTCCATTTAAGTGTTGTTTTTCCAACGTCTGAATAAGAAGCGAGCTCTAACACAACCATGTCATAGTCTGTGTACTCTTTTGTCAAAATTCCAAAAAGATACACGGGAACAATCACACTAATGTTTAAGACTGTGTACCAAACTCAAGTGACTTACAAGAAATACATTTTGGGATTTTGCCATGTTACAGACCGTCTAAATTTTTATTTCGATCTCAACTTATGGCATGGTTTGGTTTTACCCCCGTGTTTCGGGCTATGCCTTTATTGAAGAAAATATGCCTTGATATACAGCCATGTCCTTGTTAGTTTATGCCCCTACAGCCAATTTTGGTTATATATTTAATTGTATAGAATTTTTTATTCAATAAAAGACATTCTTTATCTTTGTGTATTTTAAATTATTTAATTATTAATCATAAAGATAAAATATCTGGAATAATTATTATGCAATTAGAAATTATAATGTGATTATAATTATGAGATTCAAATTGCATTTTTATATAATTCCTAAAATGTTTCTAGTCATAGTTTCATCGAGACAGGGTATTGATGAAATGGTTAGACTAACACATATTTGTTTCTTTCTTATTAAGAAAATAATCGATCTCACATATTAAAGTATAGAGATACTTAAACAAACTTGTGGGTACTTATTAGAGAATAAGTTCACTGAACAGACCAAATTATGAGAATCTCAAATGGAACATTACTTGTGTGTCTGTGGATTATCTCATTATGATGGTTGTATAATTGATCCT
>JANVCQ010000231.1:18848594-18861541 GCA_025531925.1 Erythroxylum plowmanianum
TTTCATTCTCGTGCTTCTCTTCTCAAAAACAAGCCAACCATTTTTCTTCTTCTAACTTATACTCTTTATAAATGTGATATGTCCATTTTGCCCTTCCTTTAAGCCTTATGTCCTTATATGCTTAAGTAAACTTCCAACAATGCCCTTCATTCATTCTTATCACATTAATACTTAATCTATGTCATAAAATCTTACCAATATTAACATAATAATTTACTCCACAAAATAATCCCTTAAGGACCTCATAATTTATTTAAATCATGCTTATTCCTCAAAAAAAAAATTAGGGGGCCAATATGTCATCTTTTGTGTCACATCATACGTCTATGTGTCGTCCTTTGAGTTGTCCATGTGCCATATTATTTTCGTTCTGTTCCATTCGGTTCCAAAAGAGGTTAATTGACACTTAAATTGTTCGATTAAATACATTTTAATTTAGATTATTCACAAACCAGACCGGTTCCTTACGTTTTTCAATGCCCTGAATCTAATTTTGAGGTCAGAATAACCAAATTCCATCTCTATAAGTAGGTTTTCTCCTATTTTATTGCATTCTTTTACTATGGATGCCTATAAACTTCCTCAATACATTCTCAATCATATTAATATCATCTTTGATGGCTTTAAATATGGTCTTTGGGCTGAGGAAATGTATAGTTTTCTTAAGGAAAACTTCTTTGGCGTAATGTTACTGAAAAATACCTAAACCCACTCAAAAGAAAGATGAAGACATTGACGTATTCATCGAACGATTAGTGGCATGGGATGACATGAACCATCAAAACATAACATGGTTTTGAAATACATGTGCTAAAGGGAACAAACTTGACTTTTTGACGATTTGACACAACTCAAAAGATATGAAATTGCCTTTAAAAATTGGTATTCTGTATCAGATGATGTCCATCAAGAGATATGGAAATTACTACAAAAATTTCTATCAGACAATTATGTGAACTTGGTGTTAACTTCTCCTTTTCAAGTCGTGGTTGTATTGTACAGAATTCACGGATGGGCAAGATCTATGGGAAA
Source organism: Erythroxylum plowmanianum (assembly GCA_025531925.1). Taxonomy (NCBI): domain Eukaryota; kingdom Viridiplantae; phylum Streptophyta; class Magnoliopsida; order Malpighiales; family Erythroxylaceae; genus Erythroxylum; species Erythroxylum plowmanianum. Next base: position 18,849,627 of record JANVCQ010000231.1, read on the forward strand.
GGGTGTAAGGTTGGACAATTATTTGATCTTACTTAACTAAATCTTCCCTCAAAGCTTATAGTCAGTGTTATCACTTCTCATATATGGCACTCTTGATTGGGTCATCTTTCTGCCTCTAGATTAGGGTCATTAATCTCTAGCAATGCTTTAGGTCATGTTAAGACCGAATATTTTAATTAAGTCCCTTGTCAACTTTTTAAACAACATGCTTTATCATTTTTAAACAATAATTCTATCACTTTAGCACCTTTTGATCTAATTTATTATGATAATTGAGATCCTGCACCTTATGAAACTATAGGTGGCATGAAATATTATGTAATATTTTTTGATTATTTTTCCCACTATACATAGATTTATCTAATGCATCATAGATCTGAACTATTCTCCAGTTACTGTTGCCTATCTAATATGATTCACACTCAATTCTCTTGCAAGATTGAAGTATTTTGGACTGATAACGCAATGCAATATAAAGATACAAATTTCATCATCTTTCTTAATCAACAAAGGACTAACATTCAAAGATCATGTCCAAACATATCTCAACAAAATGGTCAAGTCGAATGCAAATATAGACATATTCTTGATACTACTTGAGCCCTCTTTTTATCATCTTCTTATACTAAAACCTTTGGGGAGAAGCAGCCTTTACTGCTATATATATTATCAGTCTCATTTCCTCTCCTACCATGGGTAATATTTCTCTTTATGAGGCTTATTCAATCATGCTCCAAATTATCAGTCTCTTAAAGCTTTTGGTTATGCACGCTTTGTTTGATTACAACCTCATGAACACATTTCCCATGAAAAAGTATCACTTATTAACACAAATAATTATAATGATAAGAACAACAGCCTTAGAACTCTGAAACCGCTGGTGAGAGTCAAGCATATCTTGATGCAATGGGTAGTAGGGATCATTGTAGAAGGATTTTCGGCTTAGGTTCATTTAAGAACACATATTGTTTGCAATCATCCACATTCACTACAGCTAGATCTAGTAGGCAGTCTGTATCAAATGAGAGAATCCTTCAGCTTGAGAACACAGTAGACATTCACTACAGCTAGATCTAGTAGGCAGTCCATATCAAATGAGAGAATCATTCAGCTTGAGAACACAGTAGAGAGGCTGATGGAGTGCATAATCCAGCTCTGTAATAATATAACAAGACGTCATCGCAGCAGTCAAAACGCATCTGCCTTCACCACCTGCGTAGTTTCTGGATACGTTAATGTATTTGATAGTATGCTACTCTTAAGTTTTTGTATAAATTCTTAATTTAAAGTTATTTTTAAGATACTTATTCGTATACATTATAATTTTTATTATACCATTAAGGATAATGTTTACTTTAGATTTATCAATCAATATTATATTATTTAAAGAAATTAAATGTACAAAAAAATCATAAGATTATTAACTAAAAACTCAGTTAGGAAGTAAGAAATGGCAGTTGAAATTTATCATAATTAAATTTCCTGACGAAAATACAATATTTCATCGCTAATTAGCAATGGAGTGTTATGTTCCATCCGTAATTTACTGACAGAGTATATCATTCCGACAATAAGTTTTCGACATAGTATATCTCTCTATCTCTAAGTTACCGACAGAATATATTATTCCATCGGTAAAAGTTTATCGATGGATAATATTTTTCATCAGTAAATTTAACAACGGAATGTTGAATTTCTGTCGGTAAATTTAGCGACAAACTTATACCTTACTGTCAATAAATTAAAATAGCGACGAAATATTCTAAATTCTTTGTTAAAATTATCGATGGATGTACAAATTTTCATCGCCAAATTTGCTACGAATTCATCATATCCGTCACTAAATTTTACCTATGACCTTTTCTCCGATGACTGTTTCCGTAAGTAATTTCCATCGCCAAATTTGTTTCCCGACAGAAAATCTTTATGTTCCGTTTCCAAGACCTATTTTTTCTTGTAATGTTCTCTCCAAATTGAGCACTACAACCATGAGTTTGAGGGGGGATATTAACATATATTATCACATTTTCACACAATCTCTACTTAGTCAACTAATCCACTATAATTAGCCTTTATTTTTGCATAAGATCATATACATTAATGATGTGTATTATTATGTTGATTTGCTACTTTAACTAGAGACATTTAGAGTGTATAAATAGGAGTATGTACTGTCAAATATAAATAGGAGTATGTACATCTCATTTGACACACCTAGAGATATGGAAATACATATTTCTTCTTCGATTCTTCCTTCATTCTCTATTTCCACAGGTGCTTTGCTTCTTTTTGCCGAATTTCCTCTCATGAAAAAAAGGATCACTTTTCTTTATTCTAAGCTAAAAGATAAATAGAGTAAGTTTGGTGATTAAAAGTCTAACTGCTTTTGAGTATAAGAAGCTACCAAAAGCTTACAAGATAGGAGGGGTGGCTCTCACTTCTCCTCCCAGCTGTTGGTGATTTGTTGTTATGTGCTTTGCTTCAATTTTGACCTTCCTACGGCCATGAATTCATATACTTTTTCCGCAACTCGTATCCAAATACCTATAACTATTCAATGCTTAAAAAGAGATTTTGGATGTGATTTGACGTGCACTATTGAAGAGAGTTCTGGACCCTTTTGTTTGATGATACACTATCAATTAGCTTTCGTGAGAGAAGCTTTAATCTTTCCATAATTTTTTTATCGATCGGTTTCAAATTGAACTTGGTGGAGAAAAGCTAGACCCTTTTCTTAAGGTTCACTAAAGGAACAAACGAAGCAATTTTCTTGAACTCCATTACGTTCAAGGAGATGTATATGAACAACATTGATGGTTTCTTTTAGCATTCATGAGGAAGGACAGAAAAGAAAAAACAAAAAAGAAGAAGAACAGTTTGTTTCGGAATCATGTTTCCTTCATTGTTGGAGGTAGGGTGGTACGGGAATTAATTGAAAAGGCAAATTGAGTAGTGGAGAGAAGCAGAACAACGTCACCTTTTCAGAGATTGTATAATTGTCTAATTCTCATTTCCAGACTGAGTGAAAGTGAAGCGAGGATGGTAAAATTTAAGAGTAAAATGTCATGACAGCAACTTTAACTATATTTATTGATGTTTTAATTTTAACTAAAAATGTTTCTTTATGGGATTTATGATAATGCTCATTACTAAATAATTCATCTTTCTTTTAAAAATATCATCATGGTCAATTATTAATAGATATCTAAATTCTAAGAGAAAATAAGAAATGATAAAATATTTTGTCAAAAAAAAAAAAGAAATGATAAAATATTTTTAAAAAGTTTCCCTGACCTTATGATCATTTACAACCCTCCAAATTAAAATTTACCTGATTAACTGTAATTCTTAAATCTAAATTTTATCCCAAAAGGAAGGTGAAAAAGTTTGAGATTCTCAATTTCATAAATTTTATCTGAAAAGGATGTATCATCTGGATCAGAAAAGTAGAGATTACAATATGTTTGAATGTAGAGCAAACTTTTTACTTTTATTATGACAAATATTCTTTGTTGGTTGAAGGAAGCAGAATTCTCTTAGTAGCAATAACTTTGATGATATTTTGGAAAGCTGAAAGTCAGCAGCGATCTTACGCTAACCGACAACTGTTTCCCACTTTGTATTGAATAATGAAATTGTTTGTCTTCTGAAATTTTAATTAGTGATTAATATATGAATTGAGTAAAATAATATTTAAAATTAATTCTTTACCAATGATCTTCCGATGTAGATGTTTCTATATCTTGACAGGTGGAACATTTCTAAAAAAGGTAAAGAATACAGCTCGCAGTCTCTATAACCCACTTGTCTAACTTCATCAAATGATGGTTGCTAAATCTGTTTCACACACATGCTTCATGATTTACTCATATATATATTATCCTAGTTTTATTTTTATATCAGAGAGTGATAAACACGCCGTCAGACTTTAAATTGTGATAAATGAGCTGTTTTAAAGTAAACTTGAAATCCTTATTTATTGTACCAAATAAAACAATTGTTTTCTGTAACAAATCGATTTTTATCGAAACAATTATGGCGGCTCTGGTATTTTCAGCTCCCCGTAGGAATAAAATTTATAGGCAACTAAAAAAAAAATTAATGAGTTAGGGTTAGGATTGAGTTCATTTTTTTTAATTTAAAATGAAATTGTCGTTTTTATTAATTATTAAATAAAATGTCATTGTTATAATTTAAGTATTTGGTTTAATACATTCAAATTTGAGTATTAGACTGACGTAATCGCCAGCCCGAGGGCCGATGAAATTGTAATAGATGTACAGAGTTGAAAGTTGTCTGAATTACGTCCTTCTCTCGGACAATACTACTGAAGACTACCATCATTATTAACTATTCATATTAAAATACTTGCTGAAATTGGTACTTTTTACGAAAGTAGTGAAGAAATATGAAACTCAAGGAGTAAACCGTGAATAAGAAGAAAGAAAGGGAAAGGGGAATAGAAGAAGCTGGGTAATTGAGTAGGCAGAAGAAACGCGTGCGAGTGAAAGAGAAAGGAGTTTGAAAACTGAAAAGGCAGTGGTGGGTAAAGTCGTTAGGACTAGGACTGTAGAGGGTAAGTAAGTCAGAGCGGAAAAGTGACTCTCGATAAACGCGTTGAGTTGAGTTGAAGTCATACAATCATCATCATTCATTTTTTTTTTTCAGAAGCATTAAAAAATAAAAAGTTGATGGAATCTACTTTTCATCATGTTACGTGCTTTTTCAGTTTACGTTATACCTCAAAAGTTGAAAACTAACACAACCCCGGAACTCCTACTAATTAGTATGAAAATATTTTACATCTATTATATATACCTCAAAAGTTGATGCACCCATAACCCAATTCAATACTAAATGATTATTATTAGTGGCAAGAGGAATTGATAATTGTTATTAATTTTATATCTAATAATATAAAAACAATCTACTGTTTTTCTTCTAACAGAGTAGTTAACAAGAATTAAAGATTGGTGGGGATTTGAGGCGACCTCAAAATCAATCCAATGAAAAGAAATGGTTGTCAAAATCGTTAAGACATAAGAGAATCATCTACCCAAATTTGCTTCTAAACACTATTACAGGGCCTCTCTGTGTTGGAGCAAAGTTGCCTTCTCTTCATGCTATTAATTAAGGGATACAACGTCCCCCAACCAGTGTAGGCAGTAGGCCTAATAAATACAATTTAATTCCACCAATCATCAAACGTCACACCATTTTCTTGTAGTCATTTAACAAGCTTTGGTTCGTCGATTACTATCCTGTCATGCCTATATTTGGAAACTTCTTCGAACAAGTGAAGCATACGTGCCTGAGTCTGACCTTTTCTTCTTTTTTTCCCTTCCCATGTCGATTTTGTTCATCACCAAATTTTCTTGAATATAATCAAATAATTAAGACAAACCTTTTGTGCTATTAATATTATTCGTCAAATTTTAAATATTATAGTTTGCATATTACAATTCTATTGTCATTAATAACAAATATTATAACATAAGGTTGATCACAAAAATGATATTTTTATAAAATTTTAAGTGTCATCTTTGCTTTGTTAAATTAAGTAACCTACAAAGATTTAAGCAGTATTTAATAATAAAATGTAAAATCTAACAACTGAAGAAAGCAAAAAGGGTGAAGGTGTCGAATGTTTCCCAACAGGAAATGGCTTGTTGCGAGAGAAGCAACTGAAGTCTTACAGTGGTTACCCGACGTCTATTGATTCGAATCGGAGAATATTTTGACAATGATTCCGAATAGCTTTTCTTGTGTTGATATGTTGGAATTTGGAAATAGTAGCATTTCGTTCTGATAGTCTAAGCATTCACAATCTGCTTTTACCTGAAGAAAAATTTTCAATCAAGCATCTCATCTCATCTCATCATCGTGGTGGTACTCAACAGAAAATGAACTGAATCGGCTTTATTAGAATAATCCCGAGAGTAGTAATTAGTAAAAGCAAGTGCAATTGGGATATGTATATTTTATTATTACAAGGTCAAGAGGGACGCGTGGCCTGAGAGATTGCGTTGTGTGTGAATGGTAAAAAAATTACTTAATTTCCACGCGCGTTTTTCGCAATCTCACTTATGTGGGGTTGTTGAGATTCGGTTATTCCGGAGCGTGTCGCAACGAGTTTCAAAGTGGGGTTGAGCCAGCTTTTCTCTTTTTTTTTTTAAATTTATTTCGGAAGTTCATCTTAAGATGCTACGAGGCCACGGAGACGAAGAAAAGCTGAAAACCATTCCAATAATCCAAATCTTATGAAAAGATGGCAACTTTCACTCCATTTTATCTGTCTCATCTCACGATGAAAATATGAATAGAGACAAGAGAGGATTTTTAAAGCAAAGAGTACTGTAGAGCAAGAATAAAGTACAATAATGAATTAAAATACACAAAAAGCAGATCAGATTCCAGAAATCCTTGCAAAGTTCATAGTATTTTTTTTAGTTTTTGTTTACTCCAGAAATTCTCTCCCCTATTTTTCTTTGCCCTTTTCTTCTTTGCTCACCAGGACCTGATTTTTACCTGACCTTTTATTTGTTTTCTTTGTAATAGATGGTAGGAAACATTGAGACCGACTCAGGTTTCAACTTTTCCTTTTCTTTTGTGACAAAAGCTTTAATGGTCTGGCATTTTTAACCATTTTGGTTGTTGGGCTATTTTGGTTATTGAATGAGAGAGAGAGGAAAAAAGGCACAGAAAAGAACGGGATAGTTCTTATGAAGGAGGGGATCTGATATTTCCTTTTCTTTTCGCGTTGAATTCTTGTATAGTATTCAGCTTTCTTGTGTGTGACACATATACACACTGTCCAAAGGAGAGCTTGGAGATAAGCAAAGGAAGACGGAGAGAAAGAAAAGAGTTTGACATAAGATAGATAGATAAATCCCGATACAGAGAAGAAGAAAGGTTTGAGAGACTTAAAAAGCTAAATTCTGCTAGTTCTCTTGATGCTTTGTTTTGCCTGATTGATTTCATTCCAGTACTCACGCACTCTTGGCCGAGTTTCTCTCTTCTCAGCCCCACTCCCCTGATGAATTGCCAATTTGTCCACCTTTACCACCAAACCATAACCAACCCAATCCGTTGAAACCTTTTATTCTCTTAAAAGCAAACGACTAAAGATCGCAACTTTATCGTTGGAAATGAGAGCAGGTCTCAGCACGATCCAGCAGACCTTAACCCCAGAAGCCTCAAGCGTACTGAACCAATCAATCGCTGAAGCGAGTCGACGTAATCACGGCCAGACGACACCACTCCATGTGGCAGCGACGCTCTTGACCTCGCCGTCCGGATTTCTCCGGCAAGCTTGCATCAAATCTCACCCCAATTCCTCACACCCTCTTCAGTGCAGAGCTCTCGAGCTCTGCTTCAGCGTCGCTCTTGAACGACTCCCAACTGCACAGATTCCCGATAACGACCCACCAATCTCTAATGCATTAATGGCGGCTTTGAAGCGAGCTCAGGCCCATCAACGCCGAGGATGCCCTGAACAGCAACAACAGCCTCTATTAGCAGTTAAAGTAGAGCTTGAGCAGGTTATTGTATCGATACTTGATGACCCGGGAGTGAGTAGAGTTATGAGAGAAGCTAGTTTCTCGAGTCCTGCTGTTAAGGCCACAATTGAACGATCTCTGAATTCTTCTTCGAATTCCGGTTCTTCTACAACTAATCAAAGCACAATTGGATTGGGATTTCGCACACCTGTAGCTGTTTCCGTGCCTGCACCAACAGCAAATCGGAACTTGTATGTGAACCCGAGATTGCAACAAGCGACTGCAGCACAATCTGGTGGGCAGCAGAGGAATGATGAGGTGAAGCGTGTTTTTGATATACTGTTGAGGACCAAGAAGAGAAATCCTGTTTTGGTTGGGGAATCAGAGCCAGAGATGGTCGTTAAGGAGGTTTTGAAGAGCATTGAGGGTAAAGAAACAGTTGAGGGCGTACTAAAGAACGTTCAAGCGGTTCATTTGGAAAAAGAGTTTGTAGATAAACCCCAAATGCCCTCCAAGATTGTGGAATTGGGGAGTTTGATTGAGGCTCGGATGGGAAATATGGATTGTGGAGGTGTGATTCTTGATTTGGGTGATTTGAAATGGCTTGTTGAACAGCCAGTGAATTTTCCAGGTGGTGTTGCTGGTGGGATTCAACGGCAGAGACAACAGCTTAGGTCGGATGTGAGCCGGACTGCTGTGACGGAGATGGGGAAGCTTTTGACGAGGTTTGGAGAAGCTCATGGTGGTGGAAGGGTTTGGCTGATAGGAAATGCTACATGTGAGACGTATTTGAGGTGCCAAGTTTACCATCCTTCTATGGAAAAGGATTGGGATTTGCAGGTTGTGCCCATTGCTGCTAGAGCACCTCTCCCAGGGATTTTTCCAAGGTGTGTTATTCCTTCTTTTTTAATTATTGGTTTATGCATTTCGTTCTGAGCTATTAAACTAAACTTAGTCTTTTATATGTGAAGATGTTATTTGGAAAAGCTAAACATATTCCCAATCTATCTTCCAGAGCTCTGGAACTTGAAAATTTTGATGCTTTAGGACAATTCTGATGTCTTAAATGCACAGCTACCTAGGAATCAAAAGCTTTCGGTCTCACTTGATTTTTAACCGAGTGTATGATAGATATTACAGTTCTGTTGGAGGTCTGCTTTATGTCTGTAGTTTTGGAATTTCGCATGATTCCTTTGCTTTGCATTTGCTCGTACCCAGGCTCGACACAAACGGGATTCTTAGCAGTTCTGTTGAGTCTTTGTCGCCGGTGATTACCACTGTAGCTAGGCGTCATTCCGAGAACTTGGATCCTGCTTTAAGACTTAGTTCTTGCCCTCAATGCATGCAGAATTATGACCAAGAGCTAGCAAAAATTGTACCTAAGGACTTAGAGAAGACTTCTGAATCAAAAACAGTAACAGCTCTGCCACTCTGGTTGAAAAATGCCAAGTTTCAAGAGGGTGATGTTAAGACCCAAGATCAGACTCTGGTAAGCAAGAATACAACTTTATATTTCCATGATAAACAATCTTTTCAACTTCTCATTCTCTGAAATAAGTGTTGTATGTTTTCATTCAGGAGCTGATTCGTGATGTGAATTTGTGGCAGAATAAGAATCAAGACATGATTTTGAAGCACAAGAGCTTAGAATTACAAAAAAAATGGCAAGAAACATGCTTGCGCATTCATCCTGGTCATCATCAGCCTACTGTTGGCTCGGAGAGAACTGGCCAACCAGTTCTTGCAATGACAAGCATGTGCAATCTAACCTGTGTCCCCCAACAACATTTCCAGGCCAATTTAAGTTTAAATAGAAACCTTGTTGGGTCTTTGCAATTAAACCCGAATCTGCTGTCCAGCCAACCACCTGGACGGTCTACTCCACCTGGAAGCCCTGTCAGGACAGATCTTGTTCTTGGGCGGCCTAAGGTGACTGGTGCCACTCCAGAGAAAATCCATGGGGAGCGCACTAAAGACTTTTTGGGTTGCGTTAACTCCGAACCACAAAATAATTTGAACGAATTACAGAGTGACAAACTAGTAAGCTCAATAAATGTTGACTCGTACAAGAAGCTACTGAAAGGTCTTATGGATAAGGTATGGTGGCAGGGAAAAGCAGCATCTACGTTGGCTGCAACTGTGACACAATGCAAATTGGGAAATGGAAAACGGCGGGGTGCTGGATCAAGGGGTGACATTTGGCTACTGTTCACAGGTCCAGACAGGTTTGGCAAGAAGAAGATGGCATCGACTCTTTCAGAACTAGTATGTGGTGCCAATCCAATAGTGATTTCTCTTGGATCAAGGCGGGAGGATGGAGAATCTGATGTAAACTTTCGTGGTAAAACAGTACTGGATCGCATAGCAGAGACTGTTAGGAGGAATCCTTCCTCGGTGATCATGATAGAGGACATTAATGAAGTGGATGTACTTCTTCGAGGAAATATAAAGCGGGCAATGGAAAGAGGTCGACTTGCAGATTCCCATGGTCGTGAAATCAGTCTTGGGAATGTTGTTTTTATTCTAACTGCAAATTGGTTGCCAGATAATCTCAAATTCTTATCAAATGGTGCATCACTCGATGAAAAGAAGCTTGGTAGTTTGGTTAGTGGCGGTTGGCAACTAAGTCTTTCCGTTTCTGAGAAAACAGGAAAACGCCGAGCCAATTGGTTGCATGAAGAGAAGTCTGCAAAGCCAAGGAAGGAAGCAGGGTCAGGGCTGTCATTTGATCTAAACGAAGCTGCTGATGTTGAAGAAGATAAAGCGGACGGTTCTCGGAATTCAAGTGATCTTACATTTGATCACGAAGATGAGCATGTTCTTAATAACAGACTCCTCACTCCAGCAATTTCAACAGCGTCTCGTGAGCTGCTCAATTTTGTAGATGACGAAATTATCTTCAAACCATTGGATTTTGGGGTTTTTAAAAGTGATATCACGAAATGTATCACCAAAAGGTTATCCACCATCATCAGTGCAGGGATTCCAATCGAAATACAAGAAGAGGCGATGCAGAATATTATAGGTGGCTTATGGTTAGGCCCAACAGGTTTAGAAGAATGGACAGAGAAGGAACTGGTACCGGGCTTTCAGCAGCTCAAATTACGGCTACCCATATCCCACCGGGAGTCCATGGTTGTTCGACTTGGCCTAGACAGTAATTCGAATAGCCAAAGCGATGGAGATTCACTGTCAAGTAGTATCAAAGTAGTGGTTAATGGGTTGTAAGTATTTCTAATGGAAAATTCTGTAGGAAATGATCTTTGGAGGTTCACTTGGTGATTTGGATGGAGATGTAAATGATACCAGATCACCTTTCCTATTATTTTATTCTTATTCTATTATATAAAAATTTATCCATTTATTTAGAACAGCTGAGATGAGATGAAACCAGAGAAATAAGGTCGTGGAACAGAAGATTTGTTCTAAATGTAAATATGTTAAAGACTACTTTTGAACAGGAAACAGGAGGAGGAGGAGGACAGTTAAAAGAGTTTTTTTAACTCTTTGACACGTGACATGAGTGACATACGGATAAAAGTTTACGCGTGTGACTGTGAGGTTATGAACACTAAATGTACGAAGTTCTGCAACGGAGGAATGGAAAGAGTCGGGATTCTCAAGCTGGGTTGGTAGGCACCAAAAGATATGACTTTTAGGTGATGGTCCTTTTCTCTTTTGTCAACTAATTTTCAGATATTACAGCCTCGTTCATATTGTTGTCCAAGTGCAAATGGAATATAAATGTACGTCTTTGAATCACATACACGTTTGGATGGTTCTTCACTCTCGTTCAAAAAGCTATCAGGACAGGAGTTCCAGGAAATTCCAACGCCGCATAATTAATGCATGTGTGCATGTAACGTAATAACCTGAACTGTCTCCTAACTCCTGCAAAATGGCTCTCAAGAGTCTAACATCAGGAAAGTGACGATTGATAGAAAGCCCGAAAAAAGGTTGATTACTGGTGACCTCGATCAAATCATTGAAGATTTCATTTGTCAATAATGTTGGATCGTGTACGATCCGAGTATTCACAATACATTGAGGAAAAGATCATACAACAACATGATGTATAATCGAAAATACCAAGGATGTACGAAAATACCTTATTGCCGTGAGTGGATTGATTCTTTTTCGGATTCCAAGACACTGCAAACGTGAATGCCCTCTACCGGTATCCACACGAGTATGCACGATCCGGGCTGCGGCTGTGGTGTGCTAACACGTCCTGAAACTCTTTCCGAATGCCACACAATTTTCTTCTCGGATGGTGGTTAGGGTTTCGTGACAATAGTGTCATCTATTATTAATGAGACCTAAGTTTCTCTATTTATATAGAAACCCTAATCCATTGAGGCCCCAATAAGTTTCGGCCCATTATATCTCATATAATAAAAGCCCGACAACTTAATT
>JANVCQ010000231.1:18861641-18872272 GCA_025531925.1 Erythroxylum plowmanianum
TGAAAGGAATACCTCATAATATATTATTAACAAGTCATAATGTTAATACATGAATCACAAATATCCATTGGCCTAGGACACACTACTAACAAATAATGCTAGAATCAGGCCCTTCTCTCGAATCAAGACTTTTTTTATTTTTCTATTCTATATCTATAATAACTTAATTTGTAGACTTATTTCAAGTTGGATTAACTATAACTGCTTTATTGAATTGATCCTTGTTGGAACGCTTTTATACCTTTGTTAATGGCTTTTTGTAGTTGCCTTCTCTAGCACTGCTCTCTTTCTTAACCTATATTTCTTTAGTAATACAAGTAATTACTAACCAAGAAGAAAAAAGAATTTTAATACCCTATGAGCTTAAGAAAGGTGAAAAACATTCACTTAAAGAAGTAATGATAGAGAGACTTATTACGCTGTACGTCTCATAAAAATTTGATATATCACACATTGTTTTACGAACGGTTTTACCTATTAAACTAAGGATGGACTCGGAATATTTAATTCCTAATATTCTCTTGTCAATTAATGAAATGGTGGTAATATAACGGAGTCCAGATCTCCTGTCCAATATTATGGTGTTTTATTGTGTCCAATGAATCTCAGCCATTTATTTATGTAGGTTCTACGTGGATCCCGCATGGATCCCACAAAATAAATGGTTGAGATTCTATAAGACAGAATAAGATAGAGTAATATTGGACAGAAGATCTTGTCTCAATATAACGTTGCTCTATCAAAACTTGGCTTTTGACCTGCTAAATTTGAAAGAAAATGGTATTCCCCACCTTACTTAACTACCAGAAAGAAGAGAAAATTAAAGCTATTTTTTTAGTTTATTGGTAGTCTGATGATTTTAAAAAAAATGTTCATGAGGTGGACTCCTTGATTTGCAATTTGATAGCGTAATAGGTGAGCCAGGAAAATGTCATTTTCTACATAATCCATAGTGGAAGTGCAAATATTCACCTATGAATCAAAAGAAAAGAAAAGAACAGAAGTTGGATTAACTCGTGAGCAATATCGTACGTAATGTCACTAGGTGCAAAATATTAAGAACTATTTAATTCACACGTAAGAACATAAGGAGAAATAGATTGGAGTGGTTGAGTTGTGATTCCAGTCTGAAAATTGAGGATGGAAATGACTTGTGAAAGAGGACAAAAGAGTACAAAGGGGTTTAGGGAGGACAAAAGACACAACTATGTGGTACATCGTCATCATCTTTGAATGAAATCCCGACGGCTGTGCCCAAAGTCTACAATATATTGCAGGAGAGTTGTTTAATCATGCTCAACGATTTTGTGATGATCATTTCTATATGTTCTTGGATTCCAGCTAAAAATCGTCAACTAAGATATACTATGATGAGTCATGATAATTGCAAATGAATATCAACATTTCTACTCAAGTCTGTTTCTGTAATTTTTTTTAATCATAAATTGTTCCGCAAGTTTGCGTAAAGACCCTATTTGCAGATTGCATCTTTTGCTATAATTATTTCCCATCAATATACAAGTTGTAATGTATTTTAGAGTCCATCAAACTAAAATTGTTTAGAATCCCGGAATTCAGTGGGAGTAAGTGATCATGCCATTGATTCATATTGGACTTAAATTAACAAATGAATTTAAAATTTACATCTTATTTTTAATGATATTCATTCTAAATTTTAGTGCCCGTAGTACGTATAGTATCGTTTTATAGTTCCAAAGGTCTAGAATAAGTACACACAAATAAAACGGACTTCTGAAATATTAGTGATTAAAACGACGTTATCACCGATTTTGCGATTGGAACAGACAAGTATTATAGAAATCAACTGTGATCGAATTATAAGCGCAGTAAGAAAATAATATTTTAACATTTTATGTTCGAATCTGAATAATTGAATAATTTGAATAATAAAAAGATGAATTGTAAAATAAGAAAATGTGCTTGATATGTTTTTACAATTTAAGTCCTTTGAAAGTTTTACAACATATCAACCACGAGTTATTCACTTGTTTAGTCTCTAACATTATCCACAAAGCACCTTCTCAACTCTTGAGATGAATTAAGCAGAAGTGCTATCTTCCTAATGCTTATAGCTATTTATAAAAAAAGCATTAGAGTTTTGACATTTTTATTAAAATTAAATATCTTAATTATAATGAAAATTAAACTCTAATTATAATTAATTTGATTTTAATAAAATCAAATATCTCATATTTGATTTCTAAAGTTTTTCAAACTCTATAATTAAGTATAACTTAATTAAAATTAATTTCTCTTTCACAAATTGCTTTTTAATGTGTAACTCATTATATTCATAATATATTAGAAATGCTTATAAAGTATAATTCTAATTTATCATTAGAATCATGTAAATTAAAAATTCTTTTAATTTATCTTTAATTCTCCAATTTACTAACAGAAAAATAGCTTTTAGCGACGGAAATTACCATCGAAAATAAAGGAAACAAATTTGGTGACAAAAATTACCGACAAAAAGAGTCATCAAAGAGACGGCCATAGGTAAAATTTAGCGACAGATAAAACGAATCCGTCTCAAATTTAGCAATGGAAATTTTCATATCCATTGGTAAATTTAGCGACAAAATTTTGCATTTTTGTTGCTAAATTAAGATAAATTTACCGACAAATTTAGAATATTTTATTGCTATTCTGCCAACGGAATCATAAAATTCTTTTGATGATTTTAGCGATGGTAAGCTGTAGGCCTGTTGCTAAATTTACTGACGAACATACAACATTTGGTCATTAAATTTACTAACGAAAAATGCCGCTAAGTTACCGACTGAATATATATTGTATTTATGTCGGGAAATTTAATTATGATAAATTTCAACCGTCATTTCTCACTTCCTACCTAAGTTTTCTGTTGATAATCTTATGATTTTTTTGTACATTTCATTTATGTAAATAATATATAACTTTGATTGATAAATGAAAAGTAAACATCATCCTGAATGTTATAATACAAAAATTATAATGTACACTAATAAGTATCTTGAAATTACTGTAAATTAAGAATTTATACAAAAACTTAATAGTAACAGACTATTAAATACATTCACTTATCCAAAAGCTATGCAGGTGCTGAAGGCGGATGCTATGACTGCAACGATGAGGTCTTGTCCCTACCCTTCAACTCATCCACCTTATTACAGAGTTGGGTTATGCACTCCATTAGCCTCTCTAATGTGCTCTCAAGCTGAAGGACTCTCTTATTTGGTGCGGACCGCCTACTAGATCCAGTTGTAATGGATGTGGAGGATTGCGAATAACATGTGCTTGCAAATAAACCTAAGCTGAAAATTCTTCCACGATAGTCCTTACCACCTATTACATCAAGATATGCTTGACTCTCATCAACAGTTTCTGAGTTGTGAGGCTGTTGTTCAATGCTTCCTTGTATTTTGTCTTATCATTATAATTATTTATGTTAATAAGTGATACTTTTTAAGAATTAATACTAAAGTATAAATTTTACATACAAGAAGTTGTCTGCGTCGAGTATTGACAACGGTCATATCATCATGCTTCTTAGTGTGAGTATGCAAAAAGAGTTGGCGTGGTGTAGGCTTTTTGCCCATAGACTTTTCGTACATCAGAATAAATTGTTACAAGTGAAGTACAATTTACAAAAAATTTGGCAAAATTTTCTCTATTTTTATGATATTTACCCCAAGTTAGAAAAAATTTAACTCAACATCACAATCATTAATATTACTAGACATTTATAGCATTATTATTCTTCGTAAAACACATATATTTTTATTTTAAATTTCATACATCAAATTACATTGGAATCAAATTTCATACATCATAATACAAAAATCAGAATATAAATGTAAAGTTTTGATACTTACAAGTTGAAGTGCATGCTCTCGGTGGGTCAAATATCCTCCAGTTTGTATAGGTAGACTCTCTATGTCTGGTCCTACATGTTTGTTGGCAAAATTGCAATTTAAAATGGATATTACCTCGGGTGATGCCCAATATTGTTACCAACAACTCCATATTTCTTCAGATATATATGGTGTTTGTACTCCATTCTTGTGTATCGAAGTAAAAAAAGTCTCTATAACGTGTACGAACTCGTCTCTCCTATACATTATAAATTACAACATCAAATTTTGGATCAAAAAAATCTTTTTGAAAAAAATAAAAACATTCTATAGGTACTTATAAACAACAATATTTATCTAATTAATGTATAAAATTAGATAAAATAAAAAGATTAAAGAATATATTTTGTGTATCTCAAACTCCTGATAATAAAAATCTTTTGTTGGCTGAGAGACATTCTTCCATATATAACCCTCAAGATCTATCCTCTCCTTGAACTTGGATGGCATATTGCTTGAGCACATTCCAGATGGAACTAACCTAATATATAAATTATTTTAGATCATTTGCAAATTAAGACCAATAACTTCATTATAAACTTATGGTGTTATCATGTATTACAAAATTTTTAGAATTTTACTTACAAATTGTTGACAATTGTGATGTACGTTCTTCCATCAACTCCCTTAGCTCCAAGCTGGAGGTTGCCTTCTTCATCCACATCGCTTACCCCTGATATCTCTGTCAGTATAGGTGTGGTGGATGATGTAACAGGCTGGATGGTATAATTGCAGATACAAAATGTGATGCCTCATTTGGATATGTGGTAGCATCTACAGAATGTGATGCTTCACCTAGAAATGCACTTCCCTCTCTAAATCGTTGTAACCAGAACCTTGGCCACATCATATCTTGTTTTTTCTTTGGTGGCATATTTTTAACCTGGAATTCACATTTTATTGAATTTTCCAATAATAAAATAATATAAATTCAATATATAACAATATATTATTGATGCATTAATAGATTTGTTCATATAATATTTTATTACAAACACAAATTAACCGTTATCATCACTTAATTGTAAATCAAAATCATCATCATCTTCTTTATTTCAAAGAATTAGAATCAAACTTAGGCTTCTCTTCAGATCTCACGTGCTTGTCATCCTCTCCAAATAAAATTTCAATATATTCATTATTTGGATTATTCAAAGGTTCATTCTTGTCATATGTTACACATGCATTTATTTTATAAACATTTTTTTTGAAATGCTTCACTTTCAATTCTCTTATTTTCTCCTTTTCCATGTAGTTCAAAAATACCTCTAGTTTTTACTTTACATACGGCCAATCAATCTGATTTATCTTGTCGTAGACTGAGAAAAGGGATATAATACACCTGGATCGCTTGCATCACCAATAAGAAAGGTTTAAATTGTCTAAATCTTCTACTCTAGTTGATTTCAACTAGATTGTATCAGCTATGAACTTTTGTTCCAACTTCACACTTAAATATCACACTCAATTTTATTAGTAATGCGAGTACTCAATTTCAAGTTTCTCAATAATTTTACCATAATAATTTGTCAGTTCTCCCTGTATGAAAACCCCACTATTTACTATTGTCATGCTATGCTCATGATGTTCTGTATGAAATTTGTATTCATTAACAAAATATACCAAATACGATTTAACAGTTCATAAAGGTCCTTTCGCAATATCACATATGAACTTGTTCTTTATTGGATTTTATGAGGCCTACATAAAAATATTTATCATATTAAATATATAATGTCATCTAATCATTTGATATGATAATTCAACCATTTCAATTATTACAAGTGAAAACTTACATATTTTTTGAACTTTTTTATTGATATCATCTTGTGTTGTTTCGAGTGTTGGGACCCGTTGTCGGAAACCAACTCTTGCGGAAATATCATAACTAATTTTTATCATTCACTTTTCAATATCCTCAAAACAAAAAGGGTTTTACAAAGCTATAATGGCCTTTCTAGTCACATTACAATATAATCCCAAATCTCTAAATACAAAAGTTACATAAACTACACATTCTTGAAATGCGACTAAAGCCTTGTGTTTTCCCAAAACTAACTCAAAATACAACATAAGCAAATTGAGAGTGATGCCTTGACTCTCTTTTACTCCATCTCTTGCTCATCACCTAGAGGTGGGACAGAAGGGGGTGAGCTTAAAAGCTCGTGGGTAACAAGTTTATAACGAAGAATAAGCAAAATCATTGAAATGTGTCATTTGTCATAGAAAATTTATAAAGCGCATAGTTCTCAAATTTTCAACAAATTCACAATCTTAATTCAAACTCATAGTTTGAATATCATCACACAACACTCAATTATTCACCATTCATGACTATGCAAAGATGCAGTGCTCATACAAATGGCTCGAGGGTTCTATGAAACAAAATGAGGAAATCGAAGTTTACCCTATGAATAGAATGAGTCCACTTTTCGAAACTCATATGCTACAAGCGGGTAGCTGGGAGAAGGCTCTTGTCAATGTGCACGTCCACTCTCGCCCAAATAGAAGCACATAATCATGCTCAAATCATTTTGATAATGCTTTCATGCTTTTCATGCTCTTTCATTTCTTTTCCAAATATACAGAATGCCATGACATTTTTCAAGGCATAACATAAAATATTTCAACGCATTTTCATCTTTACTTTGAAATTCATCAACAAAATTCATATACCAAAACATGTAGCAATTTTTGCAAATCATTCAAAAGCAATAAAAGCAACATTTATGAAGTAACTGAAATCATTTTATTTTCTTGATTTGGAAGAAAAAATTAATGGCTCATTACTCAATTTTAAACATAAAACCTACCTGATTTTCTTGCTTATAGGCTTGCTCAAAATTGCAAACAACTTGAGGTCTCTAAGGCTCTTTCCTGTTGAATCTTTAATATGTGCTCCGTGAGCTAATCTAACTGAAATAGGTCTCTTCGATCCCTTGGGTTCTTCACTAAATGAAGAGATCCTTGACTCAAATGGAAGCTCTTCTCTTCCGCTACCTTTTTCTTTTCTTGAACAACCTTAAAATCTCTCCTATAGGCTAATGGATTTGAAACCCTAGCTTGTTTTCTCTTCTTTCTCTCATTCTCTTCTTTTCTTTGTATTTCTCTCTTTTTCATGACATTCTCTCTTTCTCTTTCTTTCTCCTTTCATTATTCTCTTCTGCTTATCCCCCCTTCATGTTTTCCTTCTTCATTTATAAGCAAGACAACACTTCTTCTTCTAATTATGCCTTTAATGATTGAGAAATGTCCTATTTGTCCTTCCATTTAAGCCTTATGTCTTTTATACTTAAGTATCTTGCTAAAAACACCCTTGAACATTCTGACATAACACTTTATTCTAGAAGAATCTTCTCTACTGTCTTACGTTTCTAAGGACATAAAAATCATTCAATTCGGTTCAATGATTCGAAAGATATACTTCAAACATTTTTGGACTACTCTTGTCTAAATCAGTATACTATGCACAACTTCTATCCGAAATTTAAACATCTTATAAACTGAATTAGATTCTAATTTCTTCATACCATATGTAGTTCCAATGTCTCTAGCTTACCACAAATCAGAAATCATCTCATTTGGAGCTCTACCGATCCAGAAATCATCATCATTGAAGCATGTTCAGTAAAATATCTAATTCCTACTTTTCAAATCGATACACTTACTTAATTCAATCCATCTTTTTCACATCAATACCAAAAGCTCTCAAAATCTATGGAGGGGTAGAAAACTAGTGATTTAAGAATCATTTTATTTGGAAGTCGAATAACAAAATTATGGCTAGAAGAATCAAACAAGATTTTGGTCCTCAATCATATTGAACTTGTCTCGGGACAAGGGCTAAACTTTCATTAGAGATGTTGGATCAGGATTATCTTTGGATGATTTCGAAAGAGGACTTTAAGATCTACAAATTTCATGAAGACCTTGAAAACAATTCTATCGTCTGGAGGGTCAAAAATAAACCAGAAGATAGCAAAAAGGTAGAAGAAGCTCACTTTGAAATCTACAACATTGAAGAAGACCTTAAGGTCAGATTTTATCATCTGAATGGTCAAAATGAACCAAACGGTCGGATCAGACGAAGCCAAACGGAAAACAGACGAATGGAAAAGGATAGAAGAAGCGAAAAGGTAGAAGAAGTGAGTCGGTAAAACATAGAAGATAGCAAAAGACAGAAGAAGTTCGTAAACAGTAACCTAGAAGAAGTTTATGAACAGTAATCTAGAAGAAGCAAAAGACAAAAGAAGCGAGTCAGTAAAACACAGAAGAAGACATGTCAGCAAAATACAAAAGAAGATGCGTCAGCAAAAAACAGAAGAAGTAAAACCTAGAAGGAACAAAACCTAGAAGAAGACATGTCAACAAAACATAGAAGAAGACGCGTCAGCAAAACACAGAAGAAGACGTGTCAGCAAAACCCAAAAGAAGATGCGTCAGCAAAACACAGAAGAAGTAAAACCCAGAAGGAACAAAACCCAGAAGAAGACACGTCAGCAAAACACATAAGAAGACGCGTAAGCAAAACACAGAAGAAGACGCATCAGCAAAACACAAAAGAAGACGCATTAGAAAAACAAAGAAAAAAACACATAAGCAAAATGCAGAAGAAGACGTGCCAACAAAATACAGAAGATAGCAAAACACAGACGATAGCAAAACACAGACGTAGCAAAACACAGACGATAGCAAAACATAG
Source organism: Erythroxylum plowmanianum (assembly GCA_025531925.1). NCBI lineage: Eukaryota > Viridiplantae > Streptophyta > Magnoliopsida > Malpighiales > Erythroxylaceae > Erythroxylum > Erythroxylum plowmanianum. Next base: position 18,870,261 of record JANVCQ010000231.1, read on the forward strand.
ACTATACAAAACATAGATGATAGCAAAACACAGACAATACAAAACACAAAAGGAGATGACGTTATTACAAAGAAAAGCCAGAAGGAGATGACGTCATCATAGAAGAAGCAAAAGACAGAAGAAGCTACTCCTCTCTTGCATATCTTCCTTTATAAGGACCATAGATTTCGGCTTATAAGTCCCAAAAATTTTATACTATATAGCGTTGGAAAGCTAAAAGAAATATCTACAACTCTCAAGAAGGAAACTTTGCCAAAATCTATCTACATCAATCCTAATTTTCCCTTAAAGTCCGAAGATGAATTTTACATTCATCCACCAATGTGCTACATTCAGTTCTCACTTCATGACAAATTTTGAGACTCTTAGAGATAGAATTGAAATTCTATGTACTCATAAGAAATATAGCCATATGTTTCTAGTTTAATCCAAATTAAGAATCATCTCGTTTGGATAATTAGAGAAAAAGTTGTGGCTAAAAGACTAAAACATTTTCCATAACATTTTCCAGATCAACCATCCTTTTTGTTTCATAATCTTTCCTTAATACAAATCATACTAAGATGCCCTTTTCTACTTCATTTACTCCTCATTCTCAACTTCATCTCAAATCAATAGCATTTAAAGAAAATATATATATAGTCCATGATTAATCACGAACATCAACAACAGAACATACAAATATGTACATATTCTTCATCAACTTACTACACCAATTCAACTTCATTTTTGGCTTTCATTATACTTCTAACTTTTACCTTAAACACCAAAGCAAAACTTGGACATATCCACATTTCTCATTCGCTACTTTACCCTTGCCTATCATTTCTTGGTTCAATAATTTTCATTCATTTGCTCTTTATTCATAACTACTTACCAAAATTTCTCCTTCAAGTAGTTCTAACTTCTATGAAACATTCGGGGTCCAACATCGAGAATTGGCTCACATAACCATTCCTCCTATACTAAAAGCTTTATTATATATTTTAGTTGTGAACAATAGTAACTTTAGAAACTTAAATAATCTATTTCAAAATCAACTTAAACTTACTATGCGAAAGGGTAAACCTCTTGATAATTTAATAAAATGTAACCATAGACAACCTCTATTTCTTCTGTTGCTAACATTCTTCTTGTTGAACGTCCATATGTTCATCCTGGATATGTGAAAATAGATAAGTTACCATCAACGTCACCCGTTTCTCCCCCATCATCATTATGAGGAACTTTTCTTTCTCTTATATGCACATGTAGCTCAAAATAATGTGAACAAAATGTACTTGCTTGCTCCATTAAATAAGCTATATATCAAACTTCAACTCTAGCCTTGTTTTTGACATTTTTCTTCAATATGCATTAGATCTAAAATATGACGTATCTAATTACTTTTCCAATATGAAAAATCCCAAAAGATGCTTTGTTTTCTCCAATCAAAGTTTTTACTGATGCTTCTATTAACTTTCTTCAGTTTCAAGTTCTATATATTTCAACAAAATAATTCATTAATCTCTCGCAATAACTCTTCACCAGTTTTGCAAGGAGGAAGAGGTATTCTTAATGGACTTTTAATTGTTGTATCTAAATGGATGAAATAGAGGAAGAAATTTCCTGTGATTATCAAACCAAGATATTTTGGCCTTGTTAAGAAGATAAAATGCATCGTAATCATTGCTACAGAAAAGACAAGACAATTTCCAGACAATATAGCACACACAGGGAAATCACTAATAGTCCACATCAAAGTTGCTCTCAACAAAAAAAAATTGTTTAAGAGGCATATCATATGTCTCCATACTAAATTCCCAAAGATGATATAATTCAGAGACCAATGGTTGTAAGAATACATCAATTATATACTTTGGATTTGTAGGCCCCGACACAATCACCATTAAGAACATATATGCCTTGTTGGACCCCGATCTTTTAGTAAAATTTAGAATTATTAAATGAAATTATATGAGTATTTTTGTATATGTATTGTGCTATAGATGTTATTGTGCTTTAAGGAAATT
>JANVCQ010000231.1:18875607-18889439 GCA_025531925.1 Erythroxylum plowmanianum
GACAGGAGGTCCGATGATACTAATGTTTGAGAATTATTGAAGTGCTTTGGTTATGTATGAGTTTGATTTGCGTTTGAATTCCGGATAGGAGGTCCGATGATTATATTGATGGATTGGATATATTGAAGTGCTTATTTGTGTATGATTTGTGGGTATTGACATGTGTGAGTTTTTATCGCTAATGAAAAGTAAGAGTTTAAAATGATGGGATATGAACGTATACAAAGAGCTTATAAGTTGAGATTTTGATTGAGGATGAATTTTCCAAATGGGAAATTGAATTGCTTTGTATGAGATTGAATAAAGAATGAAAAGAAAAAAATTTATACCAGTTTGGGATTGGTTTAGTCTAAGGTTTCCAACGCGATGTTTTTCTAAAATATTTGTTCTCGGATGTCGAAAATTTGTTTCTGTTCAATTGAACCGTTTGTTTGCTTTGATTCCGAGCCTTTCGATTCTCTATGGCTCCTTAAGATTTGTTTTGATTCGTTTTGTAATTCGATTTCCTTTAGTTTCCGTCTACTTTGGGATTCCGAGTATTCGTTTCCTTTCGCTTCAGCATTTTGTTTTTTGGCTTTCCGCGTTAGATTTCTTTCATTTTCGTTTTCGGCTTTTGTAATTAGTTTTTCCGTTTTCCGTTTTTCCGATTGGGGTCCGGTTCCAAAATCGGGTCCCAACATGCCTTATTCATACACATCCATGAAGGCAAATTATAAGGAGTAATTATGATTGGCCATGATAAATATTGTTGGTTGGATTGATCAAAAGGTTGGAATCCATTTGTCAACAATCCCAACCTAACATTTCAACTTTTAGTTGCAAACTCAAAATGGCTGTTATTGAAATGTTTCCATGCGAATGTATCCGATGGATGGCTCATTATTCCATCTTCCTGTTCATGTTCATTATGTCATCTCATGTGAGATGCAGTAACATCAAAGGCATAAAATCTTTGAAGTCTCAGAGTTAATAGGAAATAATACATTCGCTTCTAAGGTATTAATTTTTGTTTCATTGTATGCTTTCTAGGTTTGAACCTAGATAGACCACAAAATTTGCACTATTGTAATTCCACATCATCTCCCCAAAACAACATACATCCAAAATTGCAATAATCAATTTTTTCAATTGGCAAATGAAGACCCCTAATATGTTTCTTCATATTATAGAAATTATCAGCCACTGTATGATTAGGAAGCAATGATTCATTATACAAGACAAGAACTTTATCCAAATTTTGATCATAAATATGCCCTTTAAACATTATGTTCAATATTCGAGCAACTGAAGATAATTGAATCATGGTATCACAATTTGGCCATAATTCTTGGTCAGCTGATTTTAATAAGTCAAAAAACTTTTATGCATATGTGTTTAGTTATTCTTCAATATTTTTTATATTTGCTTGAAAGATATAATTAGCTGCAACATAAACCACTTGGATGTAAGCATTTTTTGTTGCACCCATATTATTTGTTATAAATCCAGTCCCCCTTCAAACCCATCCATATTTATTGATGAGTTTACTTTATTACCCCTTAAGGTGCTACAAATTAATGGCTTCCCATGTCGTGTCCATTCAAAATAATTTAGAACAAACCCCTTTCTAAACAAATGGAGATTTACTTCATCAATAGGAAGAAAACAAATATGTTTGAACTTTTTACATAGACATCTAATCTTTGGACCATCCATATATGTAGGTTGAGAACATGCATAGTGAATAAAAGCTTCAAGTTTCGCAACAAACTCAGGATTAATGAAACCATTAGGTGTTAATGGTTTATACATCTAAGATCTAACAACATCACTCATTTATGCAAAACTGTTATTTAAAAAATGTATTTCCTAGTTAGTATCCTTCATTTCCCCTAAGTTTACAAAACATTTAATCTTTACTTTACAGAACATCCCTTAAGCTTTTATAGGTCTCTAACCTTTCTCTTCCATATTAAAACCAACCTATCCCACCATATGAGTTCATAATTAGAAAAGTCAACAAATGTGAGTATCAGTCAAATAAAACAATATGCCAACCAAGCATTATGGCACGTGACATTGTTTACATATATGACTTGAGAAAGTAAGTTCTCACTTTGACTCCTAGGCTTATGAAATTTTTCACCGATAAGTCTCATGGGAGTTACATCACTGGTTTCTAGCCTATATACTATCCTAGGGTTTATTATGCAATGAATTATCATGTTAATTATGTGAATTTCTTTTATTAATACTAAGTTTGAATTGATCACCTACAAGTTCAAGTTTTTATGTTTCAATTTAAACAATGCCCACATAAATACTTAGACTAGCCTAAAATCTCATCAATCATTGTTATAGGCAAAATTGCAAAGAACAACACAAAATCAATCACATTGTAAACATTGCTTAGTTGAACAACTTACTTTGATAGACAAACAATCGTAAACTATAAAGAAGATGAATGAGGTTGGAAAATTATTGACGCTCTTGAACATAGAACACGACCTACAAGAAATATAATAAACAAAAATATAAAGTTAAGAACCATGCCATTGGAAAAGCTAATCAATTCACTAATCTATGAGATTTTGATGAATGAATTACATGAAAAGGAGCTTGCTTCAACAAAAAGAGCTGATTTTTAAAGTCTCTGAGGAGGAGGAAAATTATATATAAGACCTTTATAAGTGAGAATGACGAGGATGAGCTATACATTGGAAGTAGGGCTATGAGAGGCATAACTTTTTTTTAAGCTTAAGCACTCCATTTTGAATTGACCAATTTGTGGTCCATCAGGAAGCGTTCTTTTGTGTTAAGTCATTAATATTTTATTACTTTTTTCTTATAAAAGGGAACATTGTGACCAAGCCAATGCAGTTGAATATATTTTTGGTGATTGAGTTGATTCTTCCATTCTCTTTCTCTCTCTTTGTGCATATGTGTGTGAGTGTATTATGTCATTTTGATAGCAAATTTTGTTGAACTCTAAAATATAGTTCAACATTAATCCTTGTTAATGACTATTATCAAGTAAATTGATATAAATTGACACAATTTATGTTTCAAAAGAATTAGGGACATGTGGATTTATATTTAACTAAGATTTTTTTTTAAAACTTATCCTTACATTAAAATTAAGTTTTATTTTTATATTCTTTTTTAATTAGATTCATAATTAAAAGCATAAATGAAAAGTAATCTAGATCTTTTTAGAGTTTAAAACTCAGTATAGGTATTAAATATAGATGAAAATATTACATTGAGCAAAAATGTGCTTATTTTATTTGCGAAGAGATTTTGGAAGAAGAAGAGAAAGATATAGTTTCTATCAATCTCATTGGTGACATCTGCATCAGTCTACTTATAGATATTTTAAAATAAATATAGGGAAATAGAAATGGGTTTTTTTGAAGATATCATTTATGCACTTTATCATTCATAAAAGTTTTTATTTATTATTTATGAATCTAATAATGGTGTTACGCCTTAAAGTGTTAGACTAGTAAATAATTCAAAGCTAGCTTAGGAAGACAAAATGATAGTTAATCAAATGATGCATGGTATACGTTGTACTTGATTTTAGTTATTTATTTATGACATTTGAAATGACTTTGATTTGTTAGAACTATGATTAGTTTCTTTTTCCAAGATTTGTTGTTCTTTTCTTTCTGACTAATATTGTAACAAAGAGATGTCGCCTTTTTTTTCAGTTTTATTGCAATATAATTGGCTTTATCTTGCTTTTTATACATGACATCTTTGTTCGAAATGATTTGTGCTATATTCGATTGGTTAAGTGGAATATGGATCTTCATATTATAAATTAGAATTTGAATATAAAATATCTTTGGGATTTTTTTCTTTTTGGTTCCTCTATGAAATAAATTATAATTAGATGAATTATTTTATTATGTTACTCACATTTTAGCACTATTTTATTAGGTTTCTCACATTTTAGCACTATGTTAATTATTTACATTTGTGTTGTGTTCTTAGATTTATGGTTGCATGTTATAGTTATAGGTTTATAATTTCTTGGGCCTCTTATTAATGCTACTATAAGTTTTAGTGTTTTGGTTAATGCTCATAATGAATTAGATGAAAATTTTGTCAAGACTTGATAGGTCAAGTTGTGTCATTTCTTTTTGTTTTTGGTTATTTGGCTTGATATTTCTTTGTATAAAAGTTATGAGATTCTTCTTTATTAGAAAATTGAGTTGGGCTTTTATTTAGTGACATGATGATTACACTTACAATATTTTAAGAATATACTTTTTTGTGATATTCATTATACTTATGTAATGCTTCTATTAACATTTTCGCATCTTTTTCACTTAATTTGGTTGTTGAAGAACCTATTATTTGGTCTTAATCATATCAATGTTCCTAAATGCTCATTTTTATGTTTTAGAATTTCATTTTCTTTATAACTTTAAGTGGTTGATAAGTGATTGGGATTCTTCACATAATAGGAAAAGACATTCATATTAAACAGAATAGATGTAATACTACTCAAATGGTTTTGATTTGTATTTGGAGTTAAGTAAGAATAAAATGACAAAATGACAAGATCAATGTTGTTAACTTTTGATTTCTTTTATATCAAATGTTTAACATTATAAGAAAGTAATTGGTGACCAAAAAAAATTGGTGTTGACATAAGCCTCTAAGTGTCCATTTGAACTAATTCAAAACAATAAGAATTAGCAATTATCTTAGAATAGAAATACAATACTTGTTTCTTAGCATGGAAAACATTAAGGACAAAGTTGGGATTAAAAGCAAAAACATCAACAAATTGTATTAGTTTCAATCTAGGAATTAAGGAAATTCAGTTCTATAATTTCGTAAATTAGACTTAATAATATTATTTCATTAAATCAATAAAAGCAAGAGATGTTTTAGATTCAATTTTGATGGTTGAGTGAGGGATGATGATGAAGTTAGATTGGTAGGACATGTATTTAAGTGATATAAGCCTTACACTATTCTATCCAAACCATTTATATTCCAAGTTTTTAGGTTCTATATCTAATGAAAGTTTGATTATAATTAAACAAATAATGAGATCCTCTTATCAATTTGCTAACAGATAACAAATTTAAATAAAAGGATGCTAATAATATAACTCATGTTAGCATAAATATGGGTGACAGTTGCATTGTCGCATGAGTTTCTTAAACCTTAAGATTAGAAAGCATGTGGGCAAACATATTTTTAATATGTTGTGTGAAAATAAAAGTAATCGTAACATATGAAATATAATCATATTTGAAGTCTAATGACCACTTGTTTGAGAAGACAAGTGGAAGCAAACCTAAAAGTTATTTGGTTAACTTTTATTTTCTTTTCTCTTTATTTTTTCTAACACTTCAACTGTCTTAACATACCTCTCATATGAAATGTAGAAAACTAAAAAATAGCATAAATTCATCACAAACGAGGGACACATTATTTGATATAGATTTAGACATTTCATTGAACATTTTGTAGACAACCCAATTCATCTTTAAATATCAGAAAAACCATTGTATTTTTCTATTATTCACTAACATAAACACATTCAAACACATTATTCTCCAACCACAGTTCAAATAACACACAATATCTAAGCTAACATTCATATATAAGCATCTAATAACAACTAACCTCCATTTAACTAAAGATGATGGACGATGGATGAGAGCAAAGCATGAATGATGGATGATGGACAAGAGAAAAGCATGAACGACGGATGACAAATGACTTATGAGAGTGAAGGACGAATGAAGATCAATGATGATATAGTAGAAAACAAAGAATAAAGAAGAAAGAAGACTATGGACTAGGGGGCTTCGAGTAAGTTTAAGGTTAAACGAAAATGGCATCGTTTGGTGTTGAAAAAGTAAATGATGTCATTTTCTTTTTATTAAAAAGGTTGAAGTCAAAGAAAACGATGACATTTAATTCAATTTTCGTTAGTAAATTATTGACAGACTTTGCTTCCGTTGGTATACCCTGATGCTTATTTTTTCTGCCAACCATTGCTACCTATTTTACCGACTGCCATCACTCTTCTGTTGAAACAATTTTTGGGATATTTTCCCTCCTCCTTTACCGATAGATTTTTTTTTCATTACAAAATATCATTTTTTCGACAATGTTATCGACAAAAAATCAATTTCCATTGCTAATTTACTACAATCTTGTTTTCGTCGGTAATGTTCCTTCCTTAATTTGTAATTTTCTTATAGTGATTAAATAATTTATAATCATAGAATAATATTGATATCTAACAACATGTCAAGACCACTGAAATATCAGGAATGTAAAAGTGGTTTGACGTAACTTGTCTATGCATAGTTATGATGTATAATGTAATCCTTTCGTCATTTAATGTTTCAATTAGATAGAGTATAAGTATAATGTCCACTCTTTTGCATCTAATCATGTTTGTTCTTACTAATTAGTAATTGATTTATAATTGATATTTGAAAACACCTTTTTAAATGTTAATTCACTATGACCAAAGAATTCCATAAATCACTACTAATCAAGAATAGTATAACGTTCTATCTAATTATTTTAGGGTGACGAATCCTTTATTGACTTATTAAACTATCTCCATATATTTCATATTGCATCTAAGTATTAATGACTGAATTATCCTAAGATAGTTCATAAATAGCATCAAAACATAGTAATTCCTATACGAGATACTTGGTAATCCCAAGTCTAGGGATCAATTATACAAGCATCATTTTGAGAAAATTCACATACATATAAGTAATATTTCATTCAAGATTCTCATAGTCAGATCAATTCAACAACTTATTGTTTTAATAAGCACCCATACATTAGTTTAAGCATCTTCATACTTTAATTTATGAGATCAGTTATTTTTTTCATAAGAAAGAAGCATAATGTGTGCTATTTTTACCATTTTAACAATATCTTGTCTTAATGAAACTACAACTAGGAATATTTAGGAAAATACATAAATGTAAATTGAATCTCATAATTATGATCACATATAATTTCAATTACACAGTAATTATTTTAGGGATTTTAACTTTAGTATTAAAGCATCAAATGTAATTAACTTAATACAAAAAGATAAAGAATGCCTTTTTATTAATTAAATAATAATGTCATACATCAAATTGCAACCAATCGATTGGCTGTAAGGGCATAAACTAATAAGAAGAAGCATTTATTTTCTAATACATCACAAATACAATAATGTGATTATGTATAAGGAAGACTGGTTGCTTTTGGCCACATAAGGACTGTAAGACTCTCAAAGTGACATTAGATCAACAACTTTTGGATCTTCCCAGATACAACCATGTCTAAATCGAAAGAACAAAAGGAAAAAAATAAAACAAAAGGAGAAGAATAATTCAAGTCTTACCACTTTTTAAGTGTCTAGGTAATGCATGAATTTCTTAACTCTCTCATTAAATTTCTAGTACGATTGGTCCCATTAATTTTTATGCATGTATGAGATTTTTGACTCTTTTGCTAGCTTGTTTGCATCCATAAAAGGAAAACTCTACCTCTCCCTTGTCTCCATATATGATGCCTTTTCACAAAATTGGGTGGGATCTAATCATGCGTGCAATGAAACAATTACAAAATTTTTATTTAATTTTCTGATATTCAAGATAACTAAAATTCTATAAAATAATTATCATATAAATCATGAATCATAATTCATACCTTACTCTAAAACTTCATTCTTTTTTTTTTTCATATCCCTCAAACTATTTTTGAAATTGGCTCATTTCAACCACCATAGTCACATAAGTGTCTGACCTTTAACAATATCCACAAAACAAGTTGAGAAAACTCTAAAATTATTATAGAGAGGGTTAGGCAAGGAGTGCTAACTCCCTTAGGGCTTAAGCCTATTTATAATAGTTTTTGAACATTTTAGTAATTTAACTGAAATTAAATTCTAATTTTAATTAAACTTTAATTATAATTACAAATAGTTTAATTAAATATTATTTATACCCAAATAAGATCGAATATCTTATATTAATCCTTATTTATTAAATATCTTATATTTAATCATAAAATTTCTCAAACTTTACAATGAAGTCCAACTTAATTAAAATATATTTTCTCTCTTCAATCCATTCTTTGTGTATAACCCATTAGGTTCCTATATATGTTGACAATGGATACAAATTATAACCCTAAATCATATTTAAGATTAGATAAATTAAAAATTTTTAATTTATGTTTAATTCTATAATTAAACAATTTATATCTATAGATCAAAACGACATCTAGCAATACATTATGATCACCTAAATATTTAAAAATATCAAAGTATTTTTGACTAAGTTTTTCATACATGATTTTTTTCGTATAATTAAATCCTTTCATCATTCAATGTTCCAATTAGACATAAAGCTTGGAATTAATATCTACTTTATTTGAGTCCAATCATGTTAGTTATCCACCATTAGTGATTGATTATATTAATGACATATTGTAAACTATTTACAAAGAGTCATTCCACCTTAGCCAAGGATTTCCCTAATCAATTCTAATTGAGAACAATGGAGCATTCTCCCTAATTAATTTAGGGTGATGAATCCTATATTTATCATTCAACCATCTCAATATAGTTCATGGTACTTCCAATGACCACCAACTAAGTTGTCTTCGATTAAAATAAGTCATAAGTAGTATCAAATATAACGATGCCTATATAAGATAACTTTAGAGATCTCAAGTCAAAAGATCACTCATATAATGTCACGACCCCAACCTTAGACCGTGACTGACATCAAAGAAGCAGTAAACTCAAGGTTTATTAGACTCTTAGCAAGCCTAAAATACTGTCAAATCCCTATATTTATAATAAAGATAAAATTTCAAAATGATCAAACTCATAGTTGTATTAATCAAACAATTCAAACACTATATAATCCTTAATTTGCTAAAACATTAAGATAGTTAATAAAAGGGAAAATCTAACACATATAAGACTACTGTGGCCCTAGATTTAAAGATTACTAACAACATACATCAAATCGTCGGAGAGGAAGAAGATCGACAAAGAACCCTATTAAAAGAGATCTAAAAAGAAGATGTTGAAAAATAGTTAAGGGGAGTCAGACTTCACTGAGTGAATTAATACTATGGTTATGTTATGCATTCCTAAGGATTTCAAATGATACATATATATTTATAATGTATTATATCCGTAAATGCGATTTTATAACATAATGATTTTGTTTATAAACATGAATGCATTTCCCATATCAATATCATGTCACGTAATCATCACAATCACAAATAATAGTGGAGGATTGACGACTAACCCTATAACATACCTCTTACTCACATATTATAACCATAGGGGCTCTCTTGTTTTACACGGGTCACTTGGTCCAATGCTGAGAGCCACACTCAACCGAACCGCCATGGCCTCACTATAGCATGATTGTCATCCGAGAGTAAGCTCGATCGAACCTCCACAATCATGCTACCTCTTATATACCATATATTAATTGGCATCTGAGAGCAAGGTTGACCAAACCTAATCACGTCATATCTAAATCAATAGACCCAATACTAACCCAAATCTATACCTGACTGATGACTCACTATGCGTACAACCTAGTGACACCCATGGGTAACTTATAAAGTAACAATCCTCCACATCATCACTTATCAAAATGAGCACAACATTTCACAACAAAATACGTATACATATGTCAATCCATATGTATGAATGTCATGCATGTATATAATAATGATGGAGATTTTCATTGTGACTATGAGAATGAATTCTAATGCATATTCATAACCATGAAAATTAACTCAAAGGTAGAATGCGCTCCTTCATGATGGATCTAGTGTCTTCAAGTGGAGGGTTTTGCTCCTGATTGATCTATAGAAAGAAAAGTAGGAATGACCATCAGGATTTAAATTTTAGACACCTCGAGAATAAAACCATGACTTAATATTAAGGAGTTCTATTTTTTATTTTTAAAAAGATGGTGATACATTTTACAAGGAGTTTACTGAAAATTTGGCAAAATTTTTCCTGTAAAACAGACATTCCCCTTTAAAAGAAGGGTCATTCTTGCAATGAAAAGATACTTCAATAATCCCTAGTAATCACATCTCAATTTGGGCCTCCAAACTACATGTCCATACCTAATTGAGTCCCTATTTACATCGCAAAAATTCATAATAAATCCAATCATAATTCAAAGATACCAACTTCTAACCCATACACCCTCATTTATACTCAATACATCAAGATATTCTCAATTATAATAAAAACAATTCAATTTAATCATTTTTATGCATTTTTATAAAATCATAACCCTTTTTAAATTTTTATCTCTCAAACTATGAAGATTTCCAATACGTTGCTTTTATCAAAATTGATCTAGATAATATTTGAGAATTTTTAAAATTATTTTGACCATTTCTGTGCTGTTGAAAAATCACCATCGTATCGGAGTGTGGGGTACAAGCGTTGGTGCTGGAGGGGCAATGATCTTCACCACCTATGCAAAAATGACGAGCTTATCTCCAGGAATCCAATGGCACTAGCCTCGTGTTGAAACTCCTCCCAATTTGTGAGAATCGAAGGTTTAAAGCTCAAAAGTGACCCATATTTGTTCATTGGCAAATGGGCTGATTGATGTTGGGTTTCCCTCCTTTCCTACATTTTTAGAGCCGTTATACACGACGGTGGTGTTAGTTTCATAAAAAAAAGATAAAATAAGAGACCGATGACTTACCTAAATGAATTGAAACTTTCAATCGTGATTCCTCCAAATCTTAGTTGTTTTTTAAGAAATGAGCTTATGGTTTTGTAAAATGTCTCAAGTATAACATCCCGTTACCCTAATAAAGGCAAAATTAATAGATGAGAGAAAGTGCTGAGGAAGTAGGAAACACGTTCCATGCTCATGCATAATATGGCATACACATACATATTGAATAGTAAATGTTTCTGCACATAAAAATAATTGTACATGCATTCATTGATAACTTCCGAGTATGATTGTTTTTAAATGTGAATTTATCAAAAATGAGAAGTAAGGAGTTGAAAGAGTGATATGGAGATGTTCACTGAGTGTTCTTCGGTTCGTTAGCCATGACTTGTTCTCTAGTTATCCAAACATAATGATTCTAGATGGGGATTAAACTAGGTACCTATGGCTACTTTTCTTATGAAGACATCAAATTTAAATTTGGTCTTTAAGAATCTCAAAGTTTGTCATAAAGTTGAGAATTGGGTGCAGTCCATTGAATCAATGTAGAAAATTCATGTTCTATAGTCGAGGGAAAATCTGGATTAATCTAGGCTTGATTAGAGAAATCGTCTTCTTAGAAGTTGTAGGAAATTCTTTTATCTTTCCAACGATGTATAGTGTAGAAATTTTGGACGTCTGAGCTGAAAGTCAAGGTCCTTGTAAGCGAAGATGATTCTTCTGTGATGACATCATTAATGACGTCATCTTCTTCTCTGTTTTGCTCTGTCTAAGTTTCGCTTCTTCTTAGTTTTTGTATCTTTTGTGTTTTGCCTCTTCTGTGATGACGTCATTAATGATGTTATCTTCTTCTATGTTTTACTCCGCCCAAGTTTCGCTTCTACTTAGTTTTTGTATCTTCTGTATTTTTGCTTCTTCTGTGATGACGTCATTGATGACGTCATCTTCTTCTGTGTTTTGCTCCGCCTAAGTTTCGCTTATTCTTAGTTTTTGTATCTTCTGTGTTTATGCTTATTCTGTGATGACGTCATTAATGATGCCATTTTCTTCTGTGTTTTGCTTCGCCTAAGTTTTGCTTCTTCTTAGTTTTTGTATCTTTTGTGTTTTTGCTTCTTTTGTGATGACGTCATTGATGACGTCATTTTCTTCTATGTTTTGCTCCGCCTAAGTTTCGCTTCTTCTTAGTTTTTATATCTTCTGTGATGACGTCATTGATGACATCATCTTCTTCTGTGTTTTATATCGACTGAGTTTTGTTATCTTCTGCCTTTTGTATCGTCTGTGCTTTGTATCCTCTGTGTTTTGCATTGTTTGCCTTTTGTATCTTCTGCCTTTTGTATCGTCTGTGTTTTGTATCCTCTGTGTTTTGTATCGTTTGCCTTTTGTATCTTCTACCTTTTGTATTGTCTGTGTTTTGTATCCTCTGTGTTTTGTATCGTATGCCTTTTGTATCTTCTACCTTTTGTATCGTCTGTGTTTTGTATCCTCTGTGTTTTGTATCGTCTGCCTTTTGTATCATCTGCCTTTTGTATCTTCTACCATTTGTATCGTCTGTGTTTTGTATCTTCTGTGTTTTGCTGACGCGTCTTCTTTTGTGTTTTGATGACGTGTCTTCTTCTGGGTTTTGTTCCTTCTGGGTTTTATTCCTTCTGTGTTTTGCTTCGTCTGGGTTTTTGCTCCTTCTGTCTTTCTTCACCTGGCCATAACTTCTTCTATAGGAGTCCAAATGAATTGATTATTGAACCATTGGACTCGTAAGACATTACCCTACATCTTCACCAAAAAAAATCACAGCTATTTGAAATGAATTGGGAAAGATTGAGTGAAAAAAGTGGGACGGGTGTAGTGAGTGTACTCTTTAGTAATATGAATCAGGGTTATTCCACTGAATGTACTTTAGTATTTTGAGTATATCTAGACCTGTAGGACTTCAAATGAGACGATTGTTGTTTTTGAATGAACTAGGGTTATAGGCCTACAAATTGTCTCAGAAGTATAATTGTGATTCAGTCTCTATAAGATATTTAAGTTTTAAACGGAAGTTAGGTATAGTACATTGTTTCAGAATATGATAATCCGAAGATATTTGAGACACATCTTCCGAAGTACTGAACCAAATTAAGTGATTTTGGTGTTAATGGAAAGATCTAGAAATGGATAAGTGGCTAAAAATTGGACAGGTGTCCTAGTTAAAGTGGAGTTTTAAATAACCTTGGAGGAGAAGTCATGGTACTGGCCTTCATTTCTTTCTCTCAAAGCTTCTTTCTCTAGAGCTCCTTCAACCTAGAGCTTTTCATTAAATATTCACCAAAGTTAAACCTTGCTTTTCTCCGTTGTCATCACTTCCACTTTGATGTTTCTTTCTTCTCTTCCAAGAAAAGACCGAACTCCCTGTCAACCTTCAAGATGAGGTATGTGGGCTGCATGAGAAACTAGGGTTCATATGATTTGAAGATGTTAGGGCTTTGTGATGGTTGCAGGATTTGGGGCTTCAAACAAGTCAAGTGTCCGCATTCAGGCGTTTCCAGAATTTGGAAGCAAATGCTAATCTGGAGCATACTGTGAGTAGACCTAGATGGTCTCATTCCACTATTTGTTTGTTTGACCTTTTTGATATTGATTGATTTCTGAATGTTTATGTGAAAGTGTTTCATTGTGATGGTTTCCAGACAGAAGGTCCGATGATTATGATGCATGAATAAAATATTGAAGTGCTCATTGAATGTGAATGAGATGAGATAAGTATGCATAATGTGATTTCTAAATGTCAGACCACGCTCTGATGACAAGTGTGTTTTTGAATGTGCATTTGCCTATGAATGAAATGTGATTCTCAACTTAATGTTGAATGCCTGACTACGGTCCGATGATATGTGCAAATGTGATTGATGCATTTCATAAAATGCATGTTTAGATAAAGGTGTTGTGACTTGAGTTGCCAATATGAAGCGCTTCCACGTAGAGTTATACTCTGTGATTCTGTTCCGACTGAGCCCTATGGGCCAGTGATTATGTTCTAACTGAGCCTTGTGAGCCAGTGTTCTGTTCTGACTGAGCCCTATGGGCCAGTATTTGTATAAGTATGTGAGAGGCACTCAGTCACAACAATAAGAACGA
>JANVCQ010000231.1:18898311-18913171 GCA_025531925.1 Erythroxylum plowmanianum
TCAAGTGAATCAAATTGGGTAACCTCGATAACTAAATCTGAGCTGCACTGATATTAGACTTCCTGCTCAAAGCATCTACCACCACGTTAGCTTTCCCCGGGTGGTACTCAATAGTGCAGTCATAATCCTTTAGTAACTCAATCTATCTCCTTTGTCTCAAGTTCAACTCTCTCTGACTCAACAAATATCTCAAACTCTTATGATCTATGTATATCTGGAAAGTCTCTCTATATAAATAATGTCTCCAAATCTTTAGAGCAAACATAACTGCAACTAGTTCCAAATCATGTACTGGATAATTGATCTCGTGAGACCTTAATTGTCTCGATGTATAGGTGATCACCTTGTCATGCTGCATCAATACACATCCCAATCCTTGATGGGACGCATCACTGTACACCATATATCTTCCGTTCCCCGATGGGATCGTCAACACTAGTACAGTAGTCAATCGATGTTTTAGCTCCTAAAAGCTTTTCTGACACTCCTCATTCCATCTAAACATTACATTCTTTCTCAGGAGTTTAGTTAGAGGGGCTGAGATCAAAGAAAACCCCTCGACAAACCTTTGTTAATACCCGGCCAATCCTAGGAAGCTACGGATATCTGACACATTCTTCAGAGCTTCCCAATTCATCACTGCCTCAATCTTCTTTGGATCTACCTGTATGCCATCCCCAGTCACTATATGTCCCAGAAACACAACCTGATCCAGCCAAAATTCACACTTACTGAATTTGGCATACAACTGCTTCTCTCTCATAATCAGTAAAATAACTCTCAAATGATCAACATTCTCCTTTCTTCTCTTCAAATACACCAAGATATCATCAATAAACACAATCACAGATCGATCCAAATAAGGCTGAAATACCTTATTCATCTGGGCCATAAAAGCTGCTGGGGCATTAGTCAGCCCAAATGGCATCACTAGGAACTCATAGTGCCTATACCTGCTCCTGAATGCACTCTTAGGTACATCATCCTCTGCTATCTTCAATTGATAATACCCTAATACAAGATCCAGCTTAGTAAATACCTGAACTCCCTGCAACTATCAAGCAAATCATCAATTCTAGGCAATGGATACTTGTTTTTCATTGTTACTCGATTCAGCTGTCTATAATCAATGCATAACCTCAAAGTCCCATCTTTCTTCTTCACAAATAACATTGGAGCTCCCCAGGGTGAAACACTAGGTCTAATAAAACCCTTTTCTAACAACTCTTACAGCTTAGCCTTTAACTCCTTCAGTTTCATAGGTGTGATCCTATATGAAGGTATAGATATAGGAGCAGCACCTGGAACTAGATCAATCGTGAACTCCATCTCCCAATCTGGTGGTAAACTAGGTAGCTCTTTAGGAGACACATCTAGGAATTTCCTAACCACTGGAATGTCCTGTACACTCTGCTTAGACCTATTATCAATGACATGGGCCAGATAAGCCTCACATCCTCCCTGCATCAATCTCAGTGAACCCATAAATGATATCATCCTAGGTAGCACTGCCTGATTAACTCCTCTAAAAACTACTCTCAGCTGACCAGGAGATTTCAGTATTACCTCCTTGGTGTAGCAGTTCATGATAGCCCTATGGGCAGTGAGTCAATCCATGCCTAGAATCACATCTATCTCCCTCAATTGTAATATAATCAGGTCTGCCTTCAACTCTGTTTGATCAATCTTAATCAAGCACCCCTTGCAGAACTCTCCTAAGATAATAGTACTACCTAGAGGTGTACTCACCTCTAGCCCATATTATAACAACTCCATATCACAATGCAGTCTACATGCCAAATGTGGTGCAATAAAAGAGTGTGTAGATCCTAGATCTAGCAGTGCAAATGTCTCAAAGTCATAAATAAGAAGCACACCTGCTACCACATCTGGTGAGTCTTGGGCCTCCTGCCTAGTCATAACATAGACCCTATCCTGGGATTGCGGTCAACTGCTCCGTCCCTCAGTCCTCACGATAGAACTCCCAGCTCTCCCTCTCCCTCTACCTCAGCCTGTCTGTCCAGATCCACCATCTCTACTCTGCTAGACTATAGTATTACTCCCATATCGTCCACTGACAACAGGCTGAGCTCCCAAAGTAGCAGGGCAATCTCTGATCTGGTGGTCCATGGAACCGCATTTGAGGTAAGCTCCAGTCAGTCTCCAACACTCACCACCATGCCTCTTCTCACAATGCTCACAAACTGGAAATTGATTATGTCCTGTACCCCTTCTACTGCCAGTTTGTGAAAACCTACCCCTCTGCCAATATCCCGACTGCCTGGATCCACCTGATGATCCAAAGGCTCTATTCTGGCGCTTACTGAAGCCCCTGTCAGAACTGCCCTAACTCTCACTGGATCTCTTCCCTCTGGACCCTTACCCAATCTCAGCTTGTTTCTCCCTCATCAACTGTTCAATTCTAATTGAGGCAGCTCTCAACTTAATGAAATTATTCAGATCTGACAGCGATAACCTTGTTCTAATCTCCATATTAAGTCCATTCTTAAACCTCCTACACTTGTCTTCTTTTGTAGGGATTAGGGTAGTAGCATAACCCATCAACTCCTTAAATCGGATCTCATATTCAGCCACTATCATCCTACCTTGCTTTAGTTCCAAGAACTCCCACATCTTCATATCCAAATAGATCTTGGGCATGTAGTTGTCTCTGAAGACCCTCAGAAAGTCTTCCCACTTCAATTGGCAAGGCCTGGTGATACTGCCTGGAATAGTCTTCCACCGTTGATATGCTGGGCTCTGTAGTAGAGACACTGCATAATCGAACCTCTCATCAGGCTCGCAGTCTATCTGATCAAATGCCCTTTCTGTCGTCTCTAGCCATCCCTTGACCTCAACAGGGCCTATACTGCCATAAAAGTCCACAATTCCCTACTTCCGCAACCTATCATACCTCCTCTCCCTTCTTTCGGGGACTCTAGGAGGCATCTCCTTAGATCGAGGTACCGAGGACTCCCAACTGGCTCCTACCGATCCTTGGTCAGCTAGTTGATCAACCTAATCACCTAAAGTGGATGACCTATAACAAACAATAACTTCAATCATTATCACATTTTTCATGACATTTCATGCTTAACATTCTATATGTCCCAACAGATGCCAAACTATGCTCTGATACCACCTAAATGTAGTGCCCCCTTATCGCAGGATACACACCAAGACGCCTAGAGGTCATTCTGGTATGTAACCTATGATAAGGGCGAGCTACGTTCGATCATTTCAATCACTTCACATTGCATCCTTTCAATATTTACTTATAAAGCATCAACAGAAAAACCACAATATTTTGAAACTAACTTTTTCCTCATTTCACTTCACAAAATCGAAAGTCTACATTGTGTCTTTCAACATTGTCTATATGTACATCATCAAAACCTAATACAAAAGTACTACAAGGAAGAGGAAAATATTCAAAATCTATTTAATCTGTCCAAAAACCCCAGTTGACCAACCTTTGAGCCATGACTTCTCTTGCCAATTACAATCTACACGGCTGGTAGAGCCCCTCAATAACTAGAGTCATCTCTCGGTCCTAAAAAGATAACGTTGCAATTTTGGTGAGTTTTGCAAACTCAATGAGATAACCATCATCGATGGTTCACTCAATTCATGTATCACATCAATTCACCTAACATATAATCACATAGTGCACTTTTCATAAATTTCACATTTTCACTTAAGCATAGGCATTTCATTTTAGCAAATATACTTAACAATGTGCATATGAAATGCTCATGAGACACTTTCCATTTATTACATTGTTGTGACCGAGTGCCTAAACTATCCCGTATCTATTTTAGATACCGGGCTCATTAATAACTGTCCCTTATCCACTTGGAGAATACAAGGCTCATTTTACATAGTGAGCCTTAGGCTCTTATTCACTTTTGAGCTTGAGGCTCATTTTCGCTCGTTGAGCTTTAAGCTTTGATCGGTGGCTACTCGGGTCACAACTGCCATTATCTAATTATGCATTCATGTATGGAATGCATGCACCACAATCACTTAGATTATAAAGCACTTAGGTCTTCAAATTCACATTCAAGTAGCACTTCAATATATATTCCACATTCACAATTATTGGACCTCCTGTCCGGAATCAACAATCAAGGACATTCGTATATCATTCAAAGCATAATTTAAGCAAACAATAATTGAGAGAAACCGTCTAGGTTACTCACTAGTTTCTCCTGAAGCTATTGCCTCATAGTCCCAGCAACGTCTGGAAGATGGTGCTCAATTCAATCCTCTATATTAAACACATACACATATATCATAATATGCGCAATCATAATTGTTCAATAATGCAGATATATGAAATGAAATATGTACAATGCATGCTCATGATAACCTCGGGTATTTATCCATCAATTTCATCAAAACATCAATCTCATATCAAATCTCTTCTAAGTATGATTTATGCTTAGGTTTACGCCTTACTAAAACCATTAAAATCACATTTCATTCTCATTGAATCACTTCAGATTTTTCCAAGACACCCCTTTCAAGTCTACTGTTTACATTTAATCAGAAGGTGAAAATAACATAATTTGGTTATACCATCTTGTATAAAAGTATTCCTGTATGTATTAGGTTTCTATTGACACCAAAATCACTCAATTTGGTTCAGTACTTCAGAAGATATGCCTCAACATTTTTGGATTGTCATATTCCAAAAATAGTGAACTATGCATCAATTCCATTTAGAATTTGAATATCTTAGAGACTGAATCACAATTACACTTATTTAGACAATTTGTATGACTATATCTCTAGTTCACTCAAAATCAACAATCATCTCATTCAGTAGAATAACACCGGTTCATTTTACCGAAAAGCACACTCACTGTACCCATCCCACGTTTTTCACTCAATATTTCTCAATTCAATTCAAAGGGCCATGATTTGTGGTGGATATGTAGAGAAAGGTATTACAAGTCCAATGGTTCAAGAATCAATTCATTTGGGGGTCTAGAGAAGAAGTTAAGGCCAAAAGAATCAAATAGGGTTTTGTCCCCAATCATATTGAACCTATCTCGGAACAAATGGCATAACTCTCACTACAAATGTCGGATTAAGGAATTCTTTATATGGTTGAAAAGAGGACTTCAAGATGTACAACTTTTATGAGACTTTGAAGACAAATTCTATCTTATGAAGGGTCAAAAATGGAGCAGAAAATAAGTGTGGAAGAAGCAGAAGACAGAAGATAACAAAAGACATATGACACGTCATCACAGAAGACACGTCATCACAGACGACACGTCATCACAAAAGACACGTCATCACAGGTGACATGTAAGCAAAACACAGATGGCATGTAAGCAAAACACAAACAACACGTCATCACAGACGACACGTCATCATAGAAGAAGCAAAATATAGAAGAAGCGAAAAGACAAAAGATACATCTTCTCTTATAGGGACCATAACTTTCAACCTAGAAGTCCAAAAGTCTCATACTGTTGGAAAGCTCAAAGAAAGATCTACAACTTTTTAGAAGACACCTTTCTCTAATTTAGCCTAGAACAAATCCAGAATAGCCCTCAAATTCAGAACACAAATTTTTACGTTCATCCACTAATGTACTGCACTCAGTTCTCAACTTCATCACAAATTTTGGGATTCTTAAAGGCAGAATTTAAATTCAATTCTTCATAAGAAATATATCCATATGTTTCTAGTTTAATCCAAATTAAGAATCATCTCGTTTGGATATCTAGAGAAAAAGTTGTGGCTAAAAGATTAAAACATACTCCGAGAATATTTTCCAGATCAACCACCCATTTTGTTTCACAATCTTTCCTTAACACAACTCGTGCCAAGGTCACCTTTTCTACTTCATTTCAAGTCAACATCATCCATAAGAAAATATAGTCCATGATAAATACGATGACAAAATTTCATCAGTTTATTTCAAAAAATTTAACTTTAACAAATTTATCCACTACTTACTCATTGAAAACTCCTAAAAGCTCCAACTATCTTCAAGCCCTCCTCCATGCAAAACTCACGTTCCAATGTGAACACTAACCAACCTCTGGTTTTTTTTTCTTAAGGAAGAAGAAACACTTAGCAGTAGGATAGGGGAAGGAAAAGGAAAGAAATGTTTCAAAGGAATTTTGATGGAAAAACTTTGTGTGTTTTAAGAAAATTCAAAGGAGGCTATAGCAAGGAAAGAAACTTAAGAAATACCAAATCCCTTTTTGAACTCTCGGATATCAAGACTTACTTTTAACAAAAGTACAAAAAGTAACTTAACACTTATCACTTTCCTATGGTCTAATCTCTAACTTAATTTCTTTTGAAACTAACTTCATTTAGCTCTCCTCTTTACAATACAACTATCATCTTTACAATCCAATTTTCCCCAATATTCTTTTGATTCCCTTTTTCCTATTTTATTTTTTTCTATTATCCATAAAAATTCCAAAATTTCCAAAATTATCCCTAAATTCACCAAAATTAAAAAATAATATAATTCTACTAACCCGTAAAATTTCCAATGTAAAAACATTCATAATTCTTAAAAATTCACAAATTAATCCAATTATACCCAGAATTATTCATGAATGCATGTACACTTATTTTCATGTGTAGATAAATTCACTATTCATGTATATGTATATGGCATATTATGCATGAGCATGAAGAAGCATTTCTAAGCCTCTCTATAATCCCTCATATTTACTATTTTAACCTTTCCTTAGTTAATGGGATGTTACAAAGCAAGCCAATGTAAATTCGAAGAGAGATTTTCTTCACCTGAATAAATTGAGTTGACTATAACATATCATTTGAGATTATTAATGCCTCGGAGTGAAGAAGAGATAAAGGTTAACTTTATGAATGGAGTTGAATTTAAAGAGGATGAATAGGTAACCGCTGCGTTAGAAGAGAAGGAAAAGAAGAAGAGGAAGCCTTTATCCAAGAAGAAAAAATGGAAAAGTAGCAAAAGATGATTGAAGAAGAAGAAGAGGAGGAACTGTCAATCCAATAAGAGGAACTAGAAGAATGGAAAAAGGTGATTGAGGAAGAACAAAAGGAGGACCCAAAGGAGGAAACTATTGATGAATCATTAGTAGTAACCTTAAGCATGAACAATTCTCATTTCCTATAAGACAAACTATTTAAGTCAACTGCAGATTTAGGGAGTTTTATGATTCTTTATTTTATTAACAGATTGTTATTGAAAAGGGCATTAATAAAATCAATTACATTTTTTAATTTGATAAATTATGTCCTTATTATTATCTTACAACGTGTGGCTTATTCATAAGCTATGAAATTGCTATGTGCAGAAACTAGTGGAATCAAGCCATTAACTACAGACCCAGGTTGATGGTAAATATAAAGGGTACATCAAGTTAATCACATTAAACAAACATCACATAGGAGTCAACCTATGAATTATGATAGGTTTTAATTTTAATTTCAATTTAATTTTTTTCTATTTAATGTTAGCATATAATTTTATTGAGTGTTGAAGTGTTTTAGGTTAGGACATTAATAGGATTGGCAATTGGGCTCGAGCCTGGGTTGAAATCAATGGGCTAGGCTAGATCAAGCCTAATTTTCTAGGCTCAACCAGGACTCAAGCCTTGTCTAAGGCTAGACAGGTAATGAACAAATGATGTCATTTTACTTAAAACGACATCTTGGCCCATTGCCATCCCTAGACATTAAGCATCCTAAAGAGACTATGCATATTTATCATATCAGGGTATGCGCATTAATAACCAAGTTTTAAGTTTTTCCAACTATTTTTCATATTATACACATTTATAGGGACTTACACGATCAAATACATGATTGTGTAAGTTCACGATACTTTATATGCCTATCTTAGATTTTCAAGAGTTTGAGTGTAAATCTGCGACAACCCTTAAATTGCCCTACCTCTTTTATTCTCTTCACTTTTCTTTCTCTCTCTACCTTGTCATCACCACTCTCCCTCTCTAACCCATTTTTTAGCAATTTTCTTTCTAATTTGCAGCACCCAAGTAAGTATTCTCTTTGATTGCACTTGTTTATGCATTAATAATTAGGTATTTTGCAATTTTTAGGGATTTTTAGCCTAAAAAAATGATAATGTTAAGGTTTGGTGATTTTGTATAAATTTCCTTAATGTTGTGGTTAATTGTGGATTACTAATTGAGCTTTATCCTTACCATATGATTTATTGATTTAATTTGATGAATTACATGCGAATTGGATGAAATTTCGATTGGAATTGCGAATTTACACGATTTTACTCACTAATTGTTAAATTATGATGATCTTGCGTGAAATTAGGATTAATTACTTGTTTTATAGTTAATTGAAGTTGTTTTCTTATTTAATTTAATTTTGATTTTGATTTTTAGATAAATTCAATGTTTAATTTTGCTAATTTTAGGTAATTGTTAGATTTGATTTATTAATTTCAAATTTAGGTTTAATTTTGTAATTGATTAATTAGATTAGTTTTATTGGTTAATTAAAATTTTATTAATGTCAATTTTGTGATTAATTAGGTTATTAGTTTAATTTATAATTATTTTATTTTTTAATTTGCATTAGATTATTTGTTTGTGATTTTGCTATGTGTTTAATTTTCCTTTTTCTAGTTAATTTTCACGTTTAACAATTTAATGAGCATAAGAAATAATTGTCGGGAAACGGTTATTTGTTCATACTTTATTTGCAATTTTCTCACATTTATTTAAAATTTTAGGCCCAACGAAGTGATCACGATGAGTGAAAGAGGTAGTAGGGAATAAACAATGAGGAGAAGGGCCTTTCATAGACTCAAGGGAAGCTTGCACAGTCCAGTCACAGAGCGATCTCCAATGTTACTCTTCAATGCTACGACACATGAGGAACAATATCAATGGCCCAAAGAGAAGAATTTCGAGATAAGTCGAAGTAATGATTGGGAGGTGCTGGGCTAGATTGGTTTGGTCCAACAACTTTGAGACCTTATCAACATTGGAGTATGGTCTTAACTTTTTGAGATTGTGGAGCCCTTATAATGAGAGCTAACACTCAAGGTGCTCTACACGTTCTTTATGGAGAAAAGAAGTCACAACTAGGACCGACCAAACACAATCTAGTTTTAGCTACTAGAGAAGATGATTCACATGAGCTACTCGGAGTTCTCTATAATAATGAGAGATTGAGAGTTTGTGGGAATGCTAGAATATATAGCCTTATGATAGACTTCCTGTATGAAAATTTCTTCTCACCAGGTTTGGAACTCTATTAGTGAGGATGGTGACAACAACCTAAGCAGATCTAAGGATTCATCTTTACAACACCTGAAATTCAGATATATATATCAAGTTCTAAGTCACACGCTAAGTTGGTAGGGTGAAAACCATAATGGTTTTGGAAATGTAAACAAGTTCTACCTATAGAGCATGAGTAATAGGACATCAATACATTTTGGGCATGCATTAGCCTAGTTCGGTCAACGTTAGAGTGAGGAGAAGACGCTCAAGACGATATTCGTTGGACCTTATATGACTAAAATTACATGGAGGATGAGCTTATTCGATATACTACTAGCAATGTAAGTAGTTGACACCATGGTGGCACTAAATCTGCATATGATGAAAAAATACATATGGTAAGCAAACGACGGGGACCTATGGGTGACATCTACTGCCTTACTGGGTTTTTTGACAAGTCAGTTGCATTAGGAGGAGACATGGAACCACATATAATTAAGCATCCACCGCATCCGATTTCACTTCCATCCCAGATGGGAGGAGTCACATATAAGGAGGCTAGTGCAGGAGTACTCAAGGTGCAAACACCACACTGGGACTAGTTGAAGATAACTTGAGAAAGTCATGTGAATAGATCTACCATAATTGGAAGGAGTTACATACAAACCTAGAGATAGGTCAATATAAATCCTCTAAATTAGGTCAAACCTAATAATGAAATTCACAGTTTATAAGGCAATTTTGGGGGGTTTTAATTGAAAGAGATTTTAGTTAATCAATTAAGGGTCGGTTGTTGATAGTCTTGAAAATGGTATTAATATAAAATAGAAGTTTTCACAGTCCAATAATCAACAATTTAATTGTATAATAAAGGGTTAATATTTAAAAATTCTTAGTGGGATTCATCACCTAGGTATTATTTACTTGATATTGACTTTTCATAGTGTTTTCCTTTGCTAGAGTTCATTATTGTTTCAATCTTAGTATATTTTGTTTACTTTAATTTTAATTAAATCCTTAACCTATTTTGATAGTTAGATAATAGGAAAAGAAGGAACACTAGTACTTACAATCCTCATAAGATCGACCTGTACTTGCTAGTGCGAGCCACAGCTACACCATGTACTTATGTTTAAAACTGATGAATCTTTATAAGCATACGAAACCATCAATCAAGTTTTCTTAACAAACCAACTAAACCTAAATTAGGTAGATAATAAATTTATCAGTCACATCTCATAGACTTTGAGATTCATTAGGTGACAACTCTTAAAAAAATTTATCTTATATTTTATTCTTAACTCTGTCTCTAAATTCATATGTTTACTAGTTTACTCGTTCAAATCATAAAATATAGTTAAGTAGGACCCATTGTTATAAAACTAAATATATTCGGGTTAAAGCGACCTTGAGTTTGCTTAACAATCTTAGAAATAAACAAAACTATGGTCTATTCTTATAATGATGGCAGGCAATAATGATGTTCAAAACATAAACTTACTATTTTCAATAGGGGGTCTAATTTCAAATTATCTCATCAAACACAAAATTACATGTAATAATATCACATATATAAAACATGCAATTTAACTTACATCCAATATCTATAGATAACAATTGGAAACTATTTCCAATTATCTTGATTCTTTTAACAAATTTAATTAAAATTTTTTCAATAATCTACTTTTCTTACTTATTATAATTTATAAAAAACTTCTTTTCAAAAATTCAACAAACAAGAAATTCTAATCCAATTAGAATACTATTTCTAACCTAATTACAAATTATTTTTCCTTAATTAGAAAACTGTTTTACAATATTTCAATAAATTATTTTCAAAATTAAATAAAAACTTTTCATTTAATTAAGAAGGTCATTTATATTATTTATTTAGAGATTTATTTCTTAATTAAATTGAAAAATCTTTCCTTAATAAATTAAAAACTATATTTAAAAATATTAAAGAAAATTTTTTTTAATTAATAAATGAAAACACTTTTCAAATTTTAGTAAAGAAAAACATTTTTTAGTTAATCAAGAAACTTATTATTCATAAGTAAAGAAAAAGTTTCTAAATTAATTTAATAATAATTCTCCAAATAAGAAAACCATAAATTTAATTTATCTCAATTTTAAGAAGCATTTTCTTAACTATTTATGAAAACACTTTTTCTAGGAGTGTAATTATTTAATTTCAATCGAATTAAAAATAATCAATTTTAACTTCAAATTTTTTTAAAATTTTAATAAAAAACAATTTACTTATATTAAAAAATAATTGAAATAATTATGGAATTAATTTTTAATTTTAAAACAATTTTAAAATTTTGTTTGGTATAAAATTTAATTTGTTCAAGTTTAGAATACAATATTTTGTACTTGAAAAATAAATTTATTAGGATTACTTTAATCCTATTCCCAGACAAGCCTTGTTCTTGGTACATTAACCTTGAACAAAACAATACCAATGCTACTCTAATGTCCAAACACCCTCAAAGGCATCCATATTGCTAAACATTCTTATTCTAGGATAGGAATCACGTATTCCTGACCTATAATGTTCTAAATCCCATATCGAGATGCACTCCTCTTCCTTGAAACCCTAATGTCATAATTGATGAAAGTTTAGTCAATTGTTAACACCACAGTTGTAACTTCCAACAAATGCTCACAATAGCCCGAGCAAGAGCAGGAAGGACATTCCCTCATGCCCACTAATGACCTATCTTTATTTTGGCATCATTTTATTTTTTATAAGGATTCATTATTAACATTTATAAAAAACAAAAAGAGGTAAATCTTTTTTTACTTAGCCCAGGACTTATAAAACTTCAAGAACGACCCTATGCCAGCTATCGACATCATGCAACTCTGCTGCTGCCTTTCCATGCTCCTACCACCGCTATCTTCAACCTTCCTCCTTATGTCTCTAGACTAAGCCACAACTTCTCTGTAGATGAAGCCATAACTTCCAGCCCTATCTTATGAAGCTTTATCCTTGTCTCAGGCAGTATGATCATTTGTCCATAACATCAGCGACGTCAACTTTTTCCAGTTGTCACTTGCGGCAACGCAAGTTTCTCCAGCTACCTACTAACGCATTACGATGTTGTTGTTGGGCATAGTGGGTATATTTTTAAAAAAAGGAAAAATAAAATGAGCAAAATGGACACAAATATTTAACGTGGTTCACCCTTAATTTTAGGCTATGTCTATGGACAAAACTCAGAATAATTCTTCCACTATTACAAATAGTAGGTATACAGATATAAAACCAAAATAGTGGCTCACAAGGTATTTCCCAACCTAAAAATACTATCCTCACTATTTTGTCACTCACCAATAATTTATCAGAGCATTGCTTTGCTTTGATTTTCTTCTATATTTTTTTGTGTGTTTTGGTATGAAGTAGGGAGTGCCTTATATAGGTACTCCGAGGCATGAGACAGCTACCTTGCAACTATCTTCTTTCATTTTTTTGCATTTGTTGAAAACTTGGTGTCCCTCCATGTGAGAGGGACTCATATCCAGCAAATCTCCCCCTCATGATTACATGGAGGGCTCTATCATACCTGCTACTAATCAACAATACTAGAACTTGCCTTTTGGTAGAATCTTGGTTAACATATCTGATCCATTTTCACCAGTATGGATCTTTTCTAACTATAATTATTTCATCTCTATTACATCTTTGATCCAGTGATATCTCACATCAATGTGTTTTGATCGTGAGTGAAAAGAGGCATTCTTATCAAGGAGAATAGCGCTCTAATTGTTACAAAACAACTGATACTGCTCTTGCTTGATACCAAATTCATTAAAGAAGTTTTTCATCTATAGCAACTCCTTACAGGCTTCCGTTGTTGCAATAAACTCTGCTTCAGTTGTAGAAAGTGCAACACACTTTTGTAACTTTTACTGCCATGCCACAATTCCCCCTATAAAAGTAAACAAGTAACCTGATGTAGACTTTCTCGAGTCAATATCTCCAACCATATCTGCATATGTGTAACTAGCTAACATAGGTTCTGCTCTTCCAAAACATAAGCATATTTTGGATGACCCTTGAAGATGAGAATCTACTTGACTGCAGCCCAATGTTCCTTTCCAGGATTTGAAAGGAAACAACTCACAACTCCAACTGCATGAGCAATATCTGACCGTGTACAAATCATGACATACATCAAACTTCCAACTGCTAAAGCATATGAAATTTTGAACATTTCTTCCTTCTCTTTTTCTATAGAAGGGCATTCTTTAGATCTCAATTTAAAGTGATTAGCAAGAGGATAACTAACTGCTTTATCTTTTTCCAGTTTGAATCTCTGAAGTACTTTATCAATGTATTTTTCTTGTGACAACCATAGTTTCTTAGCACTTCTGTCTCTGATAATCTGCATGCGAAGAATCTGCTTTGCTGATCCCAAGTCTTTCATGGCAAAAGACTTATCCAGTTATTTCTTCATATTGTTGATTCTAGAAACATTCTTACCAACAATCAACATATCATTCACATAGAGCAATAAAATAATGAAATCATCATCAGAGAATTTTTTCACAAATACACGGTGATCTGAACAAGTCTTCTTATAGCCTTGCTCCCCCATAGCAGACTTGAACTTCTTATACCACTGTCTTGGTGCCTGTTTTAGACCATATAGACTCTTCTTTAGTCTACAAACATAGTCTTCTTTTCCCTTTTTTTACGAAACCCTCTGTCTGCTCCATATATATCTCTTCCTCCAAAT
Organism: Erythroxylum plowmanianum; assembly: GCA_025531925.1. NCBI lineage: Eukaryota > Viridiplantae > Streptophyta > Magnoliopsida > Malpighiales > Erythroxylaceae > Erythroxylum > Erythroxylum plowmanianum. The sequence goes on from JANVCQ010000231.1 coordinate 18,912,293, forward strand.
CGCCATATAGGAAGGCAGTTTTGACATCCATTTGTTCAACCTCTAGATGAAAACTTATGGTTAGCCCTAGCACTGTACGTATGGATGTCATTTTCACTACCAGTGAAAATATCTCATCAAAGTCAATACCCTTCTTTTAGCTAAATCCTTTGACTACTAATCTTGCTTTGAATTGAGGATGGTTATTATTTTCTTCATGCTTGATTCTGAACACCCATTTATTCTTCAATGCTCTTTTGCCTTCTAACAACTTCACCAGCTTGAATGTTTTATTCCCATATAAAGATTTAATCTCGTCTTGCATGGCTTCTTTCTATTTCTTCTTATGTTCATCATTCATGGCTTTATCAAAGCTTTCTGGTTCTCCCCCTTCAGTCAGCATTACATACTGATCAATTAGATATCGAGTAGATGGTTGTCTATTTCTACTAGATCTTTGTAATAGGACTAGAGAATCTTCAGGCGCTAGTGGTTGAATGTGAACACCATCATCATCCTCTGGTTCAACTTCGTTGGAGGCATCTGCATTATCAACTTCTAGCTGATCATTTTGCACTTCATCTCCAACTTGTCTAGGCACCACTGTTGGAGGATTCAGTCGGAAGCTTATTGAGTCATCATCGGAGCTTGGAACTTCTTTCTCTATGTTATTGATATCTTCAATAGTTTGATATTTAATAAACATAGCATCACCACTCATGATTGAAGTGAATCACATGTTAATATATTGAGAAATAATATGATCAAGATACACAAGAAGGGAGGGTTGAATTGTGATAAACTTTTTGTTAATCCCTTCAAAAACAATTACTTGTTCTTTCAGAAACTTATCGTAAATCAATTCGTAACTAGTTTGAAAAACTTCGTTAATATTGAAAA
>JANVCQ010000231.1:18934019-18948087 GCA_025531925.1 Erythroxylum plowmanianum
TGTTGTTGTTGTTGTTGTTGTTGTTGTTGTTGTTGTTGTTGTTGTTGTTGTTGTTGTTATTGTTGTTATTGTTGTTATTATTATTAATTTTCTACTACTACTACTACTACCACTACCACTACCACTATCACTACCACTACCACTACCACTACCACTACCACTATCACTACTACTACGACTACTACTACTACTACTACTACTACTACTATTACTATTACTACTACTACTACTATTACTACTACTATTACTACTACTACTACTACTACTCCTCCTCCTATTCCTACTGCTACTGCTACTGCTACTGCTGCTATTGCTACTCCTGCTACTGCTGCTGCTACTACTGCTGCTGCTGCTGCTGCTGCTGCTGCTGCTGCTACTACTACTACTACTACTACTACTACTACTACTACTACGACTTGATCTTTGCTACTAAAAACACGTGTTGACAGTAACGATCTCAATTCTATCTATACACCCACCACGCTTCTGCTACCTACAAGTTGAATCCCTTGTCGAAGGCCTAGGGTTGGGATTCGAACCAAGCACGCAATGGATGTACAGCTAGCTCTGAAAAACTTTGCTACTGAAAACACATGTTGACAGTAACGGTCCCAATTCTATCTATACACCCTCCATGCTTCTGCTACCTACAAGTCGAATCCCTTGTCGAAGGCCTAGGGCTGGGATTCGAACCAGGCACGCAATGGATGTACAGCTAGCTCTAATACCACTTTGCTACTGAAAAAACGTGTTGACAGTAGCGATCCCAATTCTATCTATATGCACTTTGCTACTGAAAACGTGTGTTGACAGTAGGGTGGAATCAAACCTTTTATACCCACCACGCTTCGCTGCGTTATTTTTCATACGCTGGATCGAAAGTAGTGGATGTGCTGCAACTCGAACTTGAGACGTGGGGGCAGCCCAGTCCCGTACCTGGACGCTCTGATACCACTTTGCTACTGAAAACACGTGTTGATAGTAGGGTGGAATCAAACCTTTTATACCTCATATATGATATCATCGTCTACATTGTCATAATCTGTATCGGTAATTGCTTCAATTTCGTCACTATTATTGTCAAATTCATATATAATGTCATCGTTGTATAGAGACGAATTAATGACCCCTGGACAATACCCTTTCTCTATCACTTATCAAATTAGTTATGCATTAACGAACTCTCACCATAATATTGATTACGCTCTACTGTCAACACGTGTTTTTAATAGCAAAGTGGTTTCAGAGTGTCCAGGTATGGGACTGGGCTGCCCCCACATCTCGAGTTCGAGTTGCACGACATCCATTGCTTCTTATCCAGCGTATGAAAAATAACGCAGCGAAGCGTGGTGGGTATAAAAGGTTTGATTCCACCCTACTGTCAACACGTGTTTTTAGTAGCAAAGACTACTACTACTGCTGCTGCTGCTACTGCTACTACTACTGCTACTACTGCTACTACCAGACATGTAACAAGAAACCCTCTGTGCAAGTTTTTGTCGAATATGAATTATGTTTTGTATCGAGCTCACTGAATACCAGTAGTCAGAACATATTTTAATCTCTATTCTTCAGTTCAAAATATGGAAATCATTCCAGTTTCCCATCTTAGGGAAGTTTCGAATGACAAATTCCTTACACAAATTTCTAAGTTAAGCTTGTTTCAGTTTCTTTTGTAGATGCCTCTTCCTGACACTTGTTTTTCCAGTATTCATCAAGTGGAGGTCTAAATATCGCCTTCCCTGAAACAACACTGATCCTGCAAAATATCATAAAAAGAATGTTATAATGTCAAATTCACATATCAACCTCTCCAAATTTGTGAAGTTGTAAGAATAAACAACAAACAAGCGACAATGATGAATGAGAAAATTTTGAAGTAAAGACAATTGCACACAACATAAATACCTTATCTACCAGAAATCTACTAAATCCATCCTCTTCAACTAGTCAAAGTACATCATTATTATGGGATTTGTAAACAGTCAAGTGTCATGGACTGGCATATTGTTATTAAAATTTCAGCGTTGCAAACCTAAAAGATAGCCAGAGGAAGAGATTAAAAGGACGATGACGTTCATGATTTTTCTGACTTCCATTCAATTTATTGAATGCGAAAGAGAATTTGTACCTAATATTGATGTGTGAAGGAGAATGTGCAAGTAATTTCACTAGATTGGAATGGGTTGTAACAAAACGCAAAACATGCAACTTGCAAGTTGACGAATGAACAAGAGAAACCTGATCAATTTTCTTTAAACTTTAGAAACTAATGAAATCTAGACATGGATAGAATCAAGGATGATGAAAGCTGAAGCAATCTAGGAGGTCCCATGAACAAAAATTTATCAGAAGAAATAAGGAAGCAAGAAAGAATTTTAGGGAAGAGAGAAAGGGAAAAATGTAAAAGAAGAATCAAAAGAGAAAAGTTGAACAAACTCTCATTCTCTTTCTCTGCTAAAATCTCTAGTTCATGATTATGCACTATGAGATATAACTGGAAACTTTTCACTTTCCATGACACAATGTATATCACATTTCCTGGGGCACTTAAACAAGATTTTCCATTGAAACCGAGAGTCTTGTACACTCTATATTAGAGTTTAGCAATAGAACTTGAGCTACTAAGTCTAAGAAAATTTGATTCTCTTTGCCCGAGTGACTGATATTAATCTAACATATTTTTAAAAGATTCCTTAAAACATATTGAAATCCCTAACCAGAAAATAGGAACAATACAACTGAATGAATCAAGATTACATCATTCCCAAAGCTTCCAACAAAGTCAAATATCGAAAGCAAAGAAACCAAGAACTTGATTCATCAATTCACAAAACAACCTCATTCTCCACTACTATAGCAGAAAATTAGGAATTAATCACATAATCAAAAAAGCAAAGTAGATGCTTTTAAACCAACCCAATTCCAATCATTTAGCAGACACAAATGGTTGGAATTAGGTTATTAATTCATTTGCTTTCGGTGGGTTATCGTTAGCAAGAAAGAGGAACTGAAAATAAGTGGTCAATGAAATTATATAATCTCCATGGATGATTCATACCAACTATGTATGAACATAGACCAACCTATTATATTCAATCAATTAAGAAAAAATTGGAGATACCAGTTGAGTTCAAGAATCCCCTCTTAGGGATTCAAAAATTAATGTAGTAAATGCAATCCCCTTTTCAGTTCAAGAACAAAAGAGATGTTCTGAAGAGATGAATCTAAATAATGAAAACAGAAGACAAAAACCTAAAACCCCGCATTGGAATCACAGAAAACAAAAATCATGAAAATAGCCACTTATAGAAGACAAAAATCACGAGGAATAGAAGAGAATCATGAGCTTGAAGAAGAGCCCAGTTGGTTTCGGAAGGGAGGCTCATCAGACGTCAAAAAAGGAGAAATTTTAGGAGGGTTAACGTGAAGGATAAATTTGCCTTACAGAAGACAAAAATCGTGAGCTTGAAGAAGATAAGGAATGGATTTTGGGAGGTAGGCTCGTCAGATGTCGAAGAAGGAGAATTTTAGGGAGGGTTAACGTGGAGGATAAATTTTTATGAAAGAAAAATAGATTTTCGTAGAATAGATAAAGATAGGTTGGGGGACGTTTTATCAATTCTTCAAATTTTAGAATAGGTAATATTGAAGATAAGCTATTATGTGTTTGGTTTTTAACCAAACACAGGTTTAATAATATGTTAGGAATAGGAAGGGAATAGAATAGCTATTCCCTTCCACCAAACAAGCCCTAAGAGGTTAGGGTATGTAGAAGCATGAGATTTTACCTATAAATTCCCACATGAGTCCTTTGAAGATGGTTTAAGGCCATTACCTAGTGATAATGATATAAGGAGATTGATAAATGCAATTGAAGTGAGAAAAATGAAGATAGTCAAGGTGTTTATGGATAGGGAAAAGCACCCCAAGTTAAACAAACTTATTGACCCTGAGGTTGATATTCTAATTGAGGTAATTGTTGATGATAATAAGGATGCATGTTTACCAACTCCTACGTATACATTGATTCTACCACCCACACATGCACTCTTAACTCCACCCATCTTGTAGCCTCTAAAGTTTTTTTCTGAAAAAGGAAAAGAAATGAATTAATAAATAGTGGAAATTACATCCCCAAAAGGAGGTTCATGAGATAAACCCTCAACAACAGAGATAGCACATTGAAAATACCCACAAAATTATATTTTGTAAGTAGTACATGGATTAATGATTCAAAGAAAGGAGTAAATAGGAATTACAATCAGTTACAAGGTTCCTCAATAAAATAATTTCTCGAATCTCATTGGTAATCTCATTGATAAGTGCATCCATGATTTTGCATTTGGATTCAAACCTTCTTACATTCCTTTCTTTCCAAATTGTTTACGCACATAGTCCCATAGCCAGTAAGTAAACAATTATGTCAATCTTCAAAAAAGCTTAAGTAACTAGCCAAGGAATAATGATGGAGATAGAATTATCAGAACCAGTCCATAACATTTTAGTTTCACCTATTCCCAAATGCATATTGATTGAACCTAAGTTTCCTATATCAATTGGTGACAATTTCATGGTTTTTATTTTACTTCTTGGATCTTATTTTCGGATATTGTGCTTAATTTAACTCTTGAGTGCTTGTCTTGAATTAATATAGTTTGAGGGTAAAATTGTCACAAATAATTAGTAATTGCACTAAATTGATTTTTTAGAACAATTGATACTGCAAACAACTATTTTCTATTGTAGGAGATTTAAGAAGCAGAGCCCAGGAGTGAAGACCAAGAGCACAAGTCAACAAGTCAACGAAGGGCAACAGGCAAGTTCGTAGCGGCGATATTGATGTTTCGTTGCAATGAAATTAGAAGATTTTTTGAAGAGATCTTCGCGAAAAGTTTATCGCGGCAAAGATAATGTTTGCGCCACAGCGAAAGCTGAAATTATTAAAGAAATCTTTCGGGAAAAGTTTGCCGTAGTGAAACCTTCAAATTGGCATAGACCCGGACCATTTTAGGCAAATTACCGACTGTGCAACCCAATCCATCAATCCGTTTTATGGAGAAAAAAAACCTATTTTAGGCTAACTTACAAAAGGAGACATAGCCGACATCACACATATCATTCCCTCTTCACGCAACACACCATCAATATTATTATTATTTCACAATTTTTGGTAAATTTTAGGAAATTTATGAAAATTTGGGATATTTTAGCCTAGGAAAAATATAGAAGTAAGAGATAAATGGACCAATTATAGTGTGACATGTGGCAATCTTATTTGGGTGACAAATGTATTACATGCAAGGAGGACACGTAGCAAGTGTTTTTGGATGGAAAATTCATCAGCTCCCACTTGCTTATTCGGTATAATTTTCTTCATATTGTTCTTCAATGAAAGTACCTTTACCAAAACTCTCTTCTTGTTATCCATCAATGAACATCAAGTTGTTTATTCTGTGCATTTGGTCTACCCTCACTACTGAAAATTTAGCTGAACCAAGTAAGTTACGTTTTGATCTTTATAGTATCGTGAATGGCTTTTGATGATGCTTGAGTACTTATAAATGGATACATGCTTGAGTGGTGTGGGAAGAAGTTATCTCAGTGATAATTAGTGAAATGGAAAGTTTGAGTAGAAAATGAAAAAGATACATAAAATGAAAAGAAATGCAGAAAGTATTAAATATGCATGAGTGATGATCAGTTTTTGAAGTTTAATGTTTAATCTTAGATTTTGAATTGTGTGTGCTGAGTTAAACTGAAATAGAAGTAGAAAAGATGATTTATGCATAAGATGTGTTAGTTGTAAAAGGGTAGGAGTGAGAAATCTGGAAAAAAAATGAAAGGAGAGAAGAAAACCTGCGTTTTATGAATCTGGAGAAGAAAAGAGGGATTGCATGATTATGATATTGAAGGCATAGTTAATAGTCGAACATGCTTCATTCTTCTTTCTATAACTTCTTCTTCTGACCTCCAAATGACATGGAATTTGAACCAACAAACTCATAACACATTGTTCTTTATCTTCACTAAAATTTATAGCCATCTGAATTAATTTGGAAGATATTGATTGATGAGTTTAGGATGAAAATGTTGAGGTGTGCTAGAATTTGATAACTGGAATGTTTTTACTGAACATGCTTCAGTATTTTGGCTATATTTTGATCTGTAGATTTACAGATGAGATGATTATTGATAAAAATTATATCTTCTTGTTATCAAATAAACTGTATTGATGTAGATCGAATCAGACAAAGTTGTCTTCACAAAAGTTATAGGTTATTCTCTTATCTTTCAATTGGTATAAATTTTGTAATTTTTAGATAATGGAATTGAGAGATATGACTTGTACAACTATAAGTGCATAATCATGCACTAGCCAAAATTTCAAATGTACTCAATTTGTAGTATTTTGAACATAACACACAGAATAATGAACGAAATTGTATGATCTTGGTATCATTAGAAACTTAAGACATAGGAGAACAATATATATATAGAAATTGTTACCAAATTACTTTATTTTCCTTGCCAAAATGATCATGCAAAGTAGACCTAAAAGTATGTTTTTAGAAAAAAAAATATGGAATGATCAATTGGGTTATGAAATGAGTTTCAAATTGTTTTATTGTGATCCAAACCCTTCGTAGAAATTAACTTATGTGAGTTTTGATATATGAATGATATTGTGATAAGAATAATGATAAGATACCCGAGATTATCATTGAACATGCATTGTATATATTTCATATATATAGATGTGTATAAATGAATACTTATATAATTGTGCAAAATTGTGATATATGTAAATGGGCATTTCGAGTTCTTAACTAATGCCCCAGCTGCATTCATGGAATTGATGAATAAGGTATTTTAGCCCTACTTGGATCATTTTGTGATAGTGTTTATCAATGATATTTTGGTGTATTTGAAGAATAAAGAAGAGCATGCCTACCAATTAAGAATAATTCTACAGATTATAAGGGAGAAACAACTATATGCCAAATTCAGTAAATGTGAGTTTTGGCTAAGTCAAGTGGTGCTTTTTAGGTCATATAGTGAATGGGCAAGGTATTTAAGTGGATCCAATAAAGATGAAGGCAGTAATGAAATGGAAGGCTTCGAAGAATGTATAAAAAATTTAGAGTTTCCTAGGATTGGCCAGATATTACCGGAGGTTTGACCAGGGGTTTTCCTTGATCTAGACCCCACTGAAAAACTTTTAAGGAAGAATGTAGCATTTAGGTGGAATGATGAGTGTCAGAGAAGTTTTGAAGAACTGAAACTTCAGTTGACTATAGCATCGGTGTTGACTATTCCATTGGGAACTAGTGGTTATGTATTATACAGTGATGCTTTACATTAAGGATTGAGATGTGTGTTGATGCAGTATGGGCCTATGCATCGAGACAATTAAGGTCTTATGAGATGAACTATCTAGTACATGATTTAGAGCTTATAGTAGTAGTCTTTGCTCTAAAGATATGGAGACATTATTTATATGGAGAGACATTCTAGGTATACATTGATCATAAGAGCTTGAGATGTAGCACCCCACTTTCGCAAGACACGTATTTGACATCCTGAGTGATATTCGAGTCTATGCCCCTTGAAGGTGGCGTGCTAACATACTCATTTAAATACTCAGACACTCGAAACTCAGTACAAAATTTTTTAAAAAAAATATCACACGCATATGCGAAAATCAATATTCAAATTCGTACCCATACTTTATTTCATAAATACTTTCATTTACAATAGTTACCAACTTTTTTCAAATCATCAGAATTTCATTAATCACTGGGCCCATTTCAGCTACAAAACACTCACACTCATAATGTTATTACAATATAAATGCATTCGCATACATATTGTACAATAATTTCAAAATACATTCCTTAATACACAAATTAATGGAAAATTCTATATAGACATGAAGTAGTCCCGACTTCTATCTCTTACTTGAATACAGTGGATATACTCCCGTTTTCCTAACGGGGTAACTCTTTTGAGCCTTAAAAATATTGTAAATTTTGTCTGAGTTTTGTAAACTCAATGACTGACCATCCTCGATGGCTCACTCAATCATATAACATATATCATCACTTATAAACACATAATTCACATCTTTTCATTTACAATCATTCAATCATTTGAACACTTATCACGTTCAGAAATCAATCAAACTATTTAAATCATACATATCACATGCATATGCAATGCTTATGAGACTTACTTTCAATTTGTTACTTTGTTGTGACCGAGTGCCTACAACTATCCCATATCCATTATGGATACCGGGTTCATTGTTAACTATCTCATATCTATTGGAGATACCGGGCTCATTTTACATAATGAGCCTTTGGCTCTTAATCACTTTTTGAGCTTTTAAACTCTTGTTCACATTTTGAGCTTTAAGCTCTTTTTTGGTGGCTACTCCGGTCACAACTGCCTTTATATTTCATACATTTATATAATGAAATGCATCAATCATATATGATCAATCAGTCACTTTCATATATCATCGGACCTTAGTCCGAGATTCAGCATTTGAGTTGAGAATCACTTTTTCATTTATATGCATATTCACATTTAGAACACATTCATCATCAGAATGTGGTTTGGCATTTAACAATTAAGTTGTGTCTACTTATTCCATCCAATTTACATACAAGGAGCACTTCAATATTCTCACATGTATCAAACTCCTCGGATATATATTGTCTATAACCAACAAATTCACATTGCATAATCATTCAATTCATAATATTAAAAAAAACCAACACTTTCACATTTTGTCTTCTTATACACTCAAAATAGAACACAACATATCCATTCATCCAACAGTGTACTGTACCCAATTCTCAATTTCATATCAAATTTTGGGACTCTTAAATACAAAAATTAAATTCAATGTCTTCATCGAAAATGTAGTGCTATGTCTCTAGTTTAATTCAAATTAAGAATTATCCTATTTGGATAACTACAGAAAAAGTTACGACTAAAACACTGAAACTTACTCCGAGATCATATTGCTGCTACATTTTCCATATCAACTACCAATTTTGTTTTCAAATCTTACCCTAACACAACTCATACAAGATCACCTTTTCTACTCCATCTACTCCTCATTTTCAACTCCATTTCACCTCATTTCTACACTCATCCATTAACACAAACAGGTTATAAACGCATTTCTATACTCATCAACTTCCACTTCTCATTAAAACATCCCTTTCACAACCATTCATCTTAAAATATGTGTAGCATAACTCATAGTTTCTTACTCATCATATACATCATCAATCATCTATAAAACAACTCCTAACCCATTATTTAGCATTTATATGAAAAAACACATGAATATATACATACATACATACATATATACATACATACATACATACATACATACATATATATATATATATATATATATATATATATATATATATATATGTTCATTTCTTCACCAACATTCTAGCATATACAAAACTTCTTGTCATGATCATTCAACCTCTAAAACATTTCTATAAATCATTACTCATCAATAAAAGTAAGAAATTTACATACCCTTCATCATTCACGACACATACATACACAAAACACCACTTCATATCATTAACCTCTAACTATCATCATAAATTCTCCATTTAACATTGCCCATAAAATTAAAACATGACTTACTTGATTTAGCTACCAAATCTTCAAACTCTTCAAGAAAATAAAAAATCCCTAACTCTACATACAACCCATGTTCATCATCATCTTAAGGTTGGAAGGTTTGGGTTTTTGGTGAGAATGAAAGAGAAAGCAAGGTGAAGGAGTAGCAATTGGAAGATGGGAGGGTTAGGTGTAACATGAATGGAGATTTGAAGAATTAAAACCAATAAGAAGAAGAGGAGAGAAGCCACGAAAATAAAGAAGAGAATAAAAAAAACATCAATACCCTTTTTTAAGAGAGAAGCATCGTGAGACAAACAAGGTGGTCTTTCAATTAAAGATAATAATATCTTAAGACATGGTTGGGCAAGTGACACTTGTCACTTACCACTTGTCCCATTTCTAAAGCATTAGATTCTTTCATTTAACTAGTCAAATCAATTTCAATTTCTACTCTAATTGTCCCCCAATTTTCAATGGAACTTGTCAATAAATCCTAAAATCATTTATCAAAATTTCCATTACCATTGGATAGTAATTTCTACTACCATTTAACAATTGTTTTGTTACTTGGCAATTTTTCTAGTTAAAAAATTACCTAAATTTTCTGAAAATTTTCCTAAAATTCACCAAAAATTCTAAATCAAAATGTACACTCCCCTAATCAATTTTCAACATATAAAAACCACATTTCTCAATATACTCACATTTATAAACAATTATACCAAAAAATTGTCAATGAATGAATATACAGTCATTTTGATGTGTGTAAAAATTCAAATTCATGTGCATATATGCTAACATTATGCATAAACATGAAATGCATTTTCTTAATCTCTCTTTGAGCTCACATGTATCAAATTTTAGGGTTCTAACCCTTAGTATGGGAACGGGATGTTACATTTCTCCCCTCCTTAATAAATTTTGTCCTCGAAATTAATATCTGATTAATCAATAAGGCAGGGGTATTATTTCCTCATATGCTCCTCCATTTCCTCTATAACTTCACTACTCGAATACTTTCTTCCAAATGACCACAATTGATAGACTCAATAGGTCTCTCAATCACTTGGTTAGATATCACACTGTCTTAACTATTTTCTTAATGAGTTTTAGATTACTCAAAATTTTCACTTCTAGTTTCAATAACATACATATCGGATCAAACGATACTTCATAAATATATCCATGTAACACTGTGTGAATCCGAAACATCTTTTATTGATAATACTAACTCATAAATCCATGGTCCTATTCTCACAATAGTTTCATATGGACCAATTTATGTTAAGCTTAGTTTCCCCCCTTTCCTAACCTATTCACACCTTTATCTTTATCTAGGTACACCTTGGCAAGGTGATACTCTTTGAAGTATTTCATCTTTCGCTTGATATTTTGCATGTCCTTAGTGTTAATACACTCAACTATTATGTCTATCTCACGATATTCCATAACCTCAATGTTGATCCACTTAACTCATTCATCATTATCTTAGATCACTTAACTCCTATTACAGATTCATTTCACTCATCAATAGTATCTAGAATCAATTATGACCTTTAACCATTTTTAGGCCCTCTTCATTTCAATGTAGGGCGAACGACTCCTTTTTGTCGTATAATGCCTCATACAGTATTCTAAGATGTCACTATGATAACAATTGTTATGCTTATAGTCAATTAGAACTATACATCAATCTTATATTCATATAAACTCCATAATAGAAGCATTAAGCATATCCCCAATAGTTAGGATTGTTGGTAATTTAAACATTCAATCACTTGTTTCTACATCCTTAGTAGCTAAATACTATTTTGGTGTATTCCTACTAGGATGTCTAAGTTATGTTGTTACTCCTACTCTCTCTAACCACATCTTTGCTCAATCATCTTTATCGGGTACACATCCTTTTCATTTCAATCACAAAGTAACATTTTTCCCACTCAGACTCAAAATTCATATTCATTTTCAATTCCCCAATAAGATTCAAAATTCTGGATCCTCAGTTTAGGCTTTGCTAATCTTTTCATACAAATTAATTTTAAATTTCAATGCAGCAAATAATACTTCATTTTTCCCTAAAATTCAACTCGACATTCTATTCTTTTTATTGCATTAGGTATGGTAACCTCAAAATTTGAATTTGTGATACACTGTTATTGAATTTCTGTTCAATACATCAGATTACAACACCAGGTTTACTGGGAAATACTCATTTGTACATCAAAATCTTCCAACAACTCTATTCATTGTCTCAGTCTTATATTTAATTCTTTCAAACTCAATAATTGGCTCAAATTTAAATGATCGGTAGAAAATCATAAATGTCTTTGTATATATAATGTCTCAAAACTCTCAAACCAGTTGCTGTAGCAGTAAGTTTCTAAATCATGTATCAATAATCAGTTTATGAGACTTAAGCTGTCTCCATGCATAAGAAATCACTTGATTATGCTGCATTAGATTTCATCCTAATTTTTGATGTGAAACTTCATTATATACTGCAAAAATCTCCAAATCGAAGCAATATAATTAACATCAGTGTTGTAATTCCTTAATTTTTTTTTACATTCATCACTCATATGGTTTACACATTCTTCCTTCAGACATTTTTATCAAAGGACTTAGATCAGTAAAAACTCCCTAACACTCTCTGTTGGTGTCCAATTTCTAGCTAATTCTAGAAAATTTTGGATTTCTTATATATTCCTTATAGCTTCTCACTTCATCATTACCTCTACTTTCTTTGGGTCTCCTAATAAGCTATGTTCAGATATTATACAACCCACATTTTATTTGATCAAGCTAAAATTCATTCTTATTAAACTTGACATATAATTGGTTCTACCTTCATGATATGTAAGATTTCCTCAAATGTTCAAAAATATTCTCTTCACTTTTCGAATACGCTCCAAATATCCTATGTGATCATAGTCACTAATTGATACAATTTCTCTTGGATCACTTTAATCTTCATTACCATAATATTGTCGAGGGCATGGTTAACTCCAACAGATATAACCCAAATTCCCAGTAATGTATAGATAGTGGCTTTTAGATCAATCTTCTACTGGTCATCTAGGTTCTGATACATAGATGGAGAACATGTACTGATAGTAATTTTGTTGGTTTTTGGTGATCGTGATACGCCGAGTGAGTGTAGTTTTTCTCCTAATGTATGAATCAGAACTTCATGTAATGTGGTTCGAATCTTATTACAAGCATGAGTTCTTGCTCATAAGGATTTATCTCACTTCACAAACAACTTTTTGGAGAATCCCAGCTCCATGAAAGAACTCAAACTAATTGCCAAAATTGCATTAGTTCCATGTTTAATTCTCAAAAAGAGTTCTCACCACAGGCCAACCAAGTATCTATCCAGGATATACATTATAGATAGTGATCCATTCAGTATGTAATAAATCTATTATCCATATATTCCAGAGTAAACATAAACCTACACTAGGCTCTTTTTTCCCACTAAAGGTATCTAGTGACCATACCAATGGAATGTTTTGCCCTATGAAGGTGTGCTGATTGACTATTTTTTCCACCAAAGGTGGCCAACGGGCTGTTTTTCTCACCAAAAGTGTCTAGCGACCGTGTCAATGAGCTGTTTTGCCCATCGAAAGTGTGCCTAAGGGCTATTTTTCCATCGAAGGTGCCTAGCGACTGTGCCAACGGGCTGTTTTGTCCATCGAAGGTGTGCCAACCGACTGTTTTTTCCACCGATGCCTAGCAACCATGTCAACGAGCTATTTTGCCCACCAAAGGTATGCCAATGTGCTGTTTTTGTCACCAAAGGTACCCAAGAAGCTATTTTTGCCACCAAAGGTGCCTAACAGACTGTTTTATTACTTTTGGTGGAAAAAACAGCCAGTTGGCACACCTTCTGCGGGTAAATCAGGTCGTTAGTATGGTCGTTGAGCATCTTCGATGAGAAAAAAAAGTCCTTTGGCACACCTTTAGTGGGCAAAACAACCCGTTGGCACAGTCGCTAGGTTCCTTTGGTGAAAAAAAATAGCCCGTTGGCCACCTTCGGTAGAAAAAACAGCCTGTCAGCACACTTTTAGTGGGCAAAACATTCTATTGACAAGGTCGTTAGGCACCTTCGATGGGAGAAACAGCTTAATGAGCACCTTTAGTGGGCAAAATAGCCGTTTGGTAATATAAATAAAATACAAATTATGGAAAAAAATTAATAATAATAAGTAGAAAATTTATAATAATAATAATAATAACAATGATTAATAATAATAGGAATAATAATAATAATAATAATAAATAAAATATAATAATAATAATAATACTACTAATAGCAGTAGTAATAGTAGTAGTAGTAGTAGTAGTAGTAGTAGTAGTAGTAGTAGTAGTAGTAGTAATAGTAGTAGTAGTAGTAGTAGTA
>JANVCQ010000231.1:18959602-18976142 GCA_025531925.1 Erythroxylum plowmanianum
TTTTTATTAATACTTTATTAATAAATATTATATAAAAGATTAAAATAAATTTAAATAAAATAATTTATTTTAAGTTTAATTTAATGTATAATTATTATTAGTAATAAAAATATTTATTTTATTTTAAAATCTAAAATTAAAAATCACAATAAAAGTTTAACTAAATAATTAATTATAAAAACTTTGAAAAAAAGAAGGGGGGAGGGAGGGGGAGAGAGAGAGGTAGGAGACTAATTTTTTAAAAAATTTTGAAAATTTTGCTAATAAGTTCCTATATTTTTCAAAATTTTTAGTACTAGGCAGTATATGGTCGGTATTATAGATACCGGACAATACTGGTAGAAACTAACTGGTACTGACTGGTATTTACACCTGGTATATTAACATTCCTATTTCATACCGTTTTCTGACCGATACGGTATGTACCACCGGGTACCGGTTGATACGGAACAAAATTTATAAGATTGATTAAAACTATAATAATATCGTAACTTTAATAATTATATTATATTTGTTGGAATTTTATAGCATGCTAAATTTTCATTTGACGCACCAAGATATATTTGAAAGTGCTTGGGTTTCATGTAAGGAGCTAACTCTCAGCGCAAGGGAGCTTAATGAAGCTCATGTAAGCTATAAGTAGCTTGACATGACTTTCTGTTAGATTAAATGTCTAAAGCTAGCTTAAGGTGAGCTCGTTGAAGTTCATTAAAACTAGTTAATAGCTAGAAAGTTGGGATAAGCTCAATTGAACTCAATTGATATTAACTCAGCTCATCTTTAGTTATTGGGAATTAAAGTTAGCTATAAAAGTGTTCACACTAGTTATGCTAGAAGAGCTAATTAAGGAGCATAAGTTGGAGTTGAAACCCAAAGCTTAATAGGCAAAATTGATGGTGCTAGATGTAGAAATCTAGTGTGCTTGAGTGCATAATAGATACTAGGGTATACCATGAGCTGTAGCATGTCCCAATGCATCTTCCCATACATGCACTTAGAGTGCAAGTTCATTATCTCCATATGGATATGAATTCGACCAGTGAGAAAGATTCATTATGTACCTTGCTTTATAATGAACATACATGACACTCTTTCCGTAAGGTATATGTACTTTGGATGAAAAGATGTGTTGTTTCGACCAATAGTTGTCACCATTTGACCAAAAAGGGGTTTATGTACAAGAATGAATGGTCATGATTATATCATCGTGACTTTAAGTGAAGATACATGACTCTTTGCCAAAGGATGTGTCCCTTGGCCAAGAGTCATGATGTTTCGTCAAGAGACATAACTCTTGGAAAAATCATGACTCTTTGCCAAAGGATGTATCCCTTTGCTAAGAGTCATGATGTTTCGCCAAGAGATATAACTCTTGGAAGAGTCATTACTCTTTGTTAAAGGATGTCTCCCTTGGCCAAGAGTCATGATGTTTCGCCAAGAGATATAACTCTTGAAAGAGTCATGGCTCTTTGTCAAAGGATGTGTCCTTTGGCCAAGAGTCATGTTTTGTCAAAAGACATAACTCTTGGAAGAATCATAACTCTTCAAAGACATCTTTTGGTGGCCTAGAAAAGCGAATTTCGTAGTTCCTTTGATAGAGTTTTTTTTCTTTGGCCGAATACTACACTCTTCTCCCATCTTTGAGCCAAAAACACTCCCTTCTTTCAAGTCTTCATGTGTTGAAACAGTCTCCCATAAAATAGTTGTTAAGCTTGTTAAGAGTATTATGGGTTAACCATAAGGATTGCTACTTTCACAAGTTAGCAACTCTTCTGACCTTAATGCGTTGTGACGAGATCGTTTTACTCCATTCATTCCAACCATGACGAGTTGGAGAAGAAGGAGAAGTCGTAGTGGATCTCCACAAGGGAGGCAAACCATGAAGCATACAAAGAGTTATTCCACTGCGTTTCAAGTTAGTATATCATCCTACCCTTCTTAGTGGCATGCGTAGGATCTTGTATGCTTATGAAATCATGAGATTCTTGTTTGAGTTACGATCTAAAATCAACAAATGTTGTCAGAGCTTGGTTGAAAGCATGATTTGAAATGGTTTTATGATCATAAAATTGACATTCTAATATGTTGGTATATTTTTTAATGCAATCTTGATAATGGCATGTGAACGTATGTGTATATGTTGCCGTATATTTTATGAATGATAATTGATATGCTAATTTGAATGGCATGTGAACGTATTCATTGATATATGTTTTATATGTGTTAGTTGCCATGCTAAATTGAAGGCTTTATTGAGAATATGTTTTGTGAAACAATGAAAGCATGGTGAAATATTTCTCATTGAATGTTATATGCATTTCTTTTGCTATATTTTAGCATGAAATAGTTGTTTCTCATGTATGTTGCTTGATTAAGTCTTGTTGTGGTAGAAATGCACATACATATGATAATTGCATCAATGTAGATGGCATGTAAGAATATTGTTGTTGAATTAAATAAATACCTCAAGCTTTATAGAGTTAATTACTCCACATCATAACTGCCCACTTACGTGAGATGTCACGCATGATTCATCAACTCAAATCTGTTGGTCATGTGCTCACTGATAAGGAACAAGTTCAAGCAATAATTTGTTCCTTGCCTGATGAGGAGTGGCAATTGATGAAGGTCAATTTATGCCGCAAGTCTCAAATCAAGTCATTTGATGACATTGTAAGGCACCTTCTGCCAAAGGCAGAGGTGATGGCTATCAAGAACCATTCAAAGGCATATGTTGCTGGAACATCCTTTCCCCAAAAGAATAAGGTTGGAAGAGGAAAAGGAAGGATGATCAAGACAATGGGAACGGTGCCACCTTGAAAAAGTTTAAGAAGACGCGCAATAAAGCCAAATTGAAGTGCTTCAATTGTGGCAATAAGGGACACTTTGCATGTTAGATCCCAAACTTTTCTTGGAAGTTAGAATTATTAAATGAAAATTTGTTGACGATTAGTCATATGTAAGAAAAATGGGAATTATTGAAATTGAAATGAAGTAGAGAAGATAGTTTAGGTATAAGATGGATTATATGTGAAATTGTTGGAAGTTATAAGCTGGAAAATGTGGTTAAAACATGTTCACTGAGCATGCTTTGGTATTTTAGCCATAACTTTTTCTCTAGTTATCCAAATGAGATGATTTTTAATTTGGAGTAAACTAGAGACATAGGGCTACAAATTGTTTGATGAAATCAAGTTTTAATTCAATCGTTAAGGATGTCATTTTTTGTCTGGAAGTTGAGCATAGAATATTGTTTTAGCATAAGGATAGTACAAAAATGTTTGGGATATAACCTTTATATTTCTAAAACAAATTGAATAATTTTGGTGTTATTAGAAACTTAAGACAACGAGGAACATTTTTCTAAAAGGAAGTGTTATCAAATTCCTTCAATTACCTGATTAGAAAAGGGTCTGAATTTTTGGAAGGAGTTAGACATAATTTAAATAATTTTGAGGTCTTGCTAGATTAATTATTTTATTTGGAGTTAATTCTTATGTTAATGTTAGTGGGATTTTAAAATATGGTTTAGTTGAATTAAGTGGTAAGAGTATATATGTATAAGGGCATTTTGGGAAGATCACTTAGGCATTAAAGTCATAAGGCTTTAAAGGAAGGACAAATGGGACATTTCTCAATCATTAATGGCAAAATTGAAATAAGGAGTGATGGTTTGCTTTTAAGGAAGAAGCAAAAACTAAATTGAGAGAGAAGAAGCAAAGAGAAGAGAGAGAGAGTGTGTGTCATGTAAGGAGAAAAATAGGGAGAGAAGAAAGCTAATCTAGGTTTTGATTTTTCTTAGTCCTAAAGAGTGATCTTGAAGTTATTCAATAAAGGAAAAGGAAGAGGAGGATTAGAGCTTCCATTAGAGCCAAGAAAGTCATTATTTGGTAAAGATTCAAGGTAAGGTTGATCTTAATCTTTTGGAGTTTTGAAAGGGGTTTTGGTTCAAATAGCTTAAGAAATGTATGAGTTTAAGTTATCTAGGATCAATTTTATGAATATGTTCCTTTGAGTTCTTAATTGATATTCCTATTGAATGGAAATTTTGCCTTTGATAAAGGAAATCAAGGAAGGAAAGAGGAGCAAGGGGAGAGAGGCATTTTTGAGCAAAGTTTTAAGCAAGGAAATCAAGGTGGGTTTCATGTTTATAATTGAGTAATGAGCCATTAAGGTTTCTTTTTCCAAATGAAGAAAATACAAGGATTTCAATTAAATGTTGCTTTATTGCTTTTGATTGATTTGAGATATTGCTACATGTTTTGGTGTATGAAACTTTGATGACGATTTGTGAGTTACTAAATGAAAGGGTTTTCGAAAAATTGCATGTTCATGAAAAACAAGTTTCCAAAATGTTGCCATTTGGGCAATTTGTTTTCAAGTCATGAATTATATGTTATGTGAGTTTGGTATAGTCCATTCAAGAATATCACACGCACGTTGACCAAGTTAAAGGCTTCTTCCGCCTGCTTGCTAGTGGCACAGAGCTCCTTCATGGACTCGCTCAAGTTTACGACTACATAGGACCATTATGTGGAATTGTACAATTTGTCATGTTTACAGATTTACCCAAACCATTTCTGAGGTGCTTATGTGTTTATGATTTGTGACAAGTTTGATGAATTCATGATTTATGACGTTTATGAATTGTTTGATAAGTTGTGAATTTGGAAAATATGTGTTACATGGATTTCAATGTGAATTTTTCAATGGAAATAAATATTTCAATGGTTTTTGCTTGTTCCTCGTTATAAACCTGTTATCCACGAGCTTTCAAGCACACCTCTACTCTACTTCTCCTATTCAGCTGATGAGCAAGAGACGTAGTGAAAGAAAGTGGAGACATCACTTCGAATTTGCATGTTTTGTTTTATTTTAGAGTAGTTTATGTAAAACAAGGCTGTAATTACTTTTTGAGCAATTATTATTCAAGTATCTTGTGAAATTTGGGGATATTGGAACATTAATGTATTGTGGCTTGAAATGCCATTAAAGCTTTGTAAACTCTTGTGTTATGATGTTAATGAAATATGAATTTATGTATGGATGATTGTCAAATTGAAATGTGAATATGGGTATGGATGAGGTGGAGTTGAAATATGAATTAATTAAGGATGACGTTAAGTTGGAATTAGGTACACTTGGAGAATTTATCAAATTGAGATGATAAGTTTTGAATACAATTTGTTGTTACATATAAGTGAGATATATTATGGAAAAGAAAGATAAGAATTGTGTTCTGAATTCAAGAGAAAAACTGCATTAATCTAGGTATAACTAGATAAAGTTGGCTTCTAGAAAGTTGTAGCTTATCCTTTTAGCTTTCCAACGCTATAAAGTATGTAAATTTTGGGTATCAGAGTTGAGAGATATGAGCATTATAAGTGATGATGTGGCATGAGAAGTATGAACATGACAACTGTGGTGAATGATGAGAGTTTGTGTATGTTATGAGTCATTTGATTTGAGGTTTGGGAGTTTAATGCACTCAAATTGGTAATTGAATGTTTGAGGAGTGTTATTGCATTAGAAGAAGTGGATTTGGGAAGTTTATGAGTGAAAATAATGTTAAAATGGATGTAGGAAACTTTATAGAGGCTTTGGAGGGGTTTGGGAACCCCCTATGTCTGTTTAATGGACATTAGGTCTGTTAACGAACCTTCTCAAGTCTATGAGGACCCCCAGCTTAGCCAATTATGTCCGTTAAACGGACCTTCTCAGGTGAAAAATGGTTTCCAAGCTCGTTTATGTCCGTTAAATGGACATACACGAGACAACTACAGGAAATTTGCATTTTTGACCCTTTAGAAGCAGTATCTTGCTTTGTGTCTTTATGAAAGTTGTAGATCTAGAAGTCTTCTTTAAAATAGTCTAAGAATGGACTCAATCTAAGATTTCTATAGAAAGTTATGCACATTCTCCCAAGATAGGTATAATATGATTGAGGATATAAACATGTTTGAACCTTTTGGCCATAACTTCATCGTCCGACCTCTAAATGAAGTGATTCTTGAAGAATGGTTTCCTAACAATTCTTCTATCCCTCCATAAAAATTGGTAGCTTTTGGCGCTGATATGGAAAAGATTGATGGAAAAATAGTGAGGGGTCGGTTGAGCGAGCATAACTGGGGTATGAACATACTTTGGGTTTTTAAGCATAACTTCTTCTATAGAGTTCCAATTGAGATAATTCTTGCTTAAAATTAAACTAGAGATTTGGAGCTACAATTGTTTTGAAGAATTCAATTATGATTTTAGTGTTTGACTATTGTGGGCATACCTTTCTTGTGGGATATAGCTAATATGGGTTCATGGAAGTAACCCCTTCAAGGTATACACACGCTCACGTCTTATGATTATTCTGATCATTGGGCTCCGAAAACGGGGTCTAACAGTTGTGGTATTAGAGCAACTGTTGGGAACCAAAAAGTTGTGGTATCAGAGTAAGAGTTGGGTTCCAGAAACGGTGCCCAAAATTGCAAATGAGTGTAAAACAACTCCTAAGATACATGATCCCTTTTTGACTTCATTCTGCATGTTATGTCATACACTTACTTAACTGAATCTGATTCTTTGTATATTATAGATTCGAGAGCAACGAACCATATAGCCAAAGAAAAGTCTTGGTTTGTGGCCTTTAGGAAATTGCCAAATGGAGCAAGGCATGTTTCAGTGGAGAACAATGCAAGCCTTGAAGTAGAAGGGATAGGAACTTGTAGAGTTCATCTGAATAATGGACATTTGTTGTTAATTGATGTTGTATGTATACCTAAGATTTGTAGAAACTTGGTTTCTGTATGTTCCTTGTTAAAGTTGGGATATGGCTTGAATTTCTTTAATAAATATGTGGATATTATTAAAGATAATGCAGTCATATGTTCTTGTTTAGTAAACAACGGATTGTTTGAATTGAATACAAGTGTTACTACTTCTAGCTGCTATGTAAATGAGGTTACTACTGAGATGACTTGACATGAGTGTTTGGGACATATTGGACAAGAAAGTATAACTAAGTTGGCCACACTTGGCTTACTTGGATCATTGTCCAAGGTCTCTATACCAAGTTGTCAATCATGTCTTGTTGGCATGGCCACAAGAAAGCCTTTTGGCAAGGCAACTAGAAGTTAAGAAGCTTTACAATTAGTTCACTCCGATTTTTGTGGACCACTAAGAATCGTATCTAAACTTGGGTTTTGATACTTTATCACATTCATCGATTGTACTCGATTTACTCATATGTTCTTACTAAAGCATAAGTGTGAAGCATTGAGGTGCTTTGAAACATATTTGCACTTAGTCGAGAATCAATTGGGTAAGAAGATCAAGTCAATGAGGATTGATCGTGGTGGTGAGTACATATCAAATGATTTTAAGGCATTTTGTGATCAAAAGGACATTATGAGACAACTCACACTTCCTTAGACTCTACAACAAAATGGAGTTACCGAAAGGAAGAATAGGACTCTTATAGATATGGTGCGATCTATGATGGCTAGGGCCAACTTGGATATTGCCTATTGGGGCAATGCATTGCTTAGTGTAACACATATTTTGAATAGAGTGCCCTCTAAGTTTGTTGATTCTACGCCATATGGGTTATGGTCGAAGAAAACCCTTAACTTAAGCTATCTTGATCCTTTAGGGATGTGCAGGTTATGTACATGCTACAGATCACCCTCTTGGGAAATTAGGCCCTAAAGTGAGGAAGTGTATCTTTCTTGGTTATTCTGAGCATTCTAAGGGGCGTGTGTTCATGGACATATGTCACAAGATTAGAAATATCTTTGAATCAAAAAATGCCAACTTTATTGAGGATGAGTTCCCTAAAAGTGGTGAATGTTGTGATTTAGATGCCTTGGTTGAGACTTTTATGCAAGGTCAGTCTAGTGCTTTCGAAGCACTATTGACTACACCTTCCATGGTGGAAGTTCCTCAACAAGAGGTTGTTCAAATGCCTCCTAGATCCCCACTTATTAATGAATAACAAGAAGAAGTTCTTGATGAACAAGTTCAAGAGGGAGTTGAGGGAGTTCAAGAGCCACATGATCAAGCTATAGGGCAAGATCATGATGAGCCTCCTCCCATGCCTAATTTGAGACATTCAAATAGGCAATTTTGACCACAAAAAGAATGGTGGATTTTGGAGGGAAGTAAGGCAAACTTGATGTCATCTAAAATTGATGAACTAAGTAATGTGTAAGAAGCTCTTGAAGGTGTTCACAAAGAGAAGTGGCTAATGACAATGCAAGATGAGATGAATTCGATGCATCTCAATAAGGTTTGGGACTTAGTTGAATTACCTCCTAGCTGAAGGGCTATTGGGAATAAATGGGTTTTCAAGATAAAATTGAATTTTGATGGTTCTATTAAAAAGCACAAGGCCCAATTGGTGGCCAAGGGATTCACATAGAAGGAGGGTATAGTTTTTAAGGACATCTTCTCTCCTGTTGTCAAATTCAATTCCATTAGATTATTACTTACTATTTTGGCTTATTTGGACTTGGAATTGCAACAAATGGATATAAAGAATGCCTTTCTCAATGGTGATTTGAGAGAGGATATTTACATGCAACAACCCAATGGGTTTGTTGAAAAGGGTCAAGAGCACAAAGTATGTTGAGTTAAGAAGTCTATATACGGTCTTAAGCAAGTTTCAAGACAGTGACACTTGAAGTTTCATGATGTAATCATAAACTTTGGTTTTGTGATGATGCATGAAGACCATTGTATTTATGTGTACACTTCTGGTTCAAAATTTGTCATTATAATTATATATGTGGATGACATATTAATAGCAAGCAATGGGTTGAGTTTATTGAAAACCATCAAAGGATGGTTGTCTTCCACCTTCGACATGAAGGATATGGGAGAAGCTACCTATATCCTTGGTGTTAAGATCCTAAGAGATAGGAAAGCTAAGATGATGGCCTTGTCTTAATAACCTTATATTGATAAGATTCTTGCAAGGTTCAACTTGACAAACTCAAAACCAATGAGTACACCACTTACATATGGTTGTAAGCTTGGGCAAGATTTGTGTCCTCGTAGTACTCAAGAAAAGGAGGAAATGAAAAGGGTCCCATACCTAAGTTCCATTAGAAGTCTAATGTATGCCATGTTGTGTACACGACCTGACATTAGCTAAGTTGTAGGTCTATTAACAAGATATTCTTCTATTCGTGCAAATCTGCATCTGGCTATGTCTTTATGCTAAATAATGGGGCTATTTCTTGGAGTAGCGAGAAATAAACTTGCACAACATTGTCAACAATGGAGGCTGAATTTGTTGCCAGTGTCTTAACTGTGCAAGAGGCCTTGTGGCTTAGAAATTTTATTCAGCACTTAGGGTCAATTGTGCCTTTGGAAAGGCCCATAACTATCTATTGTGATAGTATGGCAGCTTTGGCTTACACTAAGGACCCTAAATATTATGGAAAGATTAAGAACATTAGCATGAAGTATCATTTTGTTAGCAATGCAATAGTAGAGGGAGAAATTAAGTTAGAGTACATATCTATGAACCTAATTGTGGCTGACCCTATGACTAAGCCATTGCCACCATTTCATTTTTCTAAACATGTAAAGGCAATGTGTCTTCGTAGATTATGAAATGTTGGTGTAATTTTCTCCTTCTTGTGTCACACATGTAAGATGTTTGATAAATTAAAAAGTTGTTTATCAATTATTGGTGCATTTCACTTTGAAACCACAACGAAAAAAATGTACCTGTCAATCATAGGCTAAGGTTTGTTTTCTCACATGAGCCATCTGCCCTTGCATCTTTGCGTAAGATCAAGGATGAGACCGCTAAAGTCTTAAATGTATGTTATCTCTTAAAAGGGATATATGACTTGTGTGTCATATATTTAAGTGGGAGTTATAAACCAAAACACGACAACTTTAGTCTTATGGTCGTCTTGATTATAAATGCATCAAGATAAGGTGATCAAGGTCATCGAGTTTGTATGTCCACTCATACATACTATCCTATGATTTCATTCTTAAGAGTGAGAATAAGGAGTATTTCGTGGTTGTTTGACATGTCCTCCTATTATTGAGAATAATAGGAGTTACACATCTAAATGTTTTAAGAGGGAGAATTGACACACCTCCAAGTGGGAGTCGAGTAGTAAAACATTTAAGGATGTGTTTAGGGAACATCAAAGGGATGTGATCCAAATGTTCCATAGTTAACCATAAAATCGACCAACTGAAGAAAATAAGCAAGTTGTCTCTTGTATTGCTTATGTGTGAGATTCTTCATTCAAACCCCTTAGTGATTATAGCTTGCTATTAGGAAATTGAGGATTATTATGGTTTTCTTAATTGGTTATTGAAGGTCTTGGGAGAAATGGGACTATAGTATCCTCCTTTTAGATGATCAAGTTTTCTTAAATTTTCTAATGGTTCGAAGCTAAAGGAAAGATATGAATGTATAAGTTGCCCACATAAGTATAATTGCATGAGTTGCATAACTATGATAGCATATGTTGCACACTATAAATGATACATAATCACATTATTCAATCTTGGCACCAGATATTGTTTTGTACAATATGAAAGATTGAATGTGATGTGAGAAAGAAACTAAGTGCACTTGAGGTTTAATACATTCATGAGTTTTATGAATTAAAACTCATAAAGGAAACTGAATGTGATTAAACATGTGTATCAAAATGTCTTAGGGTCTGAGAGGCATAACTTGATTTGTTCAAGTAAGTTTGATTTGTTCAAAAGTGAGGAGAGTGACAATCTTTCATTGTGGGTCTAATAACTACAATGTTAAGAGATTTTGTTTACATGCTTAAGGTTGCACCCACAACTCAAAATTATGTGCTTCAATTATTATTTGTTTTCGACTTTGTATGTTCACTTGTTAGGTATGTTTTGTTTGAGTGGGAGCATATTTTTTGAAATATATCTTTGAGCGAGTGGAAGCTTGTTGGAAATTTATAGCATAAGTGCTACAAATTTCATTTGATGCACAAAATATATTTGAAAGTGCTTGGGTTTCATGTAAGGAGCTAACCCTTAGCTCAAGGGAGCTCAATAAAGCTTATGTAAGCTATAAGTGGCTTGACATAACTTTCCCTTAGCTCAAGTGTCTAAAGCTAGCTTTCCCGGCTTATCTTTGGTTATTGGGAATTGAAGCTAGCTATAAATGTGTTTTCATTAGTTAAGCTATAAAAGTCAATTAAAGAGCATGGGCTTGAGTTGAAATACAAAGCTTAATGGGCAAAATTAGTGGTGCTAGATGAAGGAATCTAGCATGCTTGAGTGCATAATAGATACTAGGGTGTAGCATGTCATAATGCATTTTTCCATGCATGCACTTAGAGTGCAAGTTCATTGTCTCCATATGGATACATGAATTGTGCCAAGAAAGGATGAATTCGACCAAGAGGTTGAATTTGACCAATGGGGAAGATTCATCATGTACCTTGCCTTAGAATGAACATACAGGACACCCTTTCATCCAAAGTACTTTCGCCAACATATGTGTACTTTGGATGAAAGGATGTGTTATTTCGGCCAATGGTTGTGACCATTCGGTCAAAAAGGGGTTCATGTACAAGAATGAATGGTCATGAGTGTACCATCATGACTTTAAGTGAAGATACATGACTCTTTGCCAAAGGATGTGTCCCTTAGCTAAGAGTCACGATGTTTCGCTAAGAGACATAACTCTTGGAAGAGTCATGACTCTTGGCCAAGGGACATGTTTCACCAAAAGACATAACTCTTAGAAGAGTCATGACTCTTCAAAGGCACCTTTTGGTAGCCTATAAAAGGGAATTTTGTAGTTCCTCTGATAGAGTTTTTTTTGGCTGAATACTACACTCTTCTCCCCATCTTTGAGCTGAAAACACTCAAGTCTTCATGTGTTGAAGCATTCTCCCATAAAATAGTTGGTAAGCTTATTAAGAGCATTGTTGGTGAACCATAAGGATTGCTACTTTCACAAGTTGGCAACTCTTTCAACCTTAGTGAATTGTGACGAGATCGATCTACTCCATCCATTCCACCCACGACAAGTTGGAGAAGAAGAAGAAGTCATAGTGGATCTCTACAAGGGAGGCAAGGCATCAAGCATACAAGGAGTTATTCTGCTGCGTGTCAAGTTAGTATATCGTCCTGCCCTTCTTAGTGGCATGCGTAGGATCTTGTATGCTTATGAAATCATCAGATTTCTTGTTTGAGTTATGATCCAAAATCAACAATATTTATGCATTATTTTTAATCTCATTATACTTGCCATTAGTAAGGTATTTTATATGAAAATTATTATATTTTAAATAAAAACAATATATTAAATCAATAAAAATTTATCACTCTAAAATAAGAAGAGAAATTTTTAGTAACTCAAAGAATTCCAAATTGAAATTAAAAAAGGTATTTTAAATATTAAAAAGTATTTGAATTCCTTTTATCTGCTTTATGAATGTAACAAAAAACTCATGCTTCATAGTTTTTGAAAATAAAATTTTGTAAGATTTTAAATTATGTTTAAATTATTTTATCAAATTTTATAAGATTTCTAATTAAATATGCTTCAACTATTTTATTTATATATATATTTTTTAAATAATTAAAAATTATAAATAATTTTTTAAATTGTAGATGTGATTGAATTATAGTTGATTTCCTAAAATAATATTATAGTAATCAAATAATGCAATGTTCAACATGGTAATGTTAAGCCAGCAGCCAACAATTTTCACAAACTTTGGAAATACCAATTCACAATTTTGTGATGATGTTAAAGTGTCTGAGAAAAAGCATGCTCCTCCTACAATCAAGATTTGTGCAAATTCCAATCCCTTGACTAATGTCTCAAAGCCATACTATTCCAATGGCATGGTTATTGTGAATGTGATGGAATCATGTTTTAGGAAGTATTGTTAGCTGCAAGTTTGAAGGTAGATGATAGGTGGATCAATTTTGGTTGACTTTAATTAGTGGGTTATTGACGGGTTATTTGGCCATAGCCATGACAATTATGACAAATGATGGGTGACATATTTAATGGATTTGAAGGAAAACTGGATCGTAACCATTAAAATTGGAATGATAGCTTTGATATCCTCCATATCCTATACTACGTCCTTGTCCTTCTCTACCTTTTGAAAAATTTTGCCATCTTTATTGACCATTAAAGGGAGCTTGATGGACATCATAATTTACAGTAAGGGGAATGAACTCCTTTGTTGTATTTCCTCTAGAAATATTTTCTTCTTCATCATGTAGGTCTTTTAGTTTATGCCCTATAGCCAATCACTTTGATTGTAGTTTAGTGACAATTATTTAAAGACAATCTTTATCAGGTATGTGTTTAGATGTATAAGATAAAGTCTATGGGATAATTATACATTGCAAATGAAATTATAATGAGATTATAATTATGAGATTCATATTGCATTTAGATATTATCTCTAAATTGTTCCTAGCTATTGTACTGTTAAGACTAGATATTAATAGAACACAAAAAGATAGTACACGTTTTGTTTTTCCTTATGAAGGAAATAGTCGATCTTATAGGCTAAAATATATGATGATTGTATAAATGATCATTTGACTTGAAGTCACCAAAGTTATCATATTTTAATATTACTTATGACCTATTTAATCATGGTTGTTCAATTGGTAGTCACTGGATGTAACATGAACTGTATGGAGATAGTTGTGTGATCAAGATAGGATTCATCACCTTAAAGTAATTAGGAAGAATGTTTTGTTTTTCTTAATTAGTATTGATTCGGAAAATCCTTAGCCAAGGTGAGATAACATTTTATAAATAGCTTACAAATGCCATTAATTAAATTAATAACTAATGACAAAGAATTAATATGATTGGACTAAAAAAGAGTAGATAATAATTCTATGCTCTATGTTTAATCAGAACATTGTATGAAAAAATGATTGAATTATACGAAAAATCATGCATAAAAAGGTTAGAAAAAACTACTTTGACTTTCTTAAATATTTGAATGGTCATGATGCGTTGCTAGATGCCAATATTGATCTATGAATATAAATTGTTTAATTGGAAAATTAAAGATAAATTAAAAAGAGTTTTAATTTATATAATTCTAATTCTAATTTATATTCATTGCCAGTATATTTGGTGTTGGGACCCGATCCGAAAATCGGATCCCAACTGACGAAAATGGAAAAACATCGGAAGAATCAAAAGTGAAGTAAACGGAACTAACGAAAACTCGAATCGGATCATATAGCGAAACAAAACGAATGTAAATCGGAAGCGAATACGAAATCGAAACGAATCGAAGGCGGACAAATCAAAGCAAACGAATCGAAGCAAATCGAATTGCTTAAACGAAGCGAACACAAATCCGACATCCGAAAACAATACTTGTTGAATTATGATTGATTTTAGGAATGTGTTACGAAAATTGTACGGACTTGCATGAAAATGAATAAGAAAGAAAAAGCAAGAAAAAAATTTATACCGGATTCGGAGAGTTTAGTCTAGGTTTCCAACGCGATCATGTATCTCTATTCTTTGTTCTCGGATGTCGGATCTGTTTTGTTCAGTTTTATTTTCGTTCTCAATTCGTATTTGATTCACTTCGCTATTGTTGCTTTCGCTTCGATTCGATATAGTTTCGGCTCCGCTTCCGAATTTATTTCTGTCTGTTGTTAGCCGACTCAATTCGATTCGTTGCTTCAGCATTTTCTTAGTCGATTCATTGCTTCCTCATTTTGATTAGTTGATTCGCCTTCGAATTCGAATTATCCGATGTGCATTCGCTTCAGTTTCGGCCACATTCGTTCCGTCTTCCGGTTGGGATCCGGTTTCCGGATCGGGTCCCAACATTTGACAACCTAATGGGTTTCCAATAAAGAATGAGTTGAAGAGAGCAAAGATATTTTAGTCAAGTTAGATTTGATTGTAAAATATGATAAACTTTATGATTAAATATGAGGTATTTAATAAAAAAGAATCAATATGAGATATTGGATCTTATTTGGATATAATTGATATTTAATTATATTATTTATAATTATAATTAAAGTCTAATTGAAATTAAAACTTAATTTTAATTAAATTACTAAAATGTCCAAAACCTATTATAAATAAGCTTAAGCTATAATGGAGCTAGCACTTTTTGCCTAATCTTCTCTGTAAAAGTTACAAAGTTTCCTCAACTCATTCTGTGGATTTTTGTATAGCTACGTTGGTTAAGACAGAGTGATTTCGAAACAGTTTGAGGCATATGACAAGATAAGGATTGGTGATTGAGACGGATCGATTTCTAAAATGGTTAAAGGGATATGACAAGATAAGGATTAAGTTTCATAATAAGGTACGAATTTTGATTAATGTTTTATTATAATTATGTGTTAATCATTTATAAAATTAAAGAGATCTTGGTTTTTTTAAAATAAAAAATTATGAAAAAGTTTCATATTTATTCCGTTGTGGTCGGGATAAGATCCCAACTCGATTTCCCTACAAGGTCATCATATGAAACATAATCCAACCATTATTTTAGACCTATAACAAAAGGTTTATAAAGTTTGTCTAAGCCATTAACAATAACTTGAACCAAGTTTTCTTCTTTTATTAGGATTTTTAAGGTAATTATCTAATCACAATACCTTTTTTTCTTTGCATATACTGTGTAATGGATTCATTGTAAATTTTTGACTTTATTATTCTCACTTAAGCCCGTGAGCCTCAGGCATAGTTAGTAGAAAGTTTTTACAAGGCTTGTTGACTAGTACTTGTATCAATAATTTGAAGAACAAAACTTTTACTCATTGACCCAATAATCCAACTACGTTGATTAATGCAAAACCTAGAATCAAATTTAGAATTTGGTTGATCATTGATTTGTTTAGGTAGTGGTGTTAATGATGCATCAATATAGTGGGCAAGTTTATAACTATGAAGCAAAGGTAACATTTGGGCTTGCCAAAGCAAAAAATTGAGGGACTTTAATTTAATTGATAATTGATGTGCTGCATTTGATAACGTGGTAGTTGTTGAAAATTATGAACTAGAGTTTGTAATAGTAATTATGAAGGTGGATTCAATTGCATGATTAAGTAGAGTTTTAGGTTTATAGCATTGAATTGTCAACAATTGTGGCTCATCCTATAATTACAGATCCCACATCAAAAAATATGGATTTATGGAGGTTGCTTCCCTTGTAAAATAAACCCTTCTCCTTGACCGCGTTTCATTTCTCTAGTCAAAATAAAATAACTAGACTACAACTGTAGTAGTGGTGAGTCTAGGTCTATCCCATAGAGAGTATGTGTAAAGTTTATGGAATGGAATTAACTGATGTTTAGGAAAAAAAAGCGGTTTTGGATTTTTGGAATAAGAAAAATAAAATAAAACTAACTAATAAAAACAAATTAAGGAAAACATGCAATAAAATGATAAATGTGGGAAATTTGGTAGGGACCTGGTTCTTCGGTTCAATCTTAGCCTACACCCTGACTAAGCATATTTTATTAATTTGTTGTTCTTTAACCTCTCCTAGAAATTATTAATCGTGGGTTAATA
>JANVCQ010000231.1:18984629-19001655 GCA_025531925.1 Erythroxylum plowmanianum
TTCAAGAAACGGTTATTCAGTTGAGTTCTGTAACTAACTCAAACTGATTCTTGATTTGGCGTGGTTTGCTTCCGTCTACTTTTCTTCGTCTGCTTTTCTTCCGTCTGTATTTCTTCATCTGTTTTTCTTCTGTCTGCTTCTTCTGTCTGCTTTTCTTCCGTCTGTATTTCTTCGTCTGCTTTTCATTATTAGCTTCCGTCTGCTTTTCTTCCGTCTATATTTCTTCATCTGTTTTTCTTCCGTCTGCTTTTCTTCTGTCTACTTTTCTTCCATTTGTATTTCTTCTTTTGTTTTTCATTATTAGCTTCCGTCTGCTTTTCTTCATCTACTTTTCTTTCGTCTGTATTTCTTCGTCTGCTTTTCTTTCGTCTGTTTTTCTTCATCTGCTTTTCTTCCTTCTGCTTTTCATTATTATTTGTACTTCATCAAAATCATTTATGTAACGTCATTTTGACTTAACAATACGGATGCTAGATTTCAATCTAACCAGGATGACTCTAAATCCTCAGGTTATGTTTTCACACTAAATGGTGGAGCAGTCAATTGGATGAGTTCCAAACAAAAGACGATTGTAGATTCGATGACTATGTTAAAGTACATTACAATTGCAGAAGTCGTAAAAGAAGCTGTTTGGATTAAAAAGTTTGTTATGGAAATTAGAGTGGTTCCAAGCATTATAGACCTAATAATGTTGTAATATGACAACAATGGGGTTATTGCTCAATAAGGAACCAAGGTCTCATAAGAGGTTCAAGCACGTGCTCAGGAGATATCAACTGATCATGGATATAATTGATAGAGGTGATGTAAAGATAGAGAGAGTGCCTACAGATCAAAACATCACTAATCCTTTGACTACGCCACTTCCTCAAATGAAATTTGATTCCAGTGCACTGGCCTATGGTATTAGATATAAAGGTGATTGGCTTTTGTGCAAGTAGAGATTGTTAGAGTAGTGCTCTAAAGGCAATCACCTTTAGCACGTTTGTATAAACTTTATTTTGATTAATAAAGCGAAAGACAATTTTTTTATTAATTGATGTTTATGTATTTATAAATTAATATCAATCTTAAATCAAATTAATGAAGTACATGATACAAAACATAACATGAAGGAAATTATGATGAGATCATGATAATGAGATTCCTATCATGTACAATTATGTTAGTATCTAAATTATCACTAGTCACAGGCTTAATAAGATAAGACATTATTAATTCGGATAGACCAGCACATGTTATACTCCTAATTTGATCAAGCATTGGATCTCACAAACTGTAAGCATGAGTTGTTTAGAGTTAACATATGGATGATTACTAAGGGTAGTAAGGACATTGGATGACCCACTATGAGATTGTCGTATGGATGATCTAACAAATATTAATAATTAATCTTATCATAGCAATGGTGCAAATATCCTTAAACTTGAGGTACTCAAGGATATCTTAGATATTGATCCTATTCTTTGACATCATTCCTTATTGCCTCAAGACCAGGTCGCTCATAGGGTAGTGATTGGGTATAGCTATTAGGATTTGATGGTAATTGGGTAGCTAATAAAGGATTCACCACTTCTGATAGAGGGAGATGATACCCACAACCTCTTATCGAGGTCATTACTTAGGAATTTCTGGCTAGAGCAGTTATGTGTCTAAAGAGAGTCTTCAATGACATATTACTTTGAACCAAGTGGGTTATAGAATGGTGAAGGGATGAATTGCACGGTAATTATCTATGGAAAGGTTCGTAGGTCAAATAATTAACTATTGAAGAGTTTGTGTATTAATCCACTTATATTCTGGTAAATTGGCATCATAAAACCCTTCATGATTTGCTTGAATTGAGAGTTAATTCAAGTGCTCAAAATAACTGGGAACCTAAAGGTCAAACGTATAAAAGATTGGATGAAAAAGAAAGTGTGTATGGATAATTTTAAGTAGGCCACAATCTTGATTGAAGGCGAGGCTGTCAATTAAGTAGGTCACGATCATGGTTCATAGGCCATGATCGTGACCAAAAGAACGACAGATGATACATAAGTGAGATCTTTACTTATGTACAGTTCATCTTTTAGTTAAAAACAAACACCATTAAGAGGATAGAGGGTCCAGAAGAGTTCTAGGGTAAAAGAGAAGTGATCTTGAGGTTTGTTCATGAAATTTATGCAATTGTTGTATGAATTTAATTGCATGCAACCTATTCTTGATCTAACTCTCCATTAGACCATCTACTTAAACTCATCTAGTTTTGTGCTCTAACCACCCTCACATATTGTTTCTTCTTCATCTTTTCATGTTCTTGAATGATCAAGGAAGTGTTTTGTGTTTACAACTACCCAAACAAGGAGAAGAATCAAGAAAGGAGAAGAAACAAAAGGAACATGTATTGTTATATCATGTTTATATAATATACTTATGCATGCATTTGAGATTCTCAATTTTTGGGATATCATGGGGTCGAAATTTAGATTCTGACACTTCCACTACTTTATCATTCATATGATGCATGAATCCATGACTCCCCCAATAGAGACCGACTCTTTACCTTTACCTAGCAGGTTAGAGGAATTATATGAAGAAGAAAAAGGAAAAGATACATTTGTAATATTTCTGAAGTGTATGAATTCATTCGAGATTGAGAATATGACGATAGGGAAGATGCTAAATGGGGATGATGATCAACTAAGCCCTATCCTGAACAACCTCATGTGGAAGTGGTGCTAACTATAATACTAGAAGATTATAATTTTGTCACATGGGGAAAACATAGAGTCGAGCCAGTGAGCCTAAGCAAAGGCTCTTCTTGGGAGGCAACCCAAGGGAAGTAAATTTCTTCTTTTTACATTTTTGCATTTCTTTTTATATGTATGTGTTCTTTGTTAGTTTGTTTCTTGCTTGTTTTAAGTTTTCAATCAAAATGAGAGAAAAAATAAAATAAATAAAACAAACATTTTCTTATTTTATGTTGCTTCTTGGATTATATAGTCATTATTAGAGTGTGAATTGACTAGAGAATTTTATAGCAACTTTAGCATGTATTTTGACTCTTGTGATTAGTCGATAAGCATTATCTTAGAAGAGTAGCGACTTATGGTAGACCAAGCAGGTGAGATGTTGAGCCTTATTTGACTAACACATTCATATCAGTCTCATTGTCTTTTGATAATGCATGACATATACATCCTAATTTTACCTTGAATTTCTATTTAATATCACATTTTTATCATATGAATTAACATGGAAATGATTAGGCATTCTTTATTTTTTCGAACTACATTAGCCAAATAACCTACCCTATTGACATGATTTTTCCCTTGTTAAGCCCCTTTGAGCTTTATACCTTTCTTTTTGTATCAACCATATTACATGCTTTATATTTAACCAAATGTCTACCCAATTCATAAAGCTAGTGGATCATTTGTGATTGGTGAGTTTGTGGATGTACAAAAGTGTAAGTGTAGGGGTGTACATATGTGTGTGTTGGTTAATGTTGGAATGTTTTGTTATGTCTTATCATTGAAATTCCCATGTTGATGTAGTTTATTTTAATTTTTATAAGGAAAAAAAAGAAAGAAAAGATAAAAGGAAAAGGAAAAAATGAGAAAAGAAAAGAAAATGAAAAAGAAAGAATTTTTTTGTTTAAATAAATTTATCAACGAAGAAGTGCATATGAGTTTGCAAAGTTATTCAGAATTAATGCATCTTCCTAGAGTTGTAATGAATGTGTTATTTGAGTATGTTGAATATGAGGTAGATGTTGGCTTGGAAACTTCACTCATGTGGTTTTAATGTATTATTGACATAACTTGTATGAGTGATTCTTTTGGATTGGTAAATGCTTCATATGGTTTATATGTGAGAGTTGAAATGAGTAGTGAAATATAAATGTTGCATTCATCATAGCTGATGGTACCTAATTTTTGATGAGTGTTAACTTGTGCATTTGATGTCATATTGAGTGTTGTTTAGTTCCACTAGCTTAATGGCTTTCAAGTTACTTGACCCAAATACATCTCATCTTACCTTTACCCACATTACAACCTTGAAAAGTCCTTTGATTCATGATTTTGCATATGAACATTAGTGGTGGAGAAATGAAATGATATGCAAAGTTATGGAATGACATGATCATGAATGGTGTTGACTGTACCTATAGATATATTTTAGTTAAACACATTTTTTGAGTATACCATTAGATTGCTCAGTTTTTGAAGATGATGAATGTTGATTGATCATGAGTAAATGCATAAAATGTTGACATCTTTCTATGAATTTAGAAGTCACTCATCTCTGCTTGTGATTATATATTCTTGGAACATATGGGAAATGAGTCAGTTTTTTTGGGTTTTTGAGCTTAATTTTAATGTTTTGCCTAAGAACTACCAATAGCTAAGCGTGGGGGAAATTGATAGGTGCTTAATTGATAATGAAATTATTCCATAACACTTAGCTATTATTGACATGAAATTTCTTGAGATACTCACTCACTTTGACTCATATGTGATTTTAGGCACAATTTGGAAGCAAAAAAGTTAAAGTGAGTCGAAAGCACGATATTTGGGTCATTTTTTGAATATTAATTTTCACTTGTTTTCATGGAGCAAGAAGAAGAAAATTAGAGCAAGAGAAGATAAGATAAAGAATAAAAGAATAGGATAAAACATAAAAACCCATGGAAGAGGGCTATTGGAAATCAACCCTCGTGGTGCATGTTTTATGCATGGTTGAATGTGAATTTAATGGAGTGATGGTTAGATTATGAAAGGTGGATAAGTAAGGAGTAAAATGACAACACATTAAAGAGCTGAATGGCGACATCCGAGGAGCAGAAAATGTAAAACGGCATAAATATGAGAAAAATCGATAGCAGCTGAAGGGGAACATGACATAACATGGGAAGGAAGAAAACAACAACGCATAAGGAGGAGGAGCAGTAGATGAACAAAATGTAGCTTGTGTTCAATTCAATGCATACATCTACGTTTAGCATTGAGTGCAAGAGTATGTGTTCAATGCAACATATATTAATCTAATGCAACCCATACGTCTGCATTTTGCATTGAACACAAGGGTATGCATTCAATATAATGCATAGTCCTACATTTCATGCTTGGTTTTAAAGAAAATGTGAATAGTGACGGTGGACAAATGTTTATTTGTCACATCACATGAACAGTAGAAAATAGAGAAAACAATAGTAGCGTGGAATAGAGGGGAGGCATAATGAAAAGGAGCTATTGGGGGTCTTCGATAGGGTTATTTGAGTGGCATGAAGCATTTTCTTTAGAGAGACCCATAGAAGGTTAAGTTCCTGACGCTGGTTCAGAGATGACATCGATGCTAACGATCTAAGTTAAGTGTATTTTACCATTTTTGTTGTTTCTTTCTCTCATTAGGAATTGATTGTGTTGTCCTATGTTAATTCATTTGGGTTTTGTGTATGGATAATCATATTTTCATTATTGTTCAGTTATTTATGTATAAACTCATTGGCTATTATGAAAGGATGATTTTAATACATTCATTGAATCATTTATTTGCAAACTCATTGCTAGAATTTCGAAATAATCTATAATTATGTTGAAATTCATATATAGCGACTAATGATTTATAATGATTCATAATCTTTAGGGATAACATGACCTAGGTTAAATGATGCATCGTTGTGGCTTTTGCCTTGATTATTCAATTTTCCTAATTCATAATGCTACTGCCTAATTAAATCTAGAGATTGTATTTTAGGTTATTTGGTGGTTAGGTTTAATTAATGATCTTATCTTGATTAAACAAAAACTAAGAGAAAAATTAGGTTAATTATTAACTAAAAATTAATAGTTGCTAGGAGTGGTTAGAAAATAACAAATCCATGAAATATGCTTAATTAGGGTTTAGGCTGAGAGTTAACCAAAGAACTAGGTCCCTACTGAATTTCCCATTTTATCATTTTTTTGCATGTTTTCTTTAATTTTTTTTATTAGTCTAGTTTCATTTTATTTTGTAAATCCAAAAACCCCCAAAACCTAAACACTGATTAATTTCATTTCAACAACTTTACACACACTCTCTGTAGGATCGACCTAGACTCACCACTGCTATAGTAGTATTCTAATTATTTTATTTTGACTAACATTATGAAGCCAATCTCTAGTTTGGCATACTTCTTCATTATTGGCTTTTGGTCTTCAGGCTTAGGTTCCTCGAGATTATCTTCAAAGTCCCTTTGATGACCTCTTATCTGATGCATGTTATCAATAAAGGGAGCAAGTTCACTTTGTCGAGAAATTTTCCCAGCATAAACCAAATAAAAACAATGGTGAATTAACCAAAAAAATACTAAAACAACTCAATTAAATATCACGAAAAAATGTATGAATGAACATACAAAACAATTGATAAAAAATCAAAATTAAATTAAGTGTAAACACTAAACGTCTCCCCGACAACAACTCCAAAAACTTGTTTTGCCCAAAATAAGTTCTAAAAGATACCTAAACTATCCTAATCACAAGTATAGAAGGTAGTTGTAGTTTATTACCCAGAGTCGTCTCCCACGAAGGTGAAATTGGTTCACATAAATTAGTCTTGAACAAAAATATAAATAGATGCAATCATAAACATTCTATCCCAATTTGTTAAGTGAAGTAAACTGATTTACGTAATTAGAATAAAAAGAAAACAAAATTAATTGGAAGCAAAAGCGAATAGATTAACCAAACTGAGAAACTCTTCAGAATTAATTTCACTAATTTAATCTCCCATGCATGATGAAGGGGAAATGATTGGATAGTTGTCTTACTAAAACTAACAGTTGAGTTCTAAGATCAACTTGAATAATAAACTAAATCTATCTTTTGTATTCGACAAGTTATCACCTAAATTAATTATGGAAACTTGACTACTAATTACCACTTAAGTCGATACATTTCTAATTCTAAACCTAAGCGTCTATAGTTTCTTGTTCCACATTAAATTTCTTCCATCAATCCTTCGTTTAATACTGAAATGATGCAAAGATTGGTCATACTATTACAACCATTCAGTTTAGAAACTATAAAAAATGTAAGACAACAACACAGTTCCTCAATCATGCATATTTGAATAAAATAGCTAAATTAATCCTCAAGAAAAAGAGATCAACCCATCACGGAAATAACAAGATTCATCATATTCAAGTACTTCAATCCTATATTTTTTAGTATAAGAGAAGTATTTAAGCACTAAACTAAGTAAATAACCAAATGAACTATCAAAAGATAGCAAAGTATCAGTTAGTTAAGCTAATAAGGTAGTAAGTTCAGTAAACAACAGAAAAATGACATAGAGAAATATTGCAAAAAATGAAGAACAAAACAAGCAAACAAAGATCGGATGAAGGAGTCGTAGTGGTCTCTTGCACTCTCAAGCTCTTTGCATTGGCTCTCACCTTCTGCTCCAGCTTGGTTCTTACCTAGATGATCGGATGCTTAAGTTGTTTCCACTCTCTGTTGTTCTTCTTTTTCACCTCACCCGATTGGTCTTTGCTTTCTCTCCTATCTTCTCTGCCTTCTTTCTTTCTCTCTATTTTTGGTGAATGTCTGTTGGGTGTGTAGAATGTTCCCAAGATGTGCTGCCAGCCCCCAGTTCTAGCCTCTCTTTTTACCTCTCATTCCTTTTCTATTTATAGAATAAGTCTAGGTTTAGGGTTGTAGGGTTGTTACGCTGTCAGCCTGCATGTGTTAGACCTAAGTGAGTACAAAGGAGGAGCCATGAGGGTGACTATATTTGTCACCCCCATGAGGGCTGGCCATCATTGTGACTAAGCTTGTCACAGTGTGAGACTTTAGTCACCATCGTGACTAAACTTGTCATAGTGGTGACACCTTAATCACCACTTTTTTCCATTTTTTTCTTTTCATGCAAAATTTATGTGAACTATTATTTCTCATCTAAAATTCATAAAACATTCTCTTCAACCTTGATGCAACATTCACGACCATTTTCTCTCAATGCATTCAAATTTGGATTAAAAATACTAGAATTTGTAACTAATATCAATATATGAATGCAAGCAAAATCAATAGAAATTACACATAGCAACCATCAGTTTTGATGAATTCAAAAACATTATTCCATAAAGTAGATTAAAGCCTTCATATCAAAAACCATATGAAGTATAAGGAATAAGCTCCTTAGATTTAGTAAGATAGTCACATTATGAACTAGGAAAACATATTAATCTAGGCTACAACCACACAAGCTTGGGTCATATTACCTATGTTATGTTATCTCTAATGATTCAACACCATTAATTGCCACAAATGAACCTAAATCATAACTATTATATTTGAGATCCTAGCTGTGGGTTTATATAAAAACAATCTAATAGAAGCACACAAGTCATCCTTACACAAATACCCAAACCAATAAGTGAAGAATAACATAAACAATTCCTAGAGAGAGAGAGAGGGATTCAATAATCATAACGAAGAGATGCTCAAATATGATCCTCGATTTCGATTTCACCTTTGAACTGGAAGAAGGAAGATTAGCCCTCTATAGATTCCAAAGGAGTAAGGTCTCTTCCCCTTCTCCTGTTCCAAAAACGATTCATACTCCTCTTAGCCACACAAATGTCCCCTTATAGAAGCAATTAGGTTTATGAGAGGATGTACAATTGGATGCAAGGATGTGCATGAAACCTTGCATCACCAAAAATTTGCATCATTCAAAATAGTGCACAGTCGTGCATCTTGCACTGTATAGTGAATGCTTTATTTCTTGCATTTTCTTTTCTCGTCTTCAACCTAATCCGTCTCCTTCTTGTTCCACAAAGACAAATGGATTTTAACTTTAAGAGGATGACTCAAAAACGTGCTTTTAACTTATTTTAACTTTTGAACTTCCAATTGTACCTAAAAGTAAAATATGAACCAAAATGAGTTTCTTAAGCATTTCATATCATTCATCACTAATTTTTGAGGAATAAATGTATAAAAAATTAAGCACATATCAACTTGACTACATCATTTACTTTTCTATATAGTAGTTCTCCAACACTAAAAATAGATGAGGTAGTTGGTTTTCTTACCTTTTCTATATATGGTCTTAGGTCATTATTGCATCAAATTTAAAACTTGCTAATTCATAAATGAAATTGAACTTTTTATTTCATAGAAATGATAATAATTAGAGAAAGAGAGACATATAATATATTATGAGCTTTTGTTTGTGTTTGAGATTAGAATAAATCCAATCTAGTGCATAATGGAAGGAAAAAAAACTCTTTGTTTGACTTTCTAAAATTAAATATCATTTAGATTCTATAATATGATTAATTAATAAAGTATAATAAATCATGAATCATAAAATCATAAAGCCTAATCCTTTTCTTGCAATATTTCTTGAAATATTTCTAAAATTGGCTAAATGTAGAAGCATTTGATTCCTAACAATATCTATAAGAATAAGTTAAAAGAACTTTACAAGTTTTAAAGAGAATGGTAATTAAGGAGTGCTAGCTATTTTAGATCATATGCCTATCTATAATATTATTAAGGTCTTTTAGTAATTTATATTCTATTTTTAATTAAATTTTAATTAGAGTTACAATTGATTGTAAATATGTAGAAATTAATCGCAAATAAAATCAAATATCACATATTGATCCTTATTTATTAAATATCTAATATTTA
This sequence comes from Erythroxylum plowmanianum, assembly GCA_025531925.1. Classification (NCBI taxonomy): domain Eukaryota; kingdom Viridiplantae; phylum Streptophyta; class Magnoliopsida; order Malpighiales; family Erythroxylaceae; genus Erythroxylum; species Erythroxylum plowmanianum. The sequence goes on from JANVCQ010000231.1 coordinate 18,994,301, forward strand.
ATCTTAAAGTTTCTTAAACTTTACGATCAAGTTAACTTAATTAAATTAAAATTTTTTCTCATCAATCATTTTTTCGTATGTGACCTATTATGTTCTAAAATATGTTCAAAATAGATATAAATTATAACCCTAAATCTTGTTTTTATTAGAAAAATTAAACTTTTTTAAATTTTTAATTCTCAAATTAAATAATTTTTAACTATAAATGAAGATTGATATCTATCAATGCATTATGACTATCCGAATATTAGGAATGTCAAAGAACTTTTGACTAACCTTTCTGTGTATGATTGTACAAGGCAGTGTCAAGTTACTTTAGAAAATATGTAACATAATGTTTTATAAAATATCTTAGGAATAAGCTAAAACATTAATGGTTTGATTATCTTCTAAATTGAGTTCCTAGTTTTTCAATAACTTAGTAAGCTACCAAGGTTTCTTTGATCCTGCAATATATTTTATGAGCTAGAACATGCTTGTCATTTTCTATCTTGTTGAACAATCTTTGATTCCTCGCTATCTATATTGCATAGACTGAATAATTTAGGCTAAGGTTAAAACATATATGATCTTTTCCTAACGAATGATACTTATATTCAGCCAACACCAATATGTTCTCCCAATCTACTTTAGAACAATAAAGATTCAATATCTACTAAATTGTAGCCTAAATAGAATCTCTGCATTGGAATTTGAAATAGAGATAATTAATGATTTTAGTCTCAAAATTACATAACTTTCATAAGACATCATTAGATCCAAGGATCCTATCTTTTTTATTCAATCTTCTTCTAGTTGCTAACCATGTGATGAAGGAGGATTTAGGCTTTAGAGAGCCCCTCCAAATAATATTAAACTAAGGAATGAGTGGTATATGGGGTCTTAGAGCTTAGAGGCATGAAGAATAGGAGAAGTCTCCCTTGTTTTTAAAGGACCGTATAGGTTATCAACTAATTAATGATTAAGAAATTAGCTAGGAAAAAAGACCTAGATCCTTTTAGGCCCCCTCTCCTAAAAAATAAGAGGAATTTTGACCTATAACATAACTAACTCAAGCTTGGTAAAGACTTTATTAGTAAGAGTTAAAATATCATCTCTTAGACAAAGAAGACTAAGAGAGGTCTAATTGTAAAACCAGAATCATGTATTCTTCCCATTCCCCATTAAGATTTTGATGAAAAGATACACAACATATCTATTTCTTAACATTTAAATGAATGGCCAAGAGTGCTCTCTCCTTTTAAAAATCTGCCATAAGCTGGAATTTTTAAAGTAGAATTCAATCAGACATTTAATCAAAAGATATTCTTTGTCTATAAATAGCCTTCAAATCCTTTTAGCCACTTGTATTCCTTAAAATGTTTGGATTGAGGTGAAACTAAATCCTTTTTCCCATTTTCTCTAGCATAATTGTTCCCATTTGATTTTAGCTTGTCTTGATTTGTCACCCTTTCCAAACCAAAGAACTTTTTAGCACATTTTTCAATCTCCTTTTTGATCCTTTCTAGAAAGAGTAAGTGTGAGCTCTAATATGTATGCAAATTAATCAACATAAAAATGATTTGTTATACTCTTCTAGCTTGTGAAAGTGTTAATTTTGACAAGAGAAAGTGTTAATTTTGACAAGAGTTAATCATTTCTTATACTTTTCCAAGATAAGCTGAAAATCTTAATAATTTAGCTTTTTAGAAGATATGGGAACCCTAAGATACTTGAAGTGTAGGGACACTCAAACCAAATATCTACCAAAGTCTTCTAGTGTAACATCCCATCACCTGTGGGAGGCTAGAATTGTAAATATGAGTGATTAATGAGAGCTTAGAAATGCAATTTTCATGCTCATGCATAATATGGCATACAATATACGTGGTTAGTCAAATTTTTGCACATGAAAAGAATTGTACATGCATTCCTCAATAATTTCGAGTATAATTAGAATAAGTTATGATTTTTGGGAAAATTGTGAATTTGGAATTTATGTATATTGGAACATTTTATTGATTAGTAGAATTATATATATATTTGTGAATTTTGGTAAATTAAAGATTTATTTCAGAATTTATAGAGTATTATGGAAAATAGGGAAACGAAATTAAAAGAAGAGTTGGAGATAGTTGGATTGTAAGCTGAGAGTTAAGAGAGTTAGTTTCAAAAGAAACTAAGTTAGGGCTTAGACCATAGGAAAGTGACAAGTGTTAAGTTACTTTTGTACTTTTGTCAGAAGTAAGTTTGAGTTATCCGAGAGTTAAAAAGGGGTTTGTTCTTTTTCCTAAGTTCTTTCCTTGTTATCATCTTCTTCGAATTTCTTCCCATACACAGAGTTTTCTATCAAACTCCTTCTGAGAGTTAACTTTGCTTTTTCATATCCCTCACCACTTCCTCTACTACTGAGTATTTCTTCTGCCTTAAGAAAAACCAGAAGTTGGATAGTGTTCACAGTGGTTTACGTAATTTTCTATGGAGTTAGGGCTTGAAGATAGTTGAAGCTTTTGGAGTTTTCAACAAGTAAGTAGTGAATAAATTTGTTAGAGTTGAGGATTTTTTAAATAAAGTTGATGAATTTATTGTCAGTGGATGATCATGGCACTTACGTATATTTATATTCTTGAACACTGTGTTAAGGGGATGGAAATTGTGGATAAGGTGTTATTTAGTTTTTGATGGATGGTTAATGATCAAGTGTTGTGGAAATGGGTTTTGAGTTGAGAAGTAATTGTAAAATGATGGTCTGAGATAGGGATGAGTGTTTAAATGAAAAATTGAAAGGAAACATGGAGATTGAGAATGAAAGTTATGGTCTTTATCAGGGGAGATGCTCAGGAGTATAGATAGTATCGTCTATGAAGAAGTATCATCTCAAGTTGACCTTGCTTCGTCTGAAGTTGACTCTGCTTCGTCTTAAGAGTTACTTCATCTTAAGTTGACTCTTCTTTGTCTAAAGTTGACTCTGCTTCATTTTAAGAGTCACTTCGTCTTAAGTTGACTTTGCTTCGTCTGAAGTTGACTCAGCTTCGTCTTAAGAGTCACTTCCTGTTAAGTTGACTTTACTTCATCTAAAGTTGACTATGTTTCATCTTAAGAGTCACTTCATCTTAAGTTGACTTTGCTTAATCTGAAGTTGACTCTGCTTCGTCTTAAGAGTCACTTTGTCTTAAATTGACTTTGTTTCGTCTGAAGTTGACTCTGCTTCGTCTTAAGAGTCACTTTGTCGTAAGTTGTTTTTTGCTTCGTCTGCTTTCTGCTTCATCTTCTTTCTGCTTTGTCTGCTTTCTACTTCATCTGCTTTCTACTTCGTTTGCTTTCTACTTTGTTTTCTTTTTGCTTCACTTGTTTTTTGCTTCGTCTGCTTTCTGCTTATGTGACTAAAACTTCTTCTTCTATACACTATTAGTCTGATGCTATCGTCTAGTAAATTTTTGACCCTTCAGATGATCAAATTTGTCTTCAAGCCTTCACAAAAGTTCTAGATCTCGAAGTTCTCTTTGAAATGGTCCTAAAATATTCTGACATATGTAGAGAGAGTTATGCCATTTGTCCCGAGATAAGTTCTGTATGAATGAGGACAAAAACCTTGTTTGATTCTTTCAACCATAATTTGTCATCCGACCTCCTAATGTAGTGATTCTTAGACCAATAGATTCCTAACACATCTTTCTACCTCTCCACAAAATTTTGTAGCATTCTGAATTGATTTGAGAAAAAGTGATCAAATCAAAGTGTGGAATCTATTGGAACAGTGAAATAGGATTATCTTACTGAATACCCCTCAGTTTTTTTATTATATTTGGACCTGTATGACTCCAAATGAGATGGTTTTTTTATTTGGAGTAAACTAGAGATATATACCTACAAATTTTCTCAAGACGTCTAATTGTGATTTAGTCTCTAAGATATTCAAATTCTAAGTGGAATTTGTGCATAGTACATTATTTTTGGAATATGACAACCTGAAAATGTTTGAGACATATCTTCCAAAGTACTAAACCAAATTGAGTGATTTTAGTGTCAATAGAAAGATAAGACATCGAGGAACACTTTTCTAGAAGAGAGTATGATCAAATTACTTCAATTATACCTTATGATTAAACATGAACAATAGACCTGAATGGTGTCTTGGAAAAATCTGAAGTGATTCAATGATAAATGAATTATGAATTTAATAGTTTTAGTGAGGCATAAACCTAAGTATTAATTATACTTAGATGAGTTTTGATATGATAATAATTTTGTGATGAAATTGATGGTAAAATACTAGAGATTATCATGAACATGCATTGTACATATTTCATTTCATACATGTGCATTATTAAACACTTATGATTGTATAAATTGTGATATTGTGTATGTTATTTGATGTAGAGGAGCAATTGCAGCGTCAACCTCCAGACATTGCCGAAACTTCCAAGCATTGCCGAAACTTCCAAGCATTACTTGTTTGCTTAATTTATGTTTTGAATGATAATTGAATGTGTTTAATTGTGGATTCCGGACAGAAGGTCTGATGAATGTGAATGTGGGTTGAGATATTGAAGTGCTACTTGAATGTGAACATGAAGACCTAAGTGCCTTATAATGTGAGTGATTGTGGTACATGCATTCCATTCATGAAATGCACAATCAGATAATGGCAATTGTGACCAAAGTAGCCACCGATCAGAGCTTAAAACTCAACGAGTGAAAATGAGCCTCGAGCTTAAAAGTGATTAAGAGCCTAAGGCTCACTATGTAAAATGAGCCCTGTATCCCACAAGCGGATAAGGGACAGTTATTAATGAGCTCGGTATCCAAAATAGATACGGGACAGTTCAAGCACTCAGTCACAACAATGTAATAATTGGAAAGTGTCTCATGAGCATTTCATATGCATATTGTTAACTATGTTCTATAATGAAATGCCAAATTTGCCTACGCTTAAGTGAAAACATGATACTTATGTAAAGTGTAGTATGTGATTATATGTTATGTGAAATGATGTGTTGCATGAATTGAGTGAACCATTGATGATGGTTACCTCATTGAGTTCGCAAAACTCACCAAAATTGCAATGTTGTCTTTTCAGGACTGAAAGATGACTCTAGCTACTGAGAGGCTCTACCAGTCGTGTAGATTAAAATTGATAAGAGAAGTCATGGCTCAAAGGTCGGTCAGCTAGATTTTGAGGACAAATTAGATAGACTTTGTATATTTTCCTCATTTATATAGTACTATTGTAGTAGGCTTTGATGATGTACAGACAGTAACTGTATTAAATATATAATGTAGACTTTCGATTTTGTGAAGTGAAATGAGGAAAAAGTTGATTTTAAAATATTATGGTTGTTTTCTGATGATTTATAAGTGAATAATGATATGATGACATGTAAAGTGAATGTAGTGTTTGAACTCTTTCTTTTTGAGATGAGATTCATTTCATTTCTTCACATTCTCCTTATAGAGTTTGACATTCTCATACATATTTAAACAAAACTCCTCGATCTCATTAAGTTATAGGAGTCTTCTCTCACCCACTCACTTCTAATCAAAATTTAAAGTTTCGTTCCCTAGTATGCTTTTTACTCGAGTTCCATAGGCAAATGACAAGCTTTACCATACACTAGTTTAAATGGAGTCATCCTAGTTGGAGTTTTAAAGGCGATTCTATAAGCCCATAAGTTGTCATCTAACTTTAACACCCAATCCTTTCTTGAACCATTCATCATTTTCTCCAATATTTGTTTAAGCTCATAGTTGAAGATCTGCATTTGGACACTTGTTTGTGGGTGGTATAGGGTGGCATCACGATGGTGGACTCCGTACCTTTTAAGAAGAGCATCAAAAGATTTATTACAGAAATGTGCTCCTCCATTGTTTATAATTTTCCTTGGCACTCCAAATCAATTGACTAACCATTTAATGAATTTTTGACCAACTTTTCCATCATTTGTTAGAGTTTCCACAGATTTGACCCATCTTGATACATAGTCTACTTCTACCAAAATGTATGTGTTCCTTATGGAGGATAGGAAAGGACCTATGAAGTTGAGTCCCCATACATCGAAGACTTCGACTTCTAAGATGTTGGATAAGGGCATCTCATCTCCTTTCAAGATGTTTCCCACTATTTGGCACCTATCACACTATGCCACGAATGCCTAAGCATCTTTAAACAAATGCGGCCAATAGAATCCACATTTAAGTACTAAAGTCGTCATCTTGTTCACATTAAATGTCCAGCATATAGAGTTTCGTGACACTATGTCAATATGTCATACATCACCTCCTTCGTAACATACCTTCTTATTATTCCATCAACACATGTCCAATATAAGATCGGATCATCCTATGAGTAACAGGTATAGTCATACAAGAATCACTTCCTCAACTGACATGATAACTCAGAAGGGAGCTTACCATCAATGACAAAATTTGCTATATCAATAGACTATGGTGTCGCCAGGCTATTAGGTAACATCAGAGTTTCATCAAGGACTCTCTCATTGATATCATCATCCTACTCAATTTCTCCTCCTTCTAGACATGATAAGTTTTCTACTACCACATTCTTAGCTCTTTTTTTGTCTCATATTTCGATGCCAATTTTTTGTAGTAATAATATTCATCAAATATGTCTTGATTTTGCATCCTTCTTGGTGAAAAGATATTTAAGTGCAGCATGATCGATAAAAAGATCACCTTAAAGCCTAAAAAGTACAATCAAAACTTGTCACATGCATACACCACCACCCTAGTAACTCTTTCTTAGTAGTGTTATAGTACATTTATGGCCTAGTTAATGTCTTGCTTGCATAGTATATCGCATTCAACATCTTATCTTTCCTTTAGCCCAACACGAAACCCACAGTTTTATCTCTAATGTCATATATGAATCCGATTAGGGTTGTCCAGTCCAGTGACGTTAAGATTGGTGTTGATGTCAGTGCCTTTTTTAATTAATCAAATGCAAATAGACATTTATTATCAAAACAAAATGGCACTTCTTTAACTAACAAGTTCGTTAGAGGCCTTGCTATCTGCAAAAAGTTCTTGATAAAGTGGTAGTAGAATCTTACATGACCTAGGAATGCATGCACACCTTTGACATTGATAGGTGGTAGGAACCTCTCTATGACCTCCATCTTTGCTCTGTCCAATTCAATTCCTTGGTGTGATATTTTATATGCTATTTTGCTATCTCTTTAACATACTGATCGCGGCTCTGTCGATTCAATCTAAAGATTGATCCTTAGAAACGGGTCAAAAATAATAAATTCCAAGATCGCAATACAGGATGCAACCTCAGGTCGTCTCACTTAACTGGAACCAAGTGAAATGGACCTAAGCTAGCCTAATTACCAAAAATTGCAATTGAAGTTGAT
>JANVCQ010000231.1:19001755-19018974 GCA_025531925.1 Erythroxylum plowmanianum
ACACTATAGAAGTCAATAAAATCATCCTTATGTTATCCCTTAGTAATAAATTCACAATTTTAGCTTCTAAGGTGACTATCACACTATTGAAATCTAACTCCAATAACAATGTAACCTATATATTGTTTCCCACACATATAAGGCCCGCATGCTAAAGCATTTAATGCCGTCTTTGCTTATGGCAATTTAGTTTTATGTAATGGTATCATTTGTAAAAGAAAAAAACTAAAATTTAATATTGCAATCTCACCTACAATATTCATTTTTTTCATAATATTACATAAATAATGTAACATCCCAAATCACCCGCTTACAAATATTGTTCGCTTCGGGTCTTGACCTAACCAAGCCCTCACGATTTTGCTTTTCCCGAGGCTTTCCTAAGAGATCACCCATCCTGGAACTAATATCTCCCAAGCACATTTAACCTCGGAGTTCTGATGGAATTCGGTACGTTAGGCCATGGAAAACGCTTCTTGAGGGAGAGTCCATCTCTCCAGTCGGTCCTACCGACTTGGGTCTAGCTCTGATACCACCTCTAACATCCCAGATCACCTGTTCACAGATATTGTCCGCTTTGGGCCTTGGCCCAAACAGGCCCTCACAATTTTGCTTTCCCTGAGAACTTCCCAAGAGGTCACCCATCCTAGAACTAGTCTTGCCCTAGCACATTTAACCTCGGAGTTTTGATGAGATTTGGCGCATTAGGCCATGGAAAACGCGTGGCCCAAAGGGGACAATATTTGTGAGCGGGTGATCTGGACTGTTACAGGTGGTATCAGAGCCAGTTCTCGGGTCGGTTGGACCGGCAGGAGGCTAGACCTCCCTTACAGACACGTTTTCTATGCTTTAACATACCGGATCCCATCAAAACTCTGAAGCTAAATGTGCTAGGGCAAGAGTAGTTCCAGGATGGGTGACCTCCCGGGAAGTTCTCGGGAAAGAAAATCGTGAGGTCTTGGCTGGCCAAAGCCCAAAGTGGACAATATCTATAAGTGGGTGATTTGGAATGTTACAAATAACTTGTGTTTTAAACCATGATGAGAAGCTTATTTTATGCCTTAACATTATCCTCACCTTTGCTTTTAATCTCACCTTTGTGCTCTCTATTTAAAAAGTAAATTAATGTAAGACAAAAAAGGTTGGATGATAAATTTTAATATAAAATAATAAATGAGAAGTAATATACATACTCCATATTTAAATTGACTTCTTCACAGTTGTTCAAAATGTACCAATGGCTAATTTCAAGTTCCTTTTTAGTTAATTCCACATATTTTCCTATTTCAAGCAGCCTTACTTTTTGGAAGAAAACTGACAAGCCATCATCTTGATCAAAATTGAAATTACACTTTTCTCTATCAAATAATGTCTCCATGTTGTTTAAGTACATAAAAAATATTAAATAGTCATTCGATATATAAGCCTCTACAATAGGGCCTTCAAGTTAAGATCTATTATGCACGTAGTGCATAAGAGAGCCTAAAAACCTAAAAAAGTATAAAACATTAGCATTTGTTAATAAATAATACCAAAAGGAAAAAAATGTAGAAGAAAATAAAAATTACCTTACAATCGAAAACATCTATCAAAATTGAACTAATTCATAACTTGCCTCATATAGTAAGTGAATTGCCAATTGTACCATAACATTAAAAAGTGATGGCAGGAAGACTAATTCAAGCTTATAAAGAATCAAAGTTATGTCATTTTCCGTTCTTAAGATCTTCCAATTTCTGTGTGTTACAAAATAATTTCTTAAAAAAAATCACCCAATTGTGGAAAAATTACTGACATATCCTTTAAAAACATCCATTTATTCCAACAGGAAGTAATGATTGTAAAATTACATGAAAATCATGGCTTTTCATCCTAGAAACTTTTTCCTCATTAGTATCAGCATAATGGGCTATATTAGAGGCATACCCATAAGGAAACTTAATTGATTTATGAAATTGCCAAAAAGTTTGTTTCTTCATTTTTGAGATAGTGAAACATGCATGTGGAATCATATATGACCCAACATCTCTCCTTTTCAAATGCAAATCTTTTCTTATATTCATGTCTTTTAAGTTTAATCTAGCCTTAGTTGTGTCTTTTGATTTGCCATCAATCCCCATCAAAGTTCGTAAATATTCACATAAATGTTTTTTTCAATATGCATGACAACAAGATAATAACTTAATAGCAATTCCTTCCAATATGAAAAATATACTTTTTTTTAATTCCAATTAAAATAAAGAGAAGTTCACTTTTTCTTTCTATTACTTGAGTGTTTTCTAGGTATAAACTCTTGTAAATGTGATAGTTGATCAAGTACATCATCACCTAAAAAGTGCAATGGAGCTTCATTATGTTTTACTTTATAGCCCCATTGAATGAGTTTGATGGTTACACATAGGACATTCCATATATCCTTTAATACTCTATCCAAACAAATGATCATATGCTGAAAAATCATTTATAGTCTATAAAATGACCATAGAAACTCTTATTTTTTTTCCTTTAATAACATTATAGGTTTCTAATTTGCGATCTCAGAGATTTTTTTAAATCATCAATTAGTGGTTGTATATATACATCAATACATTTACTAGGAGCAATGGTTCTTGGAATAAATAAAGGCAATAAGAAAAAAGGTGTAACACCCCACTACAATAGAGTATAATACCGGAATACCCTGAGGACATCCCAGTATATAATCTATAATAATGGCATGTTAGAGCAAACATATAACCAACTTAATCATGGCATCACCTAATATCCATAAAAGTCATCACATTTCATTTCATAAAACCAAACTTACATTTTAATTTTATAAACCATCCGAATATGTACAATCATTCAAACCTATTACAAAACACACTATATACATTAGGATTTTTACAAAAGGTCTAACTAAATTTCTTCAGTCTCAGCTGACCGACCTTTGAACCATTTCTTCACAAAATACAAGAATTAATCTTCTTGTAGAGTCTATCTGTCTCTGATATCCTCACTCAATCCTGAAATATCAACGTTGCAATTTTGATGAGTTTTGCAAACTCAGTGATGTAACCATCATCGATGCTTCACCCAATTCATACCACATAACAAAATATATAAGCACATAATTCACAACTTTCCATTTAACAAATTGCACCATGTAGCATTTATTCCACATTCCATTTTCATACAAATACTTATCCACATTAAAATTCAATCAATCAATTAATCAATTACAGTTATTAAGTGTATATGTAATGCATATGTGACCCACATTCAATTATTACGTTGTTATGATTGAGTGCCTAAATTGTCTTGTATCTATTATGGATACCGGGCTCATTGATAATTGTTCCTTACCCATTACAGATATAGAGCTCATTGTATATATCGAGTCTTTGGCTCTATACCACATTTCGGAGCTGTAAACTTATATTCGGTGGCTACTCATGTCATAACTGTCATTATTTGATCATACATTCGTGTATGAAATGCATAATCCCATTCCTATTCAAACATAATTACAATCCCATTCACAATCCCAATCATATATAGCATCGGACCTTAGTTTGACATTCAAGAAACATGTTGAGTAACATATAGTTCACCAAATTCCCATTTGAGGAAAACTTTTATTATTCCACATTCATCAATCAATACATCGGACCTTCATGCCCAGAATCAATCCACATTTAATACAGAATTTATAACAAACAATTATTAAGTGAGACCATCAAGGTTACTCATAGTACACTCCGGATATTTATTGCCTTGATGTCCCAACAATGTCTGGATGTTGTCGCTCAATGTGTTCCTTTATACAATGCAATACATACACATATCACTACTTGGTACAATTATGAATTCATTTATGCTCATTCCTATATACTAAATATGTACAATGCATGTTCATGATAATTTCGTGTTACTTATCATTAATTTTGTCACAAAACTCATTTATATAACAAGAATCAAATGATCAATCTAGTTTTATCTAACATCAAACTTTCGAGTCCACTTTTCTTGATTATGTTCATTAGGAAAGTGAAGTAATCTGATAACACTTCCTTCTAGAAAATTGTTCTTCCATGTCTCAAGTTTCTATTAATACCAAGATCATTCAATTTGATTCAGTATTCCAAAAGTTATTCTCAATTTACTTTGGATCGTTCTTAAAACATAAATGCACCCTGTATTCAACTTCAAGTTAGATTTTGTAATTCTTAGAGATAGAATTAAAATTTGATCTCTTCAAAACTTTTTATCCATATTCTCTAGTTAAATTTAAATCATGAATAATTCCATTTGGAAATCTATAGATCAAGATATAATCAAAATACCGAAGCATGTTCTGTGAAATCATTCCAGTTAACAATATTCCAACACCCTCATCAAATTCATCCTATATTTGTCACTCAATCTTTTCTAAATGGATTTAGATAACTCTAAATTTTAGCGCAGATAAAGAATAATGTGTTATGAGTTTTTGGTTCAAATCTCATGTCATTTGGGAGAAGAAGTTATAGCCAAGAGTGAAGGATATTCGAAGCTATCAAACAGCAAAACACATCTACTGTGCACGATCTTGCACTTCCAAATGACCTTCCTAAGTCATGATCGTGCTTGTTCATGATCGTGCAACCCCTTATGACCCTTAAGAGTCACGATCATGCTTGTGCATGATCGTGCACACCCTTTTATTCCAACTTCTTCTAGCTCTTCCCTAAAACAAACTTTTGAGACAATCTTTCACGGTAATTTTGACAAGGAATATAAAGGATTTAGGTAAAACACTCTTCTGAAAAATTGTTCATTTATTTCTTAAGTTTCTAATGAAACTAATTTCATACAATTTGGTTTAGTATTCTGTAAGTTATACTAAACAAACTATAGACTATTCCTAAACCATGATAGAATCCAAAAACTCAACTTCAAGCCAAAATTTGAAACTCTTAAAGACATAATTCAATTTCAATTTCTTCATAAAAAATATATTCATACGTTTCTAGTTTAATACAAACTTAAAATCATCCCATTTGGATGTCTAAAGATCAAGTTATGGTTAAATATAGATGCATGTTCAGTGTAAACATTGCATTTGCACAATTTCTAGCATTCTTCATCAACACTTTTACTTCTTTAGAATCTGCTCTATAACAAGACCTCACCTAATCCTCATTCCTTATCATTATACTCACTTCAATTCATCTAAAAAACTCAAAAATTTACGCAAATCAAAATACCATTTACAACATCATAAACTTAAAACTCAACTTACTTGATTTAACTAAACTTCCAGTATTTGATGTGGAAGAATCATTAGCCAATTACTCAAGCATACTCAACAAGTCGTTTCGGTGAAGAAGAAAAAGAAAAGAGTTTGGTGTTTTTTTTGGTGAAGAACAAACCAAGTGAAGAACAAGCTATAGTAATTTTTCCATATTAAACACAAAACAACATGTGTTCTTAATTCACTGCCACATGTCACCTTTGCATGTTAGCCATTTGTCACTAAATGATCAGTCCACGTGTTACACTTCCATTGGTCCATATTTTAGCATTTTTTCTAGTCCAAAATATTCCAAATTTCCAAAATAACCGAAATATTACCAAAATTGCCAAATCAACTTTAATACACTCTAATTGAATTTTTAAGACAAACCAAATCCACACCTCACATTTATAATTCAAATTTACCCAAAAAATGTCATGAATGCATGTGCAATCATATTAATGTGCAAAAATCAATATTTTCATGTATATGTTTGCCTTATTATGCATAAGCATGAATTATGCTTCCTAATTTCACATTGAGCTCTTAATAACACTATTTAAGCCTTAATATAAGTAACAGGATGTTACAAAAGGTTGCTTCAAACACTTCCATAGGGGTAAATTGTATGGAATAAGAATTACAGGTCATATATTGTAAGAAGTACTCATATTACCAAATGGATTTAATCCATCAGAGCCTAACCTAAGTCAAACATTATGACAATCCACTTCAAACCATGAAAACTTCCTATCAAAGTCTTTCCATACCTTTGAGTCTGTTGGATGACACATAACATTATCATCAATACATTTATTTTTATCCCAACACATATCTGTGGCTATTTTTCTTGACATAAAAACCCTCTGTAATTATGTTTTAATAAGGAAGTATCACAACATTTTGTGGGCTATATTTTTCCCTTTTCCATCATCCACTTTCCACCTTGATGTACCAAAAATAGGAAATTCTTGAAGATCTTTAAACTCTTCCCAAAGGACAAACATGTGTTGATATATATCCTAATATAAGGTTCCTTAACAATTTTTTTCTTCACAATAAGACTCGGGTAATTTTTGTCCAGTCGACAGTGCATCACTAAACAACTCGATGAATATGTCAAAGGATTTGTTACTCCACTTATTATATGCCTTTAAATGCAATAACTTTATAACAAAAGATAGGTGGGAGAAATTAGAGCACCCTAGTTATAATTCTTCTTGTGCTACTTTCAATATCTTCTCAAAATTATCTTATGTAAATCATCGTTATTATCACTATCATCTACATCATGATTTTTAACACCATCATCACCTATATCAAAACTTCTAACATTACTTGCTTTCGAACATTTTTCATGATAAATCCATCCATTATAGAATTTATCTATACCTTGGATTAACAAGTGATTATATACAACATGTTGACTTTTATTGTTGAAATTTAAACAATCTCTATATGGAAAATGAATTTCAAATTGTATAGTCGTTTGATCTTTTATAAAATTCATAAATGTCTTAAATCCTTCTAAGTATTGATTGGACCATTTCTAATTAGTCATCCAAGTTTTGTCCATATAACTATACACCTATTGGAATATGAATTATTAGAGGTTGATTGGACTATGAATGATGTTTAGGTTAAAAGTAGGAACATCAAAGATAAAGTAAGGTATAGAAAAGGGTAAGGCAATATAACCAACATCATCATAGGACAAGCCAAATCCATTATAGTTTTTGATGCTTTAGAATGCATAAACTGAAAAAAAAAGTGGAAGCATTATGTAAGAGTGTAAGACTAATGTTTGCAATCAATAGAGCCAATATACTCATGTTTATATGATGGGTAGGTCATATATTGAATGCTATATCAAGTTAAAAATCTTAAAATTACTTAAAACTATGCTCCATCATTCACATAAATACTTTTGATTTTATTAGTGACGATGTTTATTGGTAATGCATTTTTTTGTTAGTTTTAGACCAAAAACTTCTAAATATGAATCAATTAGTTGATCACTAATATCTTATATATTTTTATTAAAAATCTTTTCAAAATTTTTAATCCAAATGAAACTAAATTATATAAAGTAAGGTATGAAGGGTATGTTAGTTCCTATTATATGGTCTAAAGTTGTATTAAATAATGTAAAAATAAATATCTATGAACATTTTATAATTATTATAGTTGTTAAAAATATCTAAAAAAATGTTAAATATCATAAATGTCTTTTTAATGTCTTTAAATAGAGATGGAGGATAATATTGAATAAGGTTATTCAATGGAGTTGCCAATCTATGTTATTTAGGAAAGATAGAGAAAAACCTATAAAAAAAAGAATTAAAAAGGTCTTAACTAGAAACATGAGTAGAGAATCCAATTGCAAAATAGAAAGGTTGTTAAACACCCTATGGTACTTGCCTAAATGGTTATCTATGTCTAAAAAAGTTTTAAAAGTTCGGGGATCTAAAAAAATTAATTATTATAGTTGTTAAAAATATCTAAAAAAATGTTAAATATCATAAATGTCTTTTTAATGTCTTTAAATAGAGATGGAGGATAATATTGAATAAGGTTATTCAATGGAGTTGCCAATCTATGTTATTTAGGAAAGATAGAGAAAAACCTATAAAAAAAAGAATTAAAAAGGTCTTAACTAGAAACATGAGTAGAGAATCCAATTGCAAAATAGAAAGGTTGTTAAACACCCTATGGTACTTGCCTAAATGGTTATCTATGTCTAAAAAAGTTTTAAAAGTTCGGGGATCTAAAAAAATTGGGAGCGATTTTTAAAAGGATGTTGAAGTAATAGAAATGAAATATGTGGTTGAATGCCTAAGAATTTATTGTTTAACATAAGTCCTAAAATAAATATTTAGAGTGATGACGAGGAGGTGAATAAAAATTAAAGCATGTTGATGAATGCTTAATATTTTGTGACTTTTACTTAGTGCTTCATATTAAATGCATGAAATTGCCTAAACTAATATTCCTCTCTTTCTAAATCTTAGATACTAACCTACTAAAAAAGATTCTAAACTTGATAAATTCCTGCTTATATATTCATCTTCTTTTAGAAATTTCACTTTAAACTGATTGAATTCAAAATCATCAAAATACTTTGTAAATTAGAGCAAAAGACCAATACTAAACATAAAACATAAACTACATTTAAATCTATCAATTAGGAACTTGAGTAATCAATTGAGGTACTTTGCAAACTTTCTAGGACAATATATATTTCCAGAATAATAATCAATCTTCCTAAAACAAGGTTGCACATAAAAGAGTAAGGTAAGAAAAAGAAAGCAACATTTTCTCCAAAGTCTTCATAGTTTGTCATTAATTAGCTTCAACATTATTGCAACAAATTTGTGTAGAACAAAACTTATAAAGATTTCTTTTTTGATAACTAAATCAATTAAAAAAGGATCAATTAAGTGGATATAATGCTCATGTTTGTACAAATTTAGCACAACACATAAAAAGAAAGTCTCTAAGACAAGGCCTAAGCCTCTAATGAAACTATTTTTAAAACCAAACATAACATGTCTTAAGGTTGTATGTGTTTTTATTTTCTTGTGTCCTTTCTCTACTCTTGTTTGAGTCCATTTCGGGAAAATATGCAAATCTAGGAGGCCTTGCCTAAGATCTATTTAGAATGTTACAACATGTTTTGTACATATTCAAGAAGCGATGTGTTAAGCCATGGAAAAATAGGTATTGTTTCCATTTGATCATCCCTATTTTCTAAATAAACATCCTATAAGCTAAATTTAATAAAATCTAAAATATTTTGACTAAATTCTAATATCCTCAAATCATCAATTAAAATTGTCAAAATTTTGATGGTTAAATTCCAATTTTAGTTACAAAATCATTGATGCAAATATTACAAAAGGAATTGATGTTGCTAAATTCATATAAAGAAAAATATCACCTATAAATCCCCTTTAATACTCATATAAGATCACATATAAATATCAAGTAAATCATTATAAGACCTAGAAATCAAACTATTACAAGTTAATTGTCTTATCAGAACTCAGGAAACAAGCTTTAAGCTGAATAGGACCTAATAAAGAACGACTCCTAATCTATCAAGAAATATAATATATAAAAACTAAAGTTTCAAGTGTATATGGAGATCGGGAGTAAGAGAAGTTGTGATATTGGAAATGATAGACAATAAAAGGTAGGTATTATTAATAAGAACTACCGAACCATTTGTTTAATGTAAAGACTTTGTAAGCTAGCCAAGATACAAAACTATAATGTAGCCTTGATAATAATGGAAAATAGTATATATAGACCTTTCTTTTATTTTTTGTGTGCATACGATGCAACTTTTTGGATTAATTATTGCACCAATAGAAAATCTTGATTTAGGAAGGTTAAATAACGGGGATAATATAAAGCACACAATAAGGAAAGTTACGACCGTAATGGAGTCTTGTTATATACATTAACCTTAACCTTGTAGTCCTCTCAGATTGTTTTCTCTTCATTTCCTTTATCAGGTCTTGCTTATGTTTTGATTTCATATTATGATTTAGGGTAGACCTAATTGCTATTTGAAATCATCATTTATCCACCATAAAGACAAAAGACATAAATCTACCTTTTATAGAAGATTGAAACCTACAACGCGATCAAAGATATGAGAAGCAAAACCAAAATGACCTTTTAATGACCTTATCATCCAACCTGATAGATTTCAAAACATAGTTGGGTTCTCTATATTTGTTCAGAAGAAAAGGTTGTTCTTTTATTGATGAAAAGAAATAGAAGAGGAAAGAAAATTTGATAAATCATAGTGAAGTAAAAATAAAATTCAAGATAGATAGCTGAGAATATAGAAGAAGAAAAAAACCATATTCGAAAAACCCAATTTAACGAAGAAGAGGAAAAACTCACTTACATGAAAAAGATAGAAGAGGAGGAACACATATATAGAAGGAAGTAGCTAGAAAACAACCAACAACAAAAAGGAAAATGCACTTGAACACCAAAGAGGAAAACAACGATGACAGAAGAGGAAATAGTTAGAGTATAAGATAAAAGAAGAACATGAAGGTAGAAGAAGGAAAGCAAGAGGAGAGATTTTTGTTTAGGATATAACTCTCAGAAAAACGATGTCATTTAAGTGGATAAAACAATGTCATTTACACTATTTTTATTGTTCTTCTTTTAGCTACAAAATTGTATTTGTATTCAAATTTTTCTACAAAAATTAGAAAATTTAACTGATAACTGGAACAAAATTGAGTTGTAGTGAAATAATATTTTTGTAGTAAAAAATTTTCCCTAAAAATTTAAAAAAACTTAGGTCATATCTGGAACAGATTTGAACTTTAGCTATAAAAAATATTTTGTTGCTTAAAATTTTTTACTATGAATATTTGTTAATAGTGAAAAATGTAGCTAAAGATTGTTAGCTACGAGAACAAATTATAGTTAAAAAAACATAACTAATAGTCCTAGAAAAATTGCAAAAATAAAATTTTTTGAGGTATTATTTAAATAGGATATGATTTTTAATTTTTGTATCCAAAAAGTTATAACTAACTACGATTTTCAAATTTCTTTAAGTATCCTATATCTGGTACATATAATCATTGTCCCCTCATCACTGTACCATCTTCCTTAATTGTAATATCTATTCTCTGCCTAGTCTCAACTTCGGTCTTAAACTTCATCAATTATGGATCTTGTTTCTGTCCCTGTCTAACCTAATCCACCAAAATGGGGAGAACATGTGTTGGGCACCAATTCTGGAACCCAACTCTTGCTCTGATACCACAACAGTTGGAAGCCGCTTCTGGAGCCCAATATTCGGAGTCATAAAACGTGGTTCTTGTACTTGTTACCCTGTATGATTATTCCAATTAACCCTCATTAGTCATCCTTGGTTCATCTTCATTCTCTGATATTGTAAGTGTCGGGCCCTATTTTTCGAATCATTCTTATACTAAAGCAAATATTCAATGCTCAACTTCCATCTAGATATTGAACATCTTAGAGGCTGAATCAGAATTAGACCTCCTCATATAATTTGTAAACCTACGCCTCTAGTTTACTCCACATTGAAAAGTCATCTCAGTTGGAACCCTACAGATCTAGATATATTCAAAATATCGAAACATGTTCAGTAAAATAACACCAATTCATACTATTCCAATAGATTCCTTCACTTTCCTTCAATCAAAACTTTTTTTTCCAATCAATTTGAAATGCTGCTAAATTTTTTAAGAGAGGTAGCCAAAAAGTATTCAAGAATCACTTCATTTGGAGGTCGAGTGATGAAGTTATGGCCAAAAGAATCAACCGTGTTCATGTCCTCAATCATGTTGTACCTACCTTGGAACAATTGGCATAACTTTCACGAGAGATGTCAGATCAAGGTCATTCTTAGAGGATTCAAAAGAAAACTTCAAGATCTACAACTTTCATGACGACCTTGAAAAAAAATTCTGTTGGACCTTGAACTTTTATTGAAAGTTAGGACAATTAAATGAGAAATTGTTAGTGATTAGTCATGAGCAAAGAAAAAGGAGAATTCTTGAATTTGAAATGATATACAAGATTAAGGTAGTGGATGTAGTAAGTTGATGGTGAGTGGGTATATGTGTGTATATTCTGTTATTAGTGTTCATTATCAATCATGGACTATAATTTGTTCATGGATGATATTGAGTGTGTAAATGAAAGTTGAGAAGAAAAATAGAGAATGTAAAAAAAAGATGATATTATGATATACTCTGTTTCTCTTCATTGTGAATATATATATATTTATACGAGTGTACGTGAATATATGAGTGTTTAGAGATAACCAAAAGAATGGTTTTTGAGTTAAAAAACAATTGTAAGATGACGGTCTGAAGTGAGAAAGATTGTGTAAAAGATAGTTAGAGGAAGAGAGTTAAGAAAGTGCAAAGAATGTAAAATGCAGAATATGAAGAGTGAATAATTGATATTTGGTTTTTGATGATTTTGAGATTTTTGACTAAACTTGTATATGTTGGAGTTGCATGAATTTATGGTGAATGAGTTGATTAAAATGGAGTAGAAAAACAAGAAATAAAAAATTGAAGTGTTGGATTTTGCAAAGTGGAAGTATGAAAATTTTCTGAGAATGAACAATGGAGAGTTGGCTTTTCGATATGAAACTTCCGTAATTTGTCTGCACTTATCTGGAGATATTTTGATAACATTGTCATAATAAGAGTTGTATATCTTTCTTTTATCTTTCCATTGATATAAAGTTTTCAAAATTTGGAGTTCTGGATCAAAAGTTATGGAGTTTAGAAGTTAGGATGTCTGTGAAGAAGAAGAAATGGAAAAAGCCCGACGATGACTTTTAAGACTTTAGGCCAAAAGCATGAGGGTGACTTTGAGGGTTGGCCAAAAAGCACCATCGTGCAAAAGCACGACGGTGACTTTGGAGGTGAAGAGAAATTTGCACTGTCGTGCAAGTGAACGATCTTGCATTTGGGATTTTGTCCTTTTAATGAACAGTCTTGCTTCTTTTGACCATAACTTCTTCTATAGACCTCCAAATGACTTGATTATTGAACCATTGGATTCCTAAGACATTTTTATACTTCTCCACAGAAATGGGTAACCTTATGAATTAAAATAGAAAAATAGGGATACAATTTATCTGAAGCAACCAAGTTTTAATTCAGACTCTAAGACCTTCAATTTCGGTATGGAAATTGAGAATAGAATGCTGGTTTAGTGTAGGAATAGTCCAACAATGTTTGGAATATAACTTTTAGATTTCTAAACCAAATTGAATGATTTTGATGTCATTAGAAACTTAAGAAAATGAGGAACATTTTTTTAGAAGGAAGTGTTATTAAATTTCTTCATTTACCTGATCAAAATAAGAAGTTAGGATGTTAGTAGTTGATGGACAAAAAGGGGCAAAATTGGGAAAACCAATTAAATGAAGGGTAAAAAGGGAAGAGCAAGCATAATGCGGTAGTATTTAAAAGAAGAAGAGGAAAATCATGGGAGTTAGAAAAGAGAAGAGGAAGTCATGAGAAGAGAGGAGAAAAGAAAGAAGAGTGCGTGGAAGCTAGGGAAAAAGGAGAAAGAAGAAGATTTGAGCTAAACCTAAGGTAAGTATCATCTTTCTTCTTGGTTAGTAGAAAAACAAAAAGGGATTAGAGAAGAGAGCGAGTTTGTGTAGAAAGAAAGAGGAGAAACCCTAGATGGATTTTTATGGATTTCTAAACTAGGTTTTGGTTTTTCCAACCTAGATAGACTATGGGTAGGTTAAGCCTAAACCCAATTTAGCATTTATTTCATTTTTGTGATTTTTGAAGTTTTATGAATTTCTATGGGAATGTTGTGTTGAATGAGAACTTGGTTGTTTGAAGGAGACCAAGGAATGACAATCCAAGAGCAAGAAGAAAGGCAAGCTTGACTTGGATTTTTGCAAGGAAATAGGTGGGTATACTTGTGTGTTTATGCTTAAATTGCATGAATTTAAATTATTGTGAAGATTTGAAAATGCATGATGAATTTTGACCATGTTATACCTTAAAAAAGGTTATAACATTTTGAATTGAATGAAAAGAAGAAAAAGCATGAAAACATGAGAATATGATGAAATGAAAGAAGCATGAGAATATGAAAAATATATGGAAATGAATTGAGCATAAATTTGATTGTGTTTGGGCAAGAGAGGAACGTTTCAATAGTCACGTGCACGTTGACCTAAAGCCTTTTCCCGGCTGCCCGCTTGTGACACACGAGATCCGAAAAATGGACTCGTTTCGTTCACGGAGTAAACTTCGATTTCTTTGTTTCGTTCCACAAAACTCTCGAGTCATTTGTTTGTGCATTTGCATTTTGATTTGTCAAGTTATGATGCAAGATTGAGTGTTATGTTTTGATGATTAATTACACTTGACATGTTCTATGTGATGATGTGTTGATCTATGAGTTGTGAATTTGAATTGTGAATGATTGAATTGCTAGCCCAATGAGATATAGATGTATATAATTATATGAAGTATATGCATGTTTGATTGTGTGGCTCGTTGCTAGTGGCTATAAACATATAAGCCACTGAGCTTCGCAGCTCACCTTATTCCCTTCCACTCCACAGGTGCAGAAAAAGTAGATCAGCATTGATCCTTGCAAAGTTTGGCAAACACCAAGAATAGAGACTTTTGTGATTAAGTTAGTTGAGAAACTTTTGGGTATTTAAAATCATATTAAGTATAAGCATTCAATTGTATCATGTGCATTTTATATTATGTAATAAGCCAACAGTGTGGCTTTTGTTATGTAAATAAAGTTTTTCAAATTCTTTTGCTTTAGAAATGAAATGATGAATTGAAAAAGTTTTGTTTGTATATGTTCATAGTTAATTTCTTTGTTATAATGGTTGTGTTGAAAGAATGGTAATGAGTTTAATATTAGTTTTTGAGGTTGGTTGTTTGGGTCCTATACGAGGGTTTCGCCACGGCGATGCCCAGAGTACGCCACGGTGAACCTTTCCCTTCGGGTATAAGCGCTGGAGCTTGGAACTTTCGCAGCGACGATCCCACCAACGCTGATGCTGAAAAAAAAAAGGTCCGAAGTGTGAAAATTTTTAGGGGAAATCAGAGCCCCAAAATAGGTAGCGAGACCCAGGTGCCAACATGTTTTGTATCAAAGCTTAGGTTTTTCCTAGGCTTAGAGTGTATAGTGGTATGAACTGTTATGCTTTGTGATTATTTGTTACATAGTGCGTTGATTGATTGTAGTAAGTGGTGGACCCCGTTTTCGAAGCCCATTTATCGATCCAGAGTCATAAAGCGTGAGTAGGTCCTCTTGTAGGGTTATTTCATTAACCCTCATTTGCCATCATCAGTTAATCTTCATTCTCATAACATCCCAATAATTTTTCCTCACAATTTGTTCAATGGTGTGCCCACGTAAATTAGTCACCATACTCGAACTCATTTCTCTTATTTCTGAATGGAGTTTGGAAATCTTCAAACTAGGATTTCATTTTGACTTCTTCACAGCAATAGCAACTCCAAATCTCTAGTTTAATTTGAAGCAAGAACTATCTCAATTGGAACTCTATAGTAGAAGTTATGTTTAAAAATCCAAAGTGTGTTCATACCCTAATCATGCTCTCCTAACCGACCTCTCATTTTCTTTCAATGAATTTTTTTCAAATCAACACCAAAAGATGCAAATTTTTTTGTAGAGATATAAAAATGTCTTAAGAATCTATTTCTTCAAGAACCACTTCATTCGGAGGTCGGATGAAGAAGTTATGATCAAAAGAAGACAACATGTTTAAGTCCTGATTCATATTGTACCTGTCTCAGAGAAATTGCCATAACTTTTGCTAAAGATGTCGGATTGAGTTTGTCCTTAAACTATTTGAAAGTAGACTTCTAGATCTACAACTTTCATGAAGATCACAAAGTGATATTTTGACATTTAAGAGGTCAAAAATTGCAATTTAGTGAAGCTGTCCAGTGAATGTCCGTTTAACGGACATTATCGAGGTTGGAAGTCCTTTTATGCCAAGAAGGTCCGTTTAACGGACATGCATGCTTGTTAAACAGACATTGGTGAGGTTGAGGGTCATTTGTGACCTAAGAAAGTCCGTTAAACGGACATCCATGTCTGTTTAATGAACATTAGGGTTCCCCAAATTCCCCAATGCCACCCCAATGCTTCTAACAACCTTTCTAACACCATATTCACTCATAATCTTCCGAAATTTCACTTCTTCTATTGTAATATCACTTCTTAAACGTCCAATTACCAAAATGATTTTATTAAAACTCCGAAATATCAACTCAATGATTCATCACATACCACCAATCTCATCATTCACCATAGCTATCATGGTCATATTTCCCATGCAGCATCATCACTTATAATGCTTATATCTCTCAACTCCGATACCCAAAATTGACATACTTTATATCGTTGGAAAGCTAGAAGGATCGTCTATAACTTCTGTGAAGACAAGTTGATCAAAATCATCATAGATTAATATAGAATTTCTCCTGAACTTAGAACACACATTTTACCCTCATGAAAACTTGAAGTTTATCCCAACTTCACTTCCTCTTTTACACATCATTCATAACAATTCAACTACCAATTGGAATTCATCAAACTCTCAACCTCAATTCGTTGGACTCTTCATATTCAACAACATCTCTATATTCATAACATTCCTATCTTTCTTTTCCATAATGTCTCACTTATGTATATGACAATAGTTCATGTTCAAGATTCATCAAGTCAACCATATACAAATTCACATTTCATGTCCATACACAAATCCATATTTCATTAACATCATAAATTAAAAGTTTTACAAACTTTAATGGCATTCCAAGCCATATTAACATATCAATGTCAAAATCCAAAGACACAAAAGATACATAAGCCAATAGTTCTCGAGATACGACTAAAGCCTTGTGTTACATGAAATAACTTCAAATACAAAATATGCATATTCAGAGTGATGCCTTGTCTCTCTTTCACTCGATGTCTTGCCTAATCACCTGGAGATGGGAAGGAAAGGGGGTGAGCTTGAAAGCTCGTGGGTAACAATTTATAATCAATAACAAGCAAAACCATTGAAATTACTCATTTGTCATAGAAAACTTTTATTAAATACAAGAAAAGCATATTCCTCAACCAATTCACAATAATACAAATCATGTATACATGAACTTGACAATTCACAGATGCAATGCATAACAAATGGCTCGAGGGTTCCGTGAAACAAAACAAAGAAACCGAAGTTTATTCCGTGAACAAAACGAGTCCACTTTTTGGATCTCGTGGGTCACAAGCGGGCAGCCAGGAGAAGGCTTTATGTCAACGGGCACGTGACTACGAAACAATTCCTCTCTCGCCCAAACAAAAGCATATAATCATGCTCAAAATCAATCATTCACAATTTCATATTCTCATGCTTTTT